>CM053511.1:25277068-25690833 GCA_028627145.1 Eidolon dupreanum | reverse complement strand
TTTTTTTTTTTTTTTTTAAGCACAGGATATTTCAAAACCCTTTTTTAGACAAGGAAGGAATCACCACTAGTACTGCTGGGCTATGGGTAGGTGAGAAATTATTAGGCATAAATTCGGCACCCTCAAAAGTAAACTATTATAATGATTCAAAGAAAAAAATGTTCCTATGAATGTGTTTAAAATCACATGGGTGAAGCTCCTTAAATGAAAAGATCTGGTCAGTACTTAGCTATTTAAAATTTATTTTTCTAAATTAAGTTTATTGGGGTAATGTTGGTTAATACAATTATATCATTTTCAGGTGTACATTATACTTTAACATCTGTTATTCTATTGTGTGTTTACCACCCGAAGTCCAGTTTCCTTCAGATACCATATATTTGATACCCTTTACCCAATTCACCCTCCCCCTAATCCCCTATATTTGACCTCCTTTACCCCATCTACCTCCCCTCTCCTACTCCACCCCCTACCTTCTGGTAATCACTAATCTATCGTCCATGTCCATGAGTCTCTGTTTGTCCTGTTCCTTTGTTGCTTTTAGGTTTATATCTCACACATTAAGTGATATCATGAGATTTTAAACTTTTTCTGTCTGGCTTATTTCGCTTAGCATGATTATCTCAAGGTCCATCCATGTTGTTGCAAATGGGTGTATTTCATCTCTTCTTATGGCTGAGTAATATTCCATTATATATATGTACCACAGCTTCTTTACCCAATCACCTATTGTAGGACACTTTGGGTACTTCCATGTCCTGGCCACTGTGAATAATGCTGCTATGAACATTGGTGTGCAGATATATGGATATGATTTTTTTTTAAGTCTTTAGGGTAAATACTCAGTAGAGGGATTGCTGGATCATATGGTAGATCAATTCTTAGTTTTTTGAGGAACCTCCATACTGTTTTCCATAGTGGCTGTACCAATTTGCAGTCCCACCAGCAGTGTATGAGGGTTCCTTTCTCTCTGCATCCTCTCTGACATTTGTTATTACTTGCTCTGTTGATTATAGCTATTCTTACAGGTCTGAGATGGTATCTCATTGAGGTTTTGATTTGCATTTCCCTAATAGCTAGTGATGTTGAGCACCTTTTTTCATATGTTTGTTGGCCATTTGTATGTTCTCTGGGTAGAAGTGTCTGTTCAGATCCTCTGCCCATTTTTTGATTGGATCGTTTTTTTGTTGTTATTGAGTTGTATGAGTTCTTTGTATATTTTGGATATTATCGGAGGTGTTGCTTGTAAATATATTTTCCCATTCAGATGGTTGTCTCTTTACTTTGTTGATGGTTTCTTTTGCTGAGCAGAAGCTTTTTAGTTTGATGTAGTCCCATTCATTTATTTTTGCTTTTACTTCCCTTGCCTTTGAGGTCAAATTCGTTAAATCCTCTTTAAGTCCAAGCTCCTTGAGTTTAGTTCCTCATTTTATTGTTTCAGTCTTATTTCAGGTCTTTAATTCATTTTGAGTTAATTTTGGTGTGTGGTGATAGACAACAGTCTAGTTGTTAGTCTATTTTTTGGTAGGTGGCTTTCCAGTTTTCCCAGCACCATTTATTGAAGAGGATTTCCTTTCTCCACTGTATGCTTTTGACTCGTAGGTTGAAAATTATTTGCCCATATAAACATGGGTTTACCTCCAGACTCTCGATTCTATTCCACTGGTCCATGTGTCTGTTTTGCTGCCAATACCATGCCATTTTGATTACTGCCTCTTTGCAGTATAATTTGAAGTCGGGCAAAGTGATGCCTCCAGCTTTGTTCTTTTTTCTCAGGATGGCTTTGGCAATTCGGGGTCTTTTGTACTTCCATATGAATCTGATGACTTTTTGTTCTATTTCTTTAAAAAGTGCCGATGGGATTTTGATAGGGATGGCATTAAATCTGTATAATGCTTTAGGTAATATGGTCATTTTAACTATGTTGATGCTTCCAATCCAAGAACACAGAATATCTTTCCATTTCTTTGTATCTTCTTCGATTTCTTTTAATAGGATCTTATAGTTTTCATTATATAGATTCTTCACTTGTTTTGTTAAATTTATTCCTAGGTATTTTATTCTTTCTGTTGCAATTGCAAAAGGAATTATTTTTTCCACTTCTTTTTCTGACACTTTATTGTTAGAGTATAGGAAAGCTATAGATTTTTGAACATTGATTTTGTATCCAGAGACTTTACTGTATTTGCTTATTGTTTCTAGTAGTGTTCTTGTGGAGTCTTTAGGGTTTTCTATATAGAGAATCATGTCATCTGCAAATAGTGACAGTTTGACTTCTTCATTTCCTATTTGGATGCTTTTTATATCTTTCTCTTGTCTGATTGCACTTGTTAGGACCTCCAATGTTATACTGAATAACAGTGGTGATAGTGGACAGCCTTGCTTTGTTCCTGACCTTAGAGGGAAGGTTTTTAGTTTTTCACCATGAAGTATGATGTTGGCTGAGGGTCTGTCATAGATGGCCTTTATTATGTTAAGATTCTTTCCTTCTATACTGATTTTGTTAAGTGTTTTGATCATAAATGGATGCTGTATCTTGTCGAAGGCTTTTTCTGCATCTATTGATATGACCATATGATTCTTATTTTTCAATTTGTTTATGTGTATCACATTCATCGATTTGCATATGTTGAACCTTTTCTGTGCCTTTGGGATGAAGCCTATTTGATCGTGGTGTAAAATCTTTTAAATATATTGCTGTATTCAGTTCACTAGTATTTTATTTAGGATTTCTGTATCTGTGTTCATGAGATATTGGTTTGTAGTTTTCTTTTTTTATATTATCTTTACCAGGTTTTGGTATCAGGGTAATATTGGCTTCATAAAATGAGTTGGGAAGTGTTGCCCCCTCTTCGACTTTTTGGAAGAGTTTGAGGAGAATAGGTATTAAGTCTTCTTTGAATGTTTGGTAGAATTCACTCGTGAAGCCATCTGGTCCTAGAGTTTTACTTTTTGGTAGGTTTTTGATGATTGTTTCAATTTCTATACTGCTGATCAGTCTATTTAGATTTTCCAGTTCTTCTTGATTCAGTCTAGGAAGGCTGCATTTTTCCAAGTACTGATCCATTTCTTCTAGGTTATTGAATTTGGCATTATGTAGTTTTTCATAGTATTCTTGTATGATCCTTTGTATTTCTGCAATATCAGTCGTAATTTCCCCTTTCATCCTTGATTTTGTTTGTGTTCTTTCTCTTTTTTCTTTAGTGAGTCTAACCAGGGGTTTGTCAATTTTATTAACCTTCTCAAAGAACCAGCTCTTTGTTGCATTTATTTTTTCTATTTTTTTTGTTTTGTTTTCAATTTCATTTATTTCTGCTCTAATTTTGATTATTTCCTTCTGCTGACTTTAGGCTTCATTTGTAAAATTTAGTTCTTTGCAGCACTTACTTTATGTAAAATATTCTTTTATATATCGGATTCATGTTGCTGTATATGGCTAACATGTACTGAGTGCTTGGCACTGGCAGACACTATACTGTTACCTCATTTAATTACCACCATTTTTCTGAGCTTAAACTTTCAGAGGCACCAAGAATTTAAACTTATCCAAGACATTCAGCTACTAAAAGGTGTGGCCAGGATTTGAATCCAAGCCAACTTAATTTCAGATCTGGCACTTTTAAACATATAAATAGAGATATATAATTTATCACCCCTAATAATTTTTTCCCCCAAAATGGAGGGTTTATTAAAGATTTTAAATTAGACTTAGATTAGCACAGAGACTTGCAGGTTAATGATGCTTAAAAACTATACTGTGCCAGCTGAGTGTTCATTTCCTAAAATGTTTATTCACATTTACTTTACAGTCTTAATCATCTGTGAAAGCCTGAGATAATATTTTTCAAAATCATAATATATTTTAAAATACTTTACAATTAACAAAGAATGTTTATATACATTGTATCAGGTGGACTGCAAACTCTGTGAAATGAGGCAGATAATTCTGTAAATAGGCATATTCTTACTTTACAGATAACATTAATGAGGTTTGAATGATTAAGTAACTTCCTTAAGCAACAAAATTTCCTAAAAACCTAAGATGTCCCAAATGACTGAATATGCAATAAATTAGCCTGTCTATAATCTTTATCTTTTGTTAAAAAATAAAACAGAATTTTCATGATAACCCAAAAGAAGCTTATACTTATGCTAGAAAATTTGGTTTCACTTTATTTCTGCATTATTTACAATAAATAATTCAATAGTAATTACTATTGTTGAACAAGCAAAAATCCACATAAAAAGGAAATAAAAATGAGAACACAAAAGGCCATAGAAAGCAAAATAATAGGCATAGGTCATAAAATCCACACTGAGTTGGGAGCAAAATGGCCCCTAAATTACGGGGTTAAGATGAATGATTACATCAAGTATTTAGCATTTTAAAATTCATTAATTTTTTAAAGTGCCTTCATAAATTTGTTACTTTTCATAACTCCTAAGAGATAACTGAGAGGAATAATAGCCTTTACATAGCAGATTAAGAACACTTCAAAAGTACTTTGAATTAAGTAATTACTTTTGTTTTAAGAAAACAGGCTGTGATTTTAACCACAAGTCAAAGGCCCAAATTCTTTCTGAATATAAAGCAATGCAGTTTAGGAACATAGATGCGGCATCTATCTTCCATGCCCACTGTCAAGTGGAGACTCAAACCTCCCTCTGATCCAAGGTCAGATCGCCCTGGAGTAGTCTCAGACACCTAACTACATGGTTAGCTTCCTTCTCTTATGTGCCTTCAAACTCTCTTACACTTAGTGTCTAACATCAATGCTGAAATACCTTCAAAACATCTCCTATTTCAAACAAACAAACTGAGAAAAACAAACCCTGCCTTCACTTCCACCTACCCTTCCAGTTGTCACAATTTCATTCTCTTCTCCTCTTGAAAGTCAAACTCATCAGAAGTAAGGAGAAAACAGTCTCAATTTTCTAAACTGGTAATCACACTTCAACTCACTCCATACTGCTTCTGTTCCTGTCATTCTCTTGTCAAGTCACCAAGGTCAAGTGAATTCTTTTTAGTCTACATTGTATTTGACCCCTCAAGCTGCACTTTATACTTTGTCCACTCCTTCCTTCTTTCTTATTCTTCAGATCATAGCATTTAGCAGATGCCTAACAAATGCTTGTTAAAGACAAAAATAAGCATAAGCATATACCCATAGTCTGAAAGCTATTCCTAGCCTTATAAATCTCTAAAAATACTTTTTTTTTTTTTTTGGTCTACAGTTCATCTAGATTCTATTTAATTTTGGGGAGGAATTTTGTCTTGGCTGGACACTGAAAAGCTTGAATTCTTAAGAAGCAGTGTGTAATTTTTTTTTCAAGGGCTGGCTATTAAGGACAAAATAGTACATATTACCATATTAGTAATCTCTTCAAATACTAGATATTAATAAAGGATAGCTCATCATTATCCAGTCTGTGAACCATCAATAATAAATAATAAGAGCCATCTTAAGTTTCAAAAACCAACATGGAAGATTCTGTTTATTAATTTATCAGTGTTTATGGCATAAAAGAAAACAATTTAATATTAAAGATGTTACCATGATGTTTACTGAAATCAGAGTTCATCTGTACATCCACATTCAACAATCTAAAATATCTTAATCATGTGTTAGTTAACACAATTCTCAAGCCTTACTAGGAACCTCAGTTAAAATGGTTGACATCTTAACATTGGGCAGAGGCCAGAAGGTTGGTAGGCTCTCTGGTCCATGCGCCTGAAAGGCCTGTGCTTACATATAAGTACAACCTTGGTCAAAAGCACCTCAAACTGGGGCCAGAAGAGAAGGCCGAATGAATATAGAATACCCATTTGTATAGAAAAATGACAGAAGAGACTGTGATAGCAGAGATAGTCTATCTTAGTTTTCCTCAAAAGCCTTTCATTTCTCAAGCATGATAAAAACAAGTTTTAGAGCTGACTGCAATAGATTTTTTACTAGATTGTTTCCAAGGCTGCCATTTTTTGGAAAGTAAAAAATCAAATTATTAGAAACAATCCACAATAAGATTAAATATCATTTGTTAAAGAACAGACTCTAGGTAATATAACAAAAATGAGGTCTGAACAGTAACATCATGCATTTGAAATATTTAAAAATAAAAACAGACAAATCTCTTAAGGAAGTTTTTTAAAATATCATCTGATACCAAACTATGATAAAACTCAGCATCAAGTTTAAAGAAGTGAAACAAAACACTGCTACCATGCCCCTGTGGGGCTAAAACTTTAAGAATTCTGTAAACACCAAATTTAATACTGCCCCCCTTTCATGTTTTGCCAAATTCAAAACAATGTTAGTTGTTCCCATAGAATTTCTTGCTGTTTGTGCCACCCCCAAGTGGCACCATATAAGTGGGTCTGATTGCACTGGTATTGGGTCAGTATTAAACACCGTGAACAGAGGAGAACGATGTTCTAGTTCACTTTGAGCTGAGCCACCTAGGACTGTAAGGACCAGTACACTTTCGCTGCTTTTCATGGCACAGGCAGGTACACTGGACAGAGAAACATCGAGGTTTGACAATTAATCCAACATATACTTAATGTAAGTTAAAGTTTTTATTAAAACCACTGGGGTAGAAAAGTTTTATGTTCTATGTGTATTCAACATAATAATGCCTTGTGATTTTTCCAGATCATTTATCAAAACCTGAGGTATGGGGGGAAGGTGAGAATCCTGCAGTGATTTTCTAGGCAGGCATGAAGACTTGGGAGCACCTTAGTCCAGTACAGAGAGTTTTATTGCCCCACAAACTCTAATACTGGGCAGATTTGGGATTATACTGGTTAGGTGGTGAAAGGTCCATGGTAATGATCAGGACTAATCAGAATTGTAAAGGGCACTGACATGAGGTCACTGTAATAAAGCTATACTTTACATTTATCAGCAGTCTTAAATGGCTATGGGTGAATGTTCTGACTGTGTGGCCTCCTTATGACTAGGATTTTCATTCCAATAGAAAAAAGGACAAAATTGATTCCAGGTGGGAACAATGCTGCACCCTCCCCGCCTTTTTAAAGCTGAGAACTGACAATCATGTTACCAGCAAATGAAAAAGGCAAATGCATGAACAGATTTTAGTGTTGCAATAAAAAAACTTATCCCCCTCCTGCAAAAATCAACTTGGCATTTTTTAATGACATGAATATAGATACTGAGGCAAGTGATAATTATTCATAATTGATTTCATTTCAAAAATGATCATAGCCAAGATTATTTTTACAGTCAACATAAAAATTTTCCAAGTTCTCTAACATCTTTAAACTTTATCACTGTCGATCTCCCCTACTACCACATACATATGCTTTAAAAGACACATCCTAACTCCAGCTCCCTAGCAGCCCAAGTGCACCCTCAGTGCCCATGACTAAAGGGCTGAGGATTCCTGTACTCCTCCTCCCTATTGTTCCCTCATGGATCCCTCCCCAAGAGTCTATCAGCAGTTCATTCAGCCACTTCCCATCCCTATTTTCCACCAGAAAGAACCACGCCTGCAGCTCAGACTGCTGGACAGGCTTGGGGAAACAGAAATTCTGGGGCACAAAGTTCCAACAGCTACCTTAGTAAGATCATTACACCAGGGAAAGTGGTCCTAATGAAGGAAAGAAAAGGAGAGAGAAGGGAAAGGACACGGAGAAGGGCTCTAGGAGTCTGTTCCAGGGTTTCTCCACCTTGGCAACGATGGCATTTTGAGCTGGAAGTTCTTTGTGATGGATGGCTGTCCTGTGCACTGTAGAGGTTTAGCAGCAACCCTGGCTTTTACTCACTAGAGGTCTGTAGCTGTCCCCCAGTTATGAGGACCAAAAATGTCTCCAGACATGACCAAACTGTCTCTGGAGGACAAAATCATCCCTGGCTGAGAACCAGTGGTCTACTCTGAGCATCTGGGCAGAGAGAGATAGAGGAAGAAAATTAAAGAGAGGAAATTAAAGTTAAATTTAAATTAAAATTAAAGAGACTCTTGGACCATGTGTGAAAGAAGCTAATGGCTCTCGGTAACATGCTCCTTTCTCTCTAAACATAACTCAATTTAATAGAGTGAGCTCAAGGACAAGGGTACTAGGGGTCAGAGAAAGTGAGAGAAATTTGTAAGGAAGAATTCCATCCTCTGTCCCTCACTGACACGGTGGTCCCCAGGTGTCCTCTAAAGAGCACACGAACTCTTTTACTTAAGACTCTGGCTTATAAAGCCCATCAGGCAGCAGAACATTGAGATTCGAGAGCAGGGTGGGGAAGGGTGGGGAGCTGAGGGGTGAAGAGCTTACCATAGCTGCACTAAGCCTAAGGCAGGTCGAACTTGCCTTCTGAGCAGAGTAAAGAACTGAAACAGAAAGGGTTGCAGTGCAGCTTCTCAGCCCACTTTTTCAAGCCAATGACTGCGGTTCTCACTGAGGAAGCAGGCAGAACCTAGAAAGAGCCTTACTGCTCCCCAGTTTATTCCAGAGGGACTTCAGATGACTAAAATTAACCTAGGAAAGCAAAAGGACATTTTCTGCCTAGTCATTTATTAAGTTGTGCGACTTGGAGAAAACCATCTGAGTTCTTTCAGCTTCTGAGCCTCTCAAACAAAATGGGATACTATAACTTATTTCACAGGGTTGTTTTGAAGATTACATACAATCACAGATATTAAAAACCAAGCGCAAAGATGGACACAGCTGGCTACTGCCCTCCTGCCTCCCCTTCTTTTTAAACGTTCCCTTTCACCTCTCAGCTTCTACACACACCCACATCTGTGCCCACCTCCGCCAACAGAGCTTTCCTCCATCTGCCCTTACACATTATATTTCCTAGCTTCTGTCATCATCTTGTTCTGGGATTTTCCTCTCCCTCGATGTTCCTGATGAAGTGGCAGTGGTACTTGCTGCTTAATGCATCTAAATCCTTTCATCTCTAGCGACAGAAGAGTGCATGTCAGGGAAGCAATGGGGAGAATGCAGAAAAAAGGATGCCAGTTGTGAGGATGACAAACTTCATCTATTTCACTGTTTTACCCTTGGCAGCTGTGATGGACTCCATTTGGGTGAAGACATGAAGAAATTCTTTTCTGTGTGATACTGTGAGCATACAGTTTAGCAGGAAACTTGAGAGGCCGTTAAAGGATTAAAAAGCAGATCAGGAGTTCAGCTTTTGGTATGTCAGAGTAACATCTTAACACACTAACTCCTTCACAGATACCAACCTTAAACTGTGGACAAAATACAAAAAAAAAACTACTAGAGACTCCAGAAAGTAAACAAAAACACATTTTTCTCTTCTACAGTAAACATTTACAATATCTGGGGTGTAATCTAAAATTACTTGACATATCGAGAATCAGGAAAATGCGATCCACTCTCAAAGGAAAACAAAATCAACAGAGACCAACTTTGATTAAGACCCACACACAGAAATTTACAGGACTTTAAAGTAGCTATAATTATACTCAGTGAGGTAAGGGAAAATATGCTCATAATAAATAAATAAATAAGGAAAATCTCAGCAAAGAAATGGAAACTATAGCAAAAAAACAAACAGAAGTGTTAAACCTGAAAAATTCAAGGTCTAAATTAAGTTCACTGGCTATGCTAAACAGCTGAATGGAGATGACAACAGCAGAATGGAGATGACTGAAGCTCTCTTGGAAAAGAGCAACAGAAACTATTCAATCTGAAAGAGAGAAAAGATTGAAGAAAAAATGAATAGAGAGCTTCAGGAATCTTTGGGATAATACTAAAAGGTCTAACAGGAATGTTGTATTTGGAGTTCCCTCCCCCCAAAAATCTGAAGAAACAATAACCGAGTGCATTACCAAATTTGGTAAAAAGACGTAAATTTCTAGGTTCAAAAAGTTCATAAACTATAAAGAGGATTAAAAACAACGTCAATCACAAAAATCTATGACTAGGTTTGCTGAAAACCAAAAGTAAAGAAAAAATCTTGAAAATAGAGAAAAATGACATAACATATCCTGTGTATATAACAGTTTGATCACCACAGATTTCTCTTTAGGAAATAGAGAAACTAGAAGACAGTAGAATAACATTTTTAATGTTTTTTTTTGGGGGGGGGCGGGGAGAAGCATACTTCACTTTAAATATAAAGGCACAGATAGGTTAAAGTAAAAGAATATAAAAAGATATTGCATGCAAACAGTAAACATAAGAAGGTTGGAGTGGCTATATTAACATCAGGGAGGAAAAAGCATATTACCTGCCTAGTTGACACAATATAATTTCGAGGGGGTGGGGGGAGGATACGTACCAAGAACAAAAAGCCTCTGCATATGTACCATGGCACTGAATTGACTGTATCGGACAATCTAGATGACAGTGTCACTCTAGCAATCTTGACCAGCATATATCATAATTACTGCAGAGACCACCAAAAAAGAAATCCAGGCTTGGTATGTTCTCCACTACTATCTCCCCACCTGCATGATGAAATCCAATAGAAATAAGAATAACCTACTAAGTCAGAGATTCTCTACTGGGAGAGATTTGGGTTATGGTCTTGCAACACAAGTGACTGGGCAAATACACACACAAAGCAAATATGGAAAAATGTTAATATTTATTGAATCTAGGTGGTAAATGTGTGCTGCAGCTTTTAAAAAATTTCCACAATGAAAAAGAGTTCAAGGAGAATTCGCTGGAAGAACTTTATTCAAAATACTCTCCCCTTCTTTCCTCCATATTTTGACATAGTCTTGTAGGGGGAGGGAGACTTCAGGGTACCAGCTATATATTTTGAAGAAGAACCTCATGTGATTTTGATATACATCAACTACTGCTAGAAAATCCACATGGATAAACAACGTCAAAATTTATATTAAAAAATTAGTCTCGAGATTATAAAGTCTGAGAGTCTTACGAAGTTCCTAAACATCCAGGATAGCTACTTTTCATTCATTCAACAAATACGCCTTGAAAACCTTCTATGTGGCAGATGTATTAAATAGACAAACTAAGAGAAGTCCTAGCCTCCATTCTAGCAAAGGGAGACAATAAGCAAAAATATGGAATGTGTTGCTGGGTAGTGGATCAACAGGGACAGCACAGCTGAAGCAAAGCGAGCAGGAGTGGCAGGAAACGAGGTCAGAGAGATGGCTGGATGCCAGGACACGAATGGTACCAATGGACTATAGCAAAGACCTCAGACTTTATTCTGTGATGGAAAGGTCCTGGTGTGTTTTAAGCGGGAAAGTGACAGAATTAAGAGGGAAGAATGGAAGCAGAGAGAACAATCAGGAGATCAACTGGTTGTTGCCAAACATAACCCACCATGAGTAGAAAATACATAAAGAACTTCTTTTAACTATCCTCTTTCAAAGGCAGGAGCATACATAAGGGTGGAGAGTAAATGTGCAACTACCAATTACTGAGTTTGAGTTACCAAACTCTGTCAGCTGCAACAGGAAGGGGACGTCATCTGGAAGAATTGTTGGTTTGAATACATTTGGTATTTTTTAAATAATGAAGTTTCGATAATGATATTTCTCCTGTACTTGTCACCTAGTCCTTCCATACTAAAAAAAAGTTAGTCATTGAAGTGTAATATTTATTCAATTGAAGCTAGTTCCACACATTCCTCACACTTCCCTTGAACTAGATCAAAGATTAACTTAAAACATCATGAAAGAATTCAAATTCAAGGTTTTTCTTGCCTGCCCCATCTAGACACTTTAAAATGAATATAAACATATACCAATGTCACTTCATCTACAGTATTCACCTTTCCAAGGGGCCCTAAAAGAAAACACTCTGCAGGTGGATTTTTGACATGCGAATCTTGCAGATAAAATAATATAGCATTCTTACAGATCAGTTATATACTTCAAAAAACATTACCGCTCCTTCAATATAAATAAATCCGAGAGTTGAATTCTAAGAGTAATTAGGGTCAAACTAAATGTTCTCAAAACAATTTTAAAATGTTATTAAATTTAAAATAAGAATGGCAAATTAGAGACAGGTGTTTTTATGAATCCTGTGAAGAAATTATTTAAAGATAAAAATAAAACATACATATAAAATATAACAATTTCTCAATGAGGGCAGGGACTGGCAATGCCAAAAATTGGTGAAGACTTGTTTCTGGCATTTAGGTCACTGCATCCCCTTATGAGATGGCCCTCAAGAATTAAGTCTCGACATTTGCTCAGCAGCGACTCAGTGACCAATGTTTAAACAGTACCCCCTTAGAGACTCTGTGCATGACCTCTAACTGCTTGGTGCCTAACTCTCCACATATGTCAAACAGAGAGAAGAATAATTGCTAGCCACCACTCAGCAATTCTAAAAGATTTAATGAGACAAGGGAGTCAGACCTCCATGGTGAGTCAATTATTCCCTGGGTGGAAGTTATGTTATTTGTGAGGTGCTGTAACTCTCAGGATAATAGAGTATTGTATGAGCATTACAAATAGCTATTTCTTGATTCCCCAAATTGTTTACATTAAAGCTTTCAGAATAATGTAGTTGCCAAGTAATGAATGGTCCAACATTTTATTAAAAAGTTTGAATCTGATGGAATGAAACCATCATACAGATTTTATAACGTTGATAAGAAAGAGAACACCAATCTTTTAGGACAAATGGGTGTAAAGGAATAGACAGATAAGGAGGAAGCATTCTAACAGAATCCAGACCTATTAAAATGGCCTAGTACCAGAAATTGTGTATTTCATCGAGCCAAGTCTGGAGTTCACCAATTTCAGTTTGCCCATGGCAAGGTTAGGATACTACCCTGGCACAACAGATATGAATCTGCTGATGAAATATAATTCAATTCTTAAAGAGAAGTATGGCCCAATATTAACTGACATGATTAGCATAATGTATATAAATAAAAGAAGTAACACTTAAATTTTGATTAGTAAAGTCACAGGCTCCTTAAACAGTTCACACAGGATGGTCATGCTCTCATAAGTTAAAATGGATAAAACTGATTTTTTACACCAGATTAGCCATACAATATTAATCATATAAAATATTTCCCTGAAAGTCTTGGCACAAAAATAGGCCAATGTGTTCTGTTGTAGAGATTTTTTTCCAAAGTAAATTTAGATCGGGGAAGAAAACTTTAGAAAGCAATCACAAATTTCAGAATCAATAAATTCAAATTGTTTTTAAGGCAGTGAATACATAGGCCTGCCAAATGCTGCAGGAAATTGATGTACAATCTGTCTGGCAGCTGGACCATGTGAAAAAATTTTAGGAACGACCTTAAAATAACCAAGACTGAAGCCTCAACAAACCTTGTTTTAGTGAGACCATTTTCCTGGTTCATAAAAAGGATAAGGAAGTAAGGGGTGGAATAACCAACTTAATTAAGGGTGTGGTTAATTATCTTTGGTATCTTTAACTGGTACTTTCATTTGGGCCTAGGCTCAGAAGAAATGGTTTACCACCATCATTAAGACCAGCTGTTCAGTGGTATGGAATGAAGTTATTCAAGAGAACCCAGGGGTGTATTTGAAAACAGGGGTAAGACAACTCCAAAAAAACTGAGGTTCAGTTCAGTGAAAATTATTCAGTTTCTTACTACTATCTTTTAAAAGCTGCCTCTACTGATCTGGTATTGAACATTAACAGACTAAATGAAAAGACTGAGTGTCAGACATAGTTCACTTTACTGTCCCACAATTTTTAAAAAAGAACCAGGAAACATTTAAACAAAGAAAATAATTTATTTTCTAAGAAAATTGGGAGGACATGCCAAACTTTGCCTTTACAAATAGTTTTAGTTTGATACTAAAGAATCAGCACTTTGAGCAAAAGTACTAACATTTTATCTGTTCATTTAAAAATTACAGATATAGAACATATTTAATTAAAATATTCAAAAAATTCCAATACAAAAATGTACTAGTGAAAGTCCACTTCTGACTCTCCATTCCCAATCATCCAACTCACCAAGGACAACTGATTTGTTGTACACCTTCCCCCAATGCGCGCGCGCGCACACACACACACACACACACACTTGCCAAGTTCTTTCACTTGTTTATTCATTCTACAAACCTTTACTAAATGTCTACCATGTTTCAGGTACGGTGTTAGGCCGGGCATGGTAATTATGAAAGGGTTGGGGAGAAGCAACTGTAGGTGCTACTAATATAGATGGGGGGGGCTTTCCTAGAGGAGGTATACTTAAGATTAGTCTTAAGAGTAATGAATGGCCCACATTAAATTAGAATATAAAAATGAGAATTTTATACCAATATACATAATTTCATGTTCACGAACTATTTCACCATATTATATTGTTTATTTTTCCAAAGTAAATATCAAAAAAATAACAGTGGAAATAGATTTTCACTAGTGCAATTAATAATGTTTCATCTAAAAAGTACTTCACATAATGAAAAATGTAACATTTAAAATTTTAATACCCCCTTTTTCATATGTGCATATGTATAATACATAAGTTTATCTACATACACACACTCATGTATATAAACTATATTACTATAGCATACAAAATGTTGCAGAACAAAATAAATCTGATCTTTTTTGGTATTCTTGGCAAAAGCAAACCTAGTCATTTATGTAGAAGAATGTTATTTATAAATCCAATGCTTTACTGGCAGGCTGAGAGACAATACATATTTAACTAGTCAATCTGAATTTTACATAGAACCATTATTGTTGCCCTAGAAGCCAGATTCATTTTAGTCATCCAAAGTCTTATGGAGTATGTTTTATGGACAAATTATTGTACAAAGCTCAGGAAAATAGCTGAAGGCACAGTCCTTACTCCCAAAAGATTCTAATGTATCATCAGGGACATATATAGTCACAAATAAATATAATACAAAAGTGGCACACAGAGAAAGAAGTTAATTCTAAGGAGAAATTGGATAATATTTAACAGAAGGGATAGGCTTAATCTGGGTGGAATTTGAACTAGCAAAACAGGAATGAAGGGTACTCTAATGGAAAGGCACAAGACAAAGAAGTTGGATGCTGCTATGTATACACAGAGGATAGTGAAGTGGCAGGGTGTGCTAGCGTTTGGGAGCACAGTGAAAGCAGGAGTGGAAAATAAGGCTAGAGAAGTAATGGGAACAGGAGTTACATAACAAAAAGTTCAGCCTTCATATTACAGGAAGTGAGGGGCCATCAAAGATTTCTCAAAGGAAATGATCTGATCAGATCATATGCATCAGTAAGAATGGAAAAGAAGACACAAACAGGTGGACAGAACAGGGGACGATAACAAAGCTCTAGGGAAGAGGGAATGGAGAGCTGATTAAGGACTATTAGCAGTAGACACTGGAAGACACATTTTGGAGGCAGAATGAAAAAAAGAGAAAAAACTTGGGATCCAGAAATCCTGGATTTAAATTCTGGCTCCTGTACCTACTTGTTTTCTGGCATTGGGCAAGTTTAATTCCTTTAAGTTATAGTTTCTTCAACTACAAAACAGGAATAATGCACTTGCCTGTGTGAAAAAACTGTAAGAGAAACACGGGAGTAGATAAATCATATCCACACACTTATTTATTTGACAATATACAATAATACAAATTAGAATAAAATGTAGCTCCTATCTGGTTGGGGGAAAAGATTTATCAACAACTACAATTACAATAATATAATGTACTATACTAGAAGTAAGATCAAAAAAGGAATACAAAGAAGAGATATTGTGTAAAGACGTTAGAGGTTGTGTCAAAATGGATTTAAGGAAGTTTTCATAGAGGTGATGTTTGAACTGGGCTATTTTCAGCTTCAATTACCAGGTTCTCCACTTTACCAAATATATTTTATCATAAAACCCTTAGGACACTCTGTGCCATTTGAATTTTAGAGGGTGAAAGGGAAGTCAAGAGGAAGTGGTAGAAAAAGGATGGGGCGAAGGAAGGAAGGGGAAAGGAAGAAAGATTAGAGGAATATGAATGAATTTTAGGCAAATACCTGTTCAGGAAATAATATTTGAAAGAAAGCCAGATACTATTTAGATTCCCAGTGTGATACAATGTCAAGGCAGCAAAACTCAAACGAAAGACTCTAACGAGTTCCAGGTGGCAGTTCAGTAGATTTTTTTTTTTTCCAGTAGGTGAAGCTGAGTGGAGGTGGCGACTGTCAGTGTCAATGCCCTGTCTGATCAAGTTTTGATTTCAAGCAACAAACATATAGACTTTTGTTTACATTGTTTGCATGTATTTGTCTACTGCTGATAAGAGACAAAATAACCTTTCTTGAAAGAAAGAGCAAAAGATGGTTGCAAAGAAATGAAAGAGAAAAAGATGGCTGTCCTCAATTCTTTCATGCATCAGATAATTTTATCTAACTAACTTATTTAACAAATGTTTACTGAATATTGTGTGTAACACACTGTAGGGGACACAAGAGTGAACATGATACAGATCTTGCCGCCAAGAGTCTCATAAATAAGTTCATTACAAAGTAGAAAGTGAGAAATTCGATGCGAGGTACAGATAAAATACTACAAAGCATAAAAGAGGGGGAGATTACTTTGACCTGGGAATATTAAAGATGTAACACTAGCATTGGGACAGAGGAAACTATGTGATATTCACTTGACAAACAACTAATGAGTACATAACATAAAAGCCACTTACCTAAAAGGCAATGAGACTTTGAGGTGATTTAGTCCAACTCATTCATTTAATTCTGTAGGAGACGAAAGCCCAGAGACTTAAACAGCTCATTCAAGCACATCATAAGCAGAGGTTAAACGAGAACTGATCTCTCCAGGCTGCAAGTCCAATACTTCCTACTACTTTACTCTGTCTCCTTCAAAGCCCTGAGTCCGAATATTTTGTGATGGACAATCATTATTTTAAAACATATCCAATTTCATTTCTGAATTAAGTGTAATTTGCTGTAAAATCCCTCCTTTAACATTTAGTTAAAATTTGCCTTTATTTCTAACCAGTAGCTTACTCTGGAGCTACCTAGATAAAAGTAATCCTATGTTCCTATGACCATCACTCACATATAGGCAGACAGTCCTCATGTCTCCATTCTATTATTTGGGACTCAGCGTATCACCATGGTTGGGGAACAGGCGCTGGAATTAGATGATTATCAAACATTTGGTCCTGCCCAAAACGTCCACTGAGACATTTGGTCCATGCCAAGAGGCCCTTGATATTTGGTCACTATGTAAACATTCATGCTCAGAAAATGTCCCTGTGCTCAAACAGCCCATAACATTTATTTATACTTTCAGTTTATAGGATTAATACATAAACAAATACTATTATGTTTCATTGGTCCAATAATTGTGCTGTGGCTGTATTGCCCATAATAACCCTTCTTGCCTCTGGAGCCTAGCTGAGAATGGGTTAGGTAGATGGGTCAGGGTTTGAATCCTGCAGAAGGGCGGGACTTTAATGTCAAGGACCTTTTGACATGGACCAAATGTCTCAGTGGACATTTTGGCCAGGACCAAATATTCAGCAAGGGAATTAGGCAGAGCTGGATTTGAATTTCAACTTTAACTTACTAAAAGGTACGTGATCACAAGCAAAGTTACTTAACTTATATAATCTGAGTGCTCATTAGAAAATGAAATATTTGTGTCCGTCTTGACTTCCACGGAATATAATAGCTAATAACTATGATAGAGAACTGGCAAAACTTTGGGTATAACTGTTGAAATACTAGAATTTCTCTATATACATTAAGCTAGCAACTGAATCATTTGAGGGGAAAAGTTACAATACTGAAAATGATGACAGTGTTTCCCCCCTCAACCTCCCTGCCCCATTTCTCTCCTTCTCTGACACAGACCAGTTGATGAATGGCAGCTGTGAAATACTGAAGACAAGCTAGGTTACTGTCACAGCTTTACCAGATGACTTATGTAGATAGAGCTGCTGGCAAAAGTGTAGTAGTTTTATTGAGATAAAATATTGAAAAACTATTTCCCTATCATATAAGGCACAGACATGCTTCTTGTTTTAAACTACAAAGATTCCTGACAGTGGAATTCAGATACAGTTTTATAACTTGTACAATGTCTCAAATGCATTAAGACAGCAAATGGTACAAGGACAGCTTCCTCTATGTTCTTAAGTTCTCCTAAACAACACAGTACAAAGCTGACAGTGTTTCCTAGTTACTTGGTAGGGTGGGAGGGAGTGGAAAGAACAGAAGAATTACAGTTGATTCTTTTCCTACTTCCAAATGTTATAAACCAGCTGGTAATGTTTAGTAGCAATAACCTCATCTGCTAGGCACTGCAACTAATTTCCCATATTTGGATAGGAAAAATGCATCATGTCTCAAAGAATGACATAATGACAGGAAATTCAGTGACTGACACTGAAGGTAGATATGCAGCTCCTGAGTATGAAAAAGTAGTAAAAGATTCACCTAGATGATCTAAGGGCTGGATACACAGTTTATGGAAGACAAGATAGAATGAGTCAGTGCCCTCAAAATAAGGGCAAAACTAAGAAATGGAAGATGCAAATGCAGAGGAGAGGTAGTGTGGCTGACTGGTAGCTGTCTGCCAATATCTGTTCTTTCTTCCATAGAAATAATATTTCAAGCTGAGTACATGGCCATTCAGAATAAAGACAACCTTTTCCAGTCTCTCTTGCAGTGAGGTGTAGCCATGACACTAAGTACTGACCAGAATCACATGGCAGCTGCTGGGCACCTTCCTCAAAAGATTGCTGGGGCAGGCCCTTTTTCATTCCTTTCTCTGTCCTGCTGCCTGGAATGGAGATGCCTCCACCTTCGACCATGAAAATGAGAGCAGCACCCTATGGTGAGTGGTGAGTTTCAAGGAGTGGGTCTCTAGACATAGAAATTATTTTCAATTTTAATTGAACGATGCTGTCAAAAATACCCTTAAAACTATGTTTTGCACATATCTATTTCCTTAGATTACATTCTTAGAAGTGGGTAAAAGGATATAAAATCATTCTAAAGTTTTTGATACATATGGCCAAATTACTCTTCTGAAAGTTTAAATTATCTGTCCTCTCGTTCTCAGCCCGACATTAGAAGTTAACTTTTTTGTCATTAATTGGGAAGAGCTCTTTTTATATTAAGGGTGTAGATGCCGTATTATAAATACTTCTTCCCAATTTATTTGCCTTTCAATTAAGTTGATATTTTCTGTTGTGCAGAAACTTAAAATTTTTATATAGTCAAACCAAACCCTTTAAAAAAGTGATTCCTGCCTTTACTATCATACATTTAAAAAGCCTCCTCTACATCAAGATGATATACATATTTGCCTAATTTTTCCTATAACATTTTACTTTCAGTTAATTTGTAATCCATATGGAACTTCTCCCCACCACACACACATTTAGCTAACTATACCAACACCAGATTCAACACATTCAATAACATATATTATTGAATACCTCTTTTCCTAATTATTAATAATTCTACTTTTATATATTCTGATTTTTAAAAATCAGTACTATTATTTTGATTATTGTGGCTTTGGAAATGTTTTAATACCTGCTCATGTAAGTAATTCATATTGCCTTTTTTTTTTTTTTTTGCAAAAGGCTGTGGTCTATTCCTCCAAGTGAACTTCAGAAATACATTGTTGGGCTTGGCAAAAAGAAAAAAAAAATGAATGAAATCTTAATTGGAATTGTATCAAACGATAGAGCAAAGAGGCAAAACAATTCTTTCCATCTACAAATATGGAATGTTTCCCTATTTATTAAGTTATTTTTATGTCCTTTAGGTTCTATAGTTTACTTTGTATAGTTAGTTCTATAGTTGACTTAAGTTCTATAATATAGGTAAAATTTCTTAAGTATGATAGTAGATCTTTTCTCTATATTTATGTTATTATAAATAGGATCTTTAAAAACATTTCTCTATGCTGGTATAGAGGAAATATTAATTTGTGAATTTATTTTTTAACTGATTATCTTACTGGTATGCTTTTAATAATGTTAATAAATGTTAGCTGATTATCTTGGGTTTTCTAGTTAGGCAATAATATTTTCAACTTCAAATAATGATGGTATTTATCATTTCCTTTGCAATATTTACACTTCACTTCATTGTCTTGTTTCGTCTTATTGTATTAGATAAAACTTTCCAAACAATATTAAATCCTAGTTAATGAAGGTAATAGTTGACACTCTTACCTTTTATTTTCTAAACTTTATAAGTCTTTAGGGTATTTTTCCATTTTGCCCTGTGTAACAGCTGCTGTATATCAGTTTTTTTTCCACTTCTTTTTACACTGCCCTAACCCCCAATTATGTTGTAAATTCCTTGAAGGCAAAAACTGTGCTTTCATAATCTTTAAATAACTGTAGTACCCAGGTCAGTGTCTTGCACAGAGAAAAGAAATCATTGAACTGGTGGTTCTCATACTTGGTTGATCACTGGAATTACATGGGAACTTTTTAAAAAATTGACTGTAATTTCCATAAAACATTCACAAATAACAAACTCTGTTCATGGGGGAGGGAATCTAGGTGATTCGGATGACCCACCAGTTTGAGAAACAGGAGTCTAATATCTTTGTCATCCCTGGAGATCTGTTTCAGAACCAAGGGTCTAATTTTTAACAAATCTTTCCAGCTGATTCAGATAGAGGGAGGTTTGGAATTACTGATCTCTATAGTAATTCAGAGAAGGGTTAAGAGTTTTATTTCTTTCCTTTATGTTTTTATATATATTTTTTTCATACCAAAAGTGAAAAAATAGCAAGGCACGTAAAGAAAAATCTCCTTTCCCATCTCTGCCTCCTTGAAGTAATCATTGATAATCGCCTAGTATCCTTCCACATCTTTTTCCCTGTTTACACAAAACAAAGGGTGTGTGTGTGTTTTCTTTTTGTTTTTACCAAAACAGAATAACAGTAAACCCATTATTTTGTAATTTGGTAGTATATTTAAAATGTTATTAAAAAATGATAATAAATGCTCTCAGGACCATTCGCTATACTTATTTAAAAAAAATGAAACCCGTATCTGTTTTCTTATCTATTAAAGACTTCAAAGTAGCAATGAGTATAAAAACATTTTCATTTCACTTTTGATTCTTTAGCAAGTATGAGAACAATTTTGGGAAGCTCATTTAGGAGGTTCAGAAACTAGAAGTAAAGTTACTATACCAAAAGATATGGGTTCATAGATCAAACAAAATAGCACCTTAAAACCCATAAAAATAGTATTAATATAGGAAGGCTAAAAATAGCACATAAAGCTTTCTTTTCTACATAGATAATAAAATAATTAAAAAATACAAAAAGAAAATCCTATTATAAATGTTACTTAGCTATCACTCATCTTTTAGAGAAAGGCTATTTTTAATGCACAAGCAAAATTAAGGCTTAACTGACCTCCACTCAACAAACTTTAACAAAACCTAAAAGGTAGCACTCAAGTGCATACCAGAAATAAAATTTTCTAAAATAGAACTTCTAATTACTGGCTAAAACAAAAAGATTATCTTCTAAAAGACTAGGTCATGACTTTGGTAAAATCACTAGATTATACATTTGTTACTAAATTTTCATAAAGTTTCTTCTCCAGGCAGCTCAATGAAATACACTAATGATTGTTAAATAGTATAAGTGAAAAATTCTTTATTCTCCAATACTGAAAATTCGAAAACAGTGTGGGAATGGCAGAGATGAGAAAGAAAGCAAAATTGAAAGCAACAAGCAAAATGATACCTTCCTCTATCAAAAATGAATTAAACTGCTGTTTCTGATTCATCTTACAAGGATATTTTTATAAAAGCAGGATTTAAAGAGTATTTTAAGAAAACTATGTCTTCCTGGATGTGACAAGTTTGTTAGTTCTATATAATTGATTCTGTTAAGTTGGAATGGGAGAGAGAACACAATAAGCTAAGTTAATGTAGAGAGGTGTGAAACTGGAGAAAGAGCTAAAAACCAAGAATAAACAGTTAAAAACAATAATGATTTACAGAGAAAATAGTTTTGAGAAAGGGAATAACATTCTGTGTAACTGTTAAAGGAAGTGAGCCCAAAAATAGTGCTTTGCTAGTTTTGTTTTGTTTTGTTTTGTTTTGTTTTTGGTGAAAATGGAATGGATTTTGTGGGTAGGAAAATCAGGAAAATCAGGAAAATCAGGAGACCTACAAGTTTAAAATTACTAGATATTTGGCAATTATTAGGTAGTATCTTGAACTGCCATGCTCTCCCCATCCCCAGTTCAGCACCCACCCTTGTTCCCTAATTGCTCTGACCCAGAATAACAAACACTTCTTTCTCTTCCCCTTTAGACTTTGTTTCTCTACCAAAGAGGGTCCCATGCACTCTCTTCCCTCAGGGATTTCATTCCACTGATTATCATTAACTCAAATCTTCAAACTCCTGCCATCAGCTCTCTCTTTTCAGTATATCTATACTTAAGCTTTTCATATCTAAACCTAAGTCAAAATAAAGTTTAGAAGTTTCCTTTACCTTATATACCCCTTTAACTATCATCTTATATCTCTTCTTTTCATAAGCCACTCCTAGAAAGAAATCTACTTCCCCTTGATTCACCCCTCACCCTGAAGCAATGTGGCTTTAGGTCTCACCATGTCACCAAGGCTGCGTCAGTTAAAAGCAACAATGACCTCTAAGTATCAAATATAATCTGCAGTTTTTAGCTCTCATGATTTCATCTTGCTGAAGCTTTTTACACATTCACCTCCTCTTTGTTGAAAAGCTCTCTGCCTTCAGTATCTAAGACATCACATTCCTTCTTTTGTTGATATGCCATGGGAACCTATCCCAGTCTATTATTACTCTCCCTCAGTATTCATGACTTCAATTATACTAGTTCAAAAATGACCCATAATTCTGAATCTCTACCCAGATAGATATTTCTGTAGAGCTCCCATTCTGATATGACTAAGAAACAGCTCTTTCTGAATGTTTATATGTCCAATGCTAATTCATCATGTTCCCCCTTAAAAAGTCACTATTTCTTAACTTAGTGAATGGAACCATCACCTAACGGGTTTTCAAGTAAAACATCTGGGAATCATCTGAGATTTTTCTCTCTCATTTATTTTTAATCACTAAGGACTAGAGATTCGCTCAAAACTGTCCCTTTCCATCCATTCCAGTGCTTTTCCTCATTTCTCATTCGGCCCATGTCATACTGCAACAGTCCCCTTAATGATTTCCCTACTTCTAATACCAATCCCTTGCAATCTAGTTTCTAGAGGTCAGTGTATCTTAATTTTTCAGTGGCTCTCAGTTATCATGCTCAACTCTCAACTTCTTTGTATGGGATAAATGTACCTGCCCATACTCCTTCTTTGTTCCCACAACTTTCCAACTCGACTTTATGCTCCAGCAACACTGAACATGTTTTCCTGTGCCCAATTCTTCTGTACGTGCTACACCACCATTTTCTTGCTTGTCTGCTTGGTACGTTCTTATCCATTTTTTAGGTATCTGTTTAAATGCTTTTTTAACAGCATCCCATTTATCAGGCAGACTTTGGTGTTCTCTGTACATTCTCAATTGCAGTTTTGAAGATTCTCCCATTATACGATGAACTTATTGCATTACAACTGTTTGCCTGGGCATCTTAACTACTTAACTGGCTTTAGATTAGGAAATTAAAATAGCTCTTATATCCCAGATCAACAGTTACCAAACTAATCTCCTAACTGAAGAAGTTTTATAACATGTTCCCAGAAATGGTTTTAATTAATTTTAAACTATTTGAGATTAAAGAATAAAAGACTGCTTATTATTTTTGTTTCACCATTTCCCACTACAGTATCTAGCAGAGAGTAGATTTTTACTATACACATTGCTTTTGATTTAAATCTAATTTAAATTACAGATCTGTAGTATTTACCTAGCAAATATTTCACTGAGCAAATGTTTGAGCAACGATTAGCCGGAAACCATCCTTGGTGGTAGGATACAGTGCTGAACGCAACAGTCGTGACAGGGGTGGTAATGCTAGAGAAGTCCAGAAAAGTGAAGCACAGATATTGCAGAAGGCAGAACTGTGAGATGAAAGCTGGAGAGGCACCAGGAGCCAAATTGTGAAGGGATTTCTAAGAAAAGTTTAAGCTTAGTGCTTCCAGTAACCAATTCTAATTTTTCCACAAATGAAACCACTAAATGAAACACCTGTTTTCTAAAAGCGCCGCATGCCCGAACCACACACCAAAAATATTCTAAATGAAACTCTTCCCAGACTTCCCATCTCATGGCACCCACTGTGACTAAGCATTGAGGGAAAAGATTAAACTAGAGATGTTTTAATTGCACATCTCCAGGGTTTGTAAAAATGAAAACAATTGAGACTCAGAGCTCTCAAAAGTTATATGTGTTCTAACCATGAACTCAGTGCCAAGTAACATATTAAATGTTCACTTTTTTAGCAAGAGGAGTATATTCTACCTTTTCATTTGCAATATAAGATTAGATTCTAATCTTTTTTGGTTTTCCATTCAGATGAGCACAGGTACATTTTCTTAAAAATCTGTGAACACTTTAATTTAAAAGCCATGGACAGCAACCTAGAGGAGCTCTGACCATGCAAAATGTTTTATAAATAGTTCCATGTGCTTTGTTCATCTGGAGTCTCATTGGAGATGGTTAATGACCTTGTATTTTGTACTCATTTACTCTGAATTAGCCAAACCTTCTGTTTTTAATTACATACTTAATTCACCTAGCATGGTCTAATTACAGAAAACAAAACATCATTTAAACAAAAGGTGGCCTTGAACTTAATCTATCAAAACACCAGTTAGTTTTAAAAGTTTTCAGTTCTTAACAAACTGCCAAGACATGCAATAGCAATTTTCCAAATGTGATCATATGCTTTTATAGCAACAGATTTACTACAAAATCAAACATCTGTATATACTTTGAAAGTTCGATGTGTTGTCTCACTATTCATGCAAATCTGCTTAAATTTTGATAGATCTAAGAATCTTAAAGCTGAAGTACTACATGATAATTTTTAAATATCCAAGATCATTTTGGCCTTGAAATGACAAGTTATCATAACCGTGGCTATTTATTTAGAAAATAGTCCAGAATTCTGTATAAATTCATGTATGAAATCTTTTCTAACTGCCACCAGTGCAGTAGCTCTTCACTCCTGTGCTACCACGGCACATTATATAGCTCTCAATCACAGTATTTATGATGCTGAATTATACTTATTGGTTTAAAGATCTGTTCTCTAACTATATTGCAAACTTCATAAAACAAAGTTTATGCCTTTTATCTCTAAACTCTCAACATGGAGCACAATGCCTGACACAGAGCAAATCCTCAATACATGTTTGTTGAATTAACATAAACAAAATATTAAGTACAATATTTAAGTACAATAAAACTACCTGAATTGGTGGATGACATGATCTTGTATGTAGAAAATCTTAAGGAATCCACCAAAAAACTACTAAAACTAACAAATGAGCTCCACAAGGTTGCAGGATACAAAATCAATATATAAAAATCAATTGTGTTTCTATGTTGCAGCAATGAGCAAACCAAAAATGAAGTTAAGAAAAACAATTCCATTTATAATAGCATCAAAAAGAATAAACTATTTAGGAATAACAAAAGTAGAGCAAAACTTACTAATAAAACTACAGAACACCGCTAAAAGAAAATAAAAGACCCAAATAGGTGGAAAGACATCCCATGTTCATGGGTTGGAAGACTTAATATTGTTAAGATGGAAATACTCCCCAAATTGATCTATAGAATCTAGAAATTCAATGCAATCCTTACCAAGTCTCAGATGACTTCTTTGCAGAAATTGACAAGCTAATATTAAAATTCATATGGAAATTCAAGGAGCTCAAATTAGCCAAAACATACAATGGAATATTATTTTATTTAGAAAGGGAGGTAATTCTGTCACAAGCTACAACATGGATGAACCTTGAGGACATTATGCTAAGTGAAATCAGTCAGTCACAAAAAGACAAATAGTACATGACTAAAGAACTGCCAGATTGTTTTCTAAAGTAGCTGCACTTATACAAAGTATCTAAAGTAGTTAAATTCATAGAAATAGAAAGTAGAAATAGTGGTAAGCAGGGGCTGGGAGGAAAGGGAAATGGGAAGTTGTTTAATTGGTACAGACTTTCAGTTTTGCAAGATGAAAAGAGTTCTGGAGACCGGTTGTACAACAACTGATTGTGCTTAACACTAACGAACTATACACTTAAAAATGGTTAAGATGGTAAATTTTATGTTATGTTTTTTAGCTAAATAAAAAAAATTTTTTTTACAATAGCTGAAAGGATACTGAAAAAGAACATAGTTGGAGTACACACATTTCCTGACTTGACAACTTACTACAGAGCTACAGCAATCAAGATGGTGTGGTACTGGCAAGAACTAAGATTTTATATCAGTAAAATAGAGCTGTGAGTCCAAAAATAAATCCTTGTATTTTGGTCAATTGATTTTCCAAAAGGGTACCAAGACAATTTGATGGGGGGAAAGAATAGTCTTTTCAACAAATGGTGCTAGCACAACTGGATATTGAAAAGCAATAAAATAAAGCTGGACACCTATCTCACACCATATACAAAAATTAACTCAAAATGAAACAATGACCTAAATATAAGAGTCAAAACTACAAGGCTCTTAGAAGAAAACATAAGTGAAAACCTTCATGATTTTGGATTAGGCAATAGTTTCTTAGATATGACACCAAAAACATGAGTCGAAATTAAAACAAAAAACAAAAAACTCTCAAACAAAAAACTGGATTTCATCAAAGTTAAACACCTCTGTGCTTCAAAAGACCTCATAATGACAATGAAAAGACAACCACAAAATGGGAGAAAATACCTGTAAATCATATATCTGAGAAGCAACCTGATGTAGAACAGATAGAGAACTCTTACAACTCAATAATGCCCATAACCCATTTAAAAAATTGGCAAAGGAGCTGAATAGACATTTCTCCAAAAACATATGCAAATGAGAAATAAATATCTGAAAAGATATTAACATCATTAGCCACTAGAATACAAGTCAAAACCACAATAAGATACCACCTGACACCAACTAGAATGGCCATAATAAAAAATACAGACAACAGCATGGGTTGATGAGGATGCAGAGATATCAGAACTCTCATAACCTGGTGGGAATGTAAAATGGTGCAGCCACTTCGGAAAACAGTCTGACAGTTCCTCAAAAAGTTAAACCTAGTACTATCATACAACTCAGCAATTCCATTCCTAGTTATATACCCAACAGAAATGAGAACATATGTCCAAACACTTGTATAAATTGTTCATAGCAGCATTATTCATAATAACTAAAAAGAGGAAAAAATCTAAATGTCTAATCAACTGATAAGTGGATAAACAACATGTGGTAGATTCATACAATGGAATATCAATTAGCTATCAACAGGAATGAAGTTCTGATATATGCTCTAACATGGATAAACCTTGAAAACATTATGCTAAATAAAAGAAACCCCACACAAGCCTCATATTACACGATTCCATTTAGATGAAATGTCCGGAAAAGGCAAATCTGTAGATTTAGAAGACTGAAAGTAAATTACTGATTGCCTAGGGGTGGGGGTAGGGGAGTGATGGCCAGGGGTGCTGGTTTCTTTTGGGGTAATAAAAATGTTCTAAAATTGATTTTGGTGATGGATGCCCAGCTCTGTGAATATATTAAATGTCACTGAATTACACACATTAAATGAGTGACTTGTGAATTAAATCTCAATAAAGCTGTTAAACACACACATACATACACACACTCTCTCTCTCTTTCTTCCCCTCTCCACCCCTCCTCCCCTTTGCTTAAAATATTAAATGACCAAAATATGTTTCTGGGAATGTAGAAAACTATTATATTAAAGTACAAGGATACAAATGAATGAAGTGATGTCTTCACACTTAAATTGTTTTCCTGATTCCTGACCAAAAAATTATTAGAACTACAAGCAACCTGTTTACACTTTAGATATATTACAACACAGACACCGAAACACTGTCCTTCTTCGATAAGAATGTATGGCTAATATGGTGATAATAAATAACCTAGTTAAGAAAGCAGTAAAATTTTAGTGCTTTTAAAATTTGAGAGTAAATTTTTCTTTAAAAAGCATTTAGGCAAAATTAGAAAAGAAAAAGTCATAAAAGAATATTAGAAATGCTCACACAGAAAATGGTAGCAGCAATCACACACAAAAAATATTCTATATGAGTGGCCACAAGACTGTCATAGGGTGGTTTCAGCCTAGTAAAATTAAAAAAAAAAATATGTGGGTCCAATAAAGTGAGAGCTGGGGGGACTAAAAGAATTCATAAAAGAGTAAGCCTAGAAGTACACAAAAGATGAGAAGAAACAGTCATTAGAGCTAAGGCTCGGGAAGGCAGAGCAGTTACAGAGAGCTACAGCTTAGAATGCAATTTAAAAAAATATGTGAAAAAAAAAAAATCTCAAATCTTTTTAAGATCCCATGTCAAGATCTCAACTGAGGCAGGGACAGAGAACAATGCCTGTTATCAAGTTCTAATGTGGCTGGGGCAGGAGAAGGGTGGGTGGAGGGGCTATAAGTAAGCTGCTAGAAAGATCTCAGAAACTAGTGCCTGTGTTCCATTCTGTAGTCACATGGTATTTCCACTGTGAGTGATAAAACAGGAGAGGTGAAAATCCCCATTGTGGTAGGTACTACATAAAGTCTGACCTGGCTCTGCTCTTCAAGAGATTTTGGTCATAAAAAGAATCATTATTTCATGTTACTGTAATAATTTTTCTTTCTCATTATTTGGACTACTAGGAAGGATCTTTTTCACTTAAAGAGTTTATGAGTCTAAACTACTTTTCAAGATTACTAGTGACTCTACTTGTTGGTAACTAGTCAATAGTAAATTATCAGTCCTCATCTTTCGTGAATTTGCAGAATCTGAACCAGTTGATTGCTTCCTCCTTTTAGAACATTTTCCTCACTTGGCTTCCAGGATACCATTTTCCTGGCTACCTTCCGACCTTGATTGTTCCTTCTCAGTCTCTTTTGCTGGTTTCTCTTCTTCTCCCCAACCTTTTAATGTTGGTGTGCCTGAGAATCAATCCTAAGGCTGAATAACAGTCCCTCTAGATACCATGTCCTAATCCCCGGAATTTGTGAATGTTACCTTAGACAGCAAAGACTCAAAGATGTGATTAAGTTAAGGATCTTGACTTAGGATCCTAAAGACTGGGATATCATTCTGAATTATCTGGATGAACCCTGTATGTAATCACAAGTTCCTACAAGCGGGAGGGAGAGAGATTTCACACAGAAGAAGGTGGTCCTGGAAATAGAGTCAGAGGGAGATGATGGTACTCTGCTGGCTTTAAAGATGGAGGAAGGGGCTATGAAACAAGGAATGCAAGGAATACAGATGCATCTAAATACTGAAAAAGGAAAGGAAACAGATTTTCCCCTAGAGTCTCTGGAGGACGTGAGGCCCTGCTGAAACCTTGAATTTTCCCTATTAGACTTAGTTTGTATTTCTAACTTCCAGCAACATAAAAGAATATATATTTTTAAACCACTAAGTTTGTAGTAATTTGTTATAGCAGCTGTAGGAAAAAAATAGTACTAAACTAAGTTGGTTAGTGAGGGTTCAGAAAGAGATGAGGAACATTTTATTGGAACCTGGAGGAAGGGAGATTGTTATATAGTAGAAGAAAGCTTAGGTGAATTGTGTTCTGCCATTATATAGAAAGCAGAACTTGTAAGTGATAAACTTGGATATTTAGCTGAGGAGATTTCCAAGCAAAGTACTGAAGGTGCAATCTGGATTCTTTTTGCAGTTTATTATAAAATACAAGAGGAAAGAGTTTGAGGGAAGAATGAGACGAAAATCTTAAGCAAAAAGAAACCAGTAGTTTATGATTTGGGAAATTCTCAGCTTACCAGATTTCAAAAGATGTTCAAATTACGAGACACACTGCTAGGAAATCATGTTCTGGCAAAAAAGTGAAGGGTGTGGCTGGACAACTTTTTGCTATTGCTTAAGAGATTAGGTGCATGACTCATGAATCTCCTCAACCATCTCAACATAGACCAGAAACAGAGACAGGATTACTCAGGAAAGATCTATAGAGAATCTTCTTGTCTAACGGTGTGAATCCCTGTGACATACACAGGAGACTCACAAGGTTTTTCAGAAAGTTATACCATCAGAAACACTCCCTGTTTAGATTAAAAGGGACAAAGATAGAATGAAATGAAGGCAGGCTGTCAGACTCCCAAAATTCTACAATCAAGAAACAGGCTGATGACACTACTTAGCTACAAATATTTGGTTTCTTTCAAGAAAAAGAAGGGTGACTCAGAGGGTGGAGCACCAGTTCCAGATGGCAGAGCCTCAAGCCACAGAGGATGACTCTTGGGCCTTAAAACCTAATGGAATTATCACTACTGGATTTCAAAATTGTTTGGGATCAATGACTTTTTTCTTTCTTCCGTTTTCTCCCTTTTGAAATATCTGTTTTCCTATTCCTGTCCCACTATTGTAGTTTAGGGGCAGATAACTTGCTTTCTTACTTAATAGCTCCATGATGAAGAGGAATTTTGTCCCATAATGGATCGGAACTAGAGTATATCCTATACCTGATTTAGATGATGAGATTTGGGATTTATGAGCTGATAATATTTAGATGAGATTTTGAACTTTAAGCTGTAATGACTTGAAACTTTCAGAGCTGTTGGGATAGGGTGACTGTATTTTGCATGTAAATGGACATGAATCCTTGGGGACCAGAGGGCTGACTGTCGCAAGCTGTTTAATGGCCTCCCAAGATGTCCAGTTCCTAATTCCTGGAACCTGTAAATATTATTTTTCATGGCAAATATCTGCTGACAGCATGATTTAGCCCTATATGACTTAGTTCAGATTTCTGACCACCAGAACTATAAAATAATAAATTTCTCTTGTTTTAAGCCATTAGGATTGCGATAAATTGTTAAAATAGCCATGGAAAACTAATACAGACTCCTTCTCTTCAAGTCCCTTGAAAATCTCATTCAAGTCTCATGGCTTTAAATACCATCTATACACTGCTGACTCCCAAATTCCCTCTCTCTCAAGCTCCCAGCTTATAGATACAACTGTATACTCAATGTATCCACTTAGCTGATATACAAACTCCTGATCCTTTCCCACCCAACCAGCTCTCCTAACAGTCTTCCCCAACTCAGAAGTAACTCCATCCTGCTTTTATTCAAACAAAATCATTCTGGAATCATTCTGAATTCTATTTCTTTCATTCCTATATTCAATTTGTCAAAATCTTGTGGCCTGTACCTTCAAAATTATCAGAGATTTGACTAATTCCTACTACTTCTGGTGCTATTTGCATGAATGACTGTAAGTCTTCTAACTGGTCTCCCGGCTTCTTTCTACTCTTGCCCCACTAGACTGATTCCCAAATGTGTCCAAAGTTTTTAAAGTTGGTCATTGATCAAATTATTTCTCTGATGACTCTCTGTTTCTCTTAGAATAAATACTAAAATCCTCACAATACCTTCAAGAACCTACCATTGAGCCACCACTCCCACTTCCTCACCCCTGCTCCCTGAATTTGTCATCTTATAACTTGGCCCTCATTCATTCAGCTTCCTTAAATAAATGTGTCACTTTGCTGTTCACCCGACACACCAGAGGAAGCTTCTACTTTGGAGTCTTTGCAATGGCTTGCCCCTCTACTTGGAATGTTCTTCTTCCAAATAACCACATGGCTCACTTCTGCTTGGTCCTTTATCTCCTTCAAGTCTTTACTCAAATGTCACTTTCTCAGTGAAGCTTTCCCTAACCATTCTATTCAAAATTGCACACGCACAACCAACACTAGCTTCGTCTCCTTATCTGGCTCATGTGTGTCTCTGCAACATTTATCACCCTTTATCATACTGTATAATTTACTAATTTATTATGGTTATTGACTGTTTTCTCCATTAGAATATAATATCTGGGGCATTATTGATATATCAATAGTATCTGGAACAGTGCCTGACACATATTAGCCATTTCTGGCTATTCTTGATCCCTAAAATTTAGAATTAACATGTCCAGTTCTACAAAAGTCATTGTGATATTGCTGAATGATTATAAAACTTCATCACCAGCACTGCCAAACAAACAACAAAAAACATGGCCAAGTAAGTTTTGCAAGTTTTTCACAGCTTAGAAACATATACACTAATTCCATATCCCTTTATTTGGAACTACAGTTGACCCTTAAACAACACAGGTTTGAACTTGAGGGTCCACTTACATACAAATTTTTTTTTCAACTGATCGAAGTTCAACTGACCCACACAGTTCAAACCCTCATTTAAGAGTCAACTCTGCAGTTGGAAATTTGTGTATCGAGAGGGCAGACTTTAGTTACACCTGGATTTTAAACTGCATTACAGGTTGGTACTCCTAACCCCCAGGCTGTTCAAGGGTCAACTATATTATCAAGATAAAGGCCTTATAAATTATTTTCAAATACAATACTAAGTCACGCTTTCACCTGCTATGTGTGTCTATGTTTTCTTAACAATAATTTAATATTTAAAAATTCACTCAATTAACATAAAACTAGTTTGGGAAGTAATTTAACTTTTTATTTAAAAAAAAATAAGCAAAAAAACTCTACCTCTAAGTAAATGAAGTGATCATACCATATATATGAAGTAAAAGATTCAAAATCCATAAATATGTCAATTCTCCCCAAATTGATCTATAGATTTCAATAAACATCTCCACAAGACTTTTTGTGCAACTTGACATACTGATTATAAAACTTACATGGACGTGTAAAGGTCCCGACAGCTCTGGAAGAAGTTGACTGTGTAGTGGGGGAACTTGCCCTGCCAGAAAACAAGCCTTCTAATAAGGCTATAATATTTAAGAGTGTGGTAGGTATATCATTCTGAATTAAACGAACAGAACTGACCTCCAAACAGATTCTTTCATACATAGTAGCCCTGTCACCTCATCCACGGAGGATACATTCTGAGACCCTCAGTGAATGTCTGAAACTGTAGATAGTATCAAACTCTATATATGCTATGCTTTTTTCTATACATACTTATTTATGATAGTTTAATTTATAAATTAGGCACAGTACGAGAATAACAATAATTAATAATAAAATAGAACAATTACACTATAATAAGTCATGCAAATAACTTAAAAGATTAAAATATTTTACTGTACTGTACTCATCCTTCTTGTGATGATGTGAGATAATACAGTGCCTATATGATGAGATGAAGTGAAGTAAAAAACACAGGCATTGTGACATAGTGTTAGGCTACTACTGACCTTCTGACAATACAGCTGCTAAATGACTAATGGGAGGGTAAAATAAAATGTGGGTCCAGTAAAGTGAGACCTGGAGAACTAAGAGAGAATTCATAAAAGAGTAAGCCTAGAAGTATACAAGAGATGAAGAGGACAGTCATTAGAGCTAAGGCTTGGAAAGGCATAGCAGTCAGGGAGAGGTATGGCTTAAGGGCTTTAGTATATCCACAGCATGGATATACTAAACAATGGGATGATTTGTGTTGTGGGTGGAATGGAGTGGAACGGCTTGAGATTTCATCACACTACTCAAAACAGGATGCAATTTTAAAATATGAATTGTTTATTTCTAGTATTTTCCACTTAAAATTTTTGGACTGCAATTAACTGCAGCTAACTAAAACCATGGCAAGTAAAACCATGGATAAGGAGGGACTACCGTAAGGACACTTGATTTGTGACAGAGATGGGATTTCATGAAGTGGATAAAAAATGGATTTTTTAATATATGGGGCTGTGATAACCAGTTATCAAATTGGACCACTATCTGACTCAAAAACCATAGCGATTGCCACTTACATAACTCAAAAATGTGCACATGAATGTTTGCAGAAGCTTTATTCATAACCACCCAAAACTGAAAGCAACCAAAATGTCCTTCAATAGGTGAATGGATAAACAAACTGGGTAAATAATATTCTATCCATACAGTGGAATATTATCTAGCAATAACAACAAAAAAGAGCTATCAAACCATAAAAAGACATGGAGGTAGCTTAAATGCATATTACTAAGTTAAAGAAGCCAATCTGAAAAGCCTACATAAGCATATATGACTCCAATTATATAATATTTTAGAAAAGGAAAACAACAGAGACAATAAAAAGGTCAATGCTTAACAGGAGTTTGAGGAAAGAGAGGAAGGAATAAATAGGTGGAGTACAGGTGATATTTTTAGAGCAGTTAAACTATTTTGTATGAAACTGTAATGGTAGGTATATGACATTATACATTTGTTAAAATCCATAGACTTGTACGACACAAAAAGCAAACCCTAATGTAAGCTATAGACTTCAGTTAATAATAATGTATACTACTGGCTCATCGATTGTAACGAATGTACCCCACTAACACCAGATGTTGATAATAGGAGAAACAGGGGGTGGAGATAGTGAAGAAGAGGGAGAAGGAATACCAATTCAATATCCTGTAAACCTAAAACTTGTCTAAAAAAATAAGGTCTATTAATTAAAACAAAACCATGTGGAAGGTATAACTATAAAATTTTAGAATTCAACAAATAAGATATATTTACATTCTCTTGAACATGACTCAGAAAGTATATATCTTAACAGAGAATAATAATGAATTATATTAAAATTAATAACTTCTGTCATTAAAAAATACTACGAAGAATGAAAAGATAAGTCACAAAATGGGAGAAGATATCTGTAGCAGAAATAACTGAAAAAAAAATACACTATCTGGAATGTGTATATTAGTTCCTATAAATCAACAAGAAAAAATAAACAACCCTAATAGAAAACAAAAAGACTTGATCAGGCATTTCACATTAGAATGGTCAAAAACTATGAGAAACACATGAAACTATATTCAGTCCCACTAGTGATCAGGGAAATAGGAACTAAAACTGCAATGAAATACCATTTAACAACCACTGGATTGGTGAAAATTAAAAAATCTGTCAATACCAAGAGTTAGTGAGAGTACTAAGCCATGGGAACTCAGCGTAAACTGGTACACCTCCCTTGGAAAACAGCTATACATAATCTAGTAAAATTTAAGACGCAAATATCCTACCATTCAGCAATTTTTAAGCACTTCTAGGAAGATAAAGGAATTTTTGCTCTTGTTCCCTGAAAAACATACAAAAATGTTCATAAAAGCATTGCTTGCTTGTAATAGCTAAAAATTAGAAATGACTAAAATATCAGTCAATAGAGAATGGATGTTAAAAATGTAGTCATTTAATGAAACTGTATATCAATGAGAATGCATGAATCACAGTTTTATGCATCAACATGATCCTCAAAAAAAAAAAAATGCTGTAGAGCAAAATAATCAAATCATAGAAATATATATAGAATATAATTCCACCTATATAAAGTTCAAAACCAGAAAGACCAAATAATGTATTAACAATATATACCTGGTTGGTAAAACTACAAAGGAGAGAATGAAAATAATTACCACAAAAGCAAGGATATTCCTATGCAGAGGGGAGGGAATACACAGGGGTATTCTAATGAACTGTAATTTACATTGCTTAACCTAAGAGGTCAGTATTTGCGCAAATGTATAATTATTCTTTAAACTGTACACCTAACGTTTGGTGCACAAGATTTAAGAATATAAATACAAATATAAGAATTATAAAAGGTACAGGTAAAAACAAATATAAATACAAGCTACTGTATAAATATAATTTATGTATGTTATCTTGGGCCAAATTTTTTAAATGTTAGATACCCTGACAAAAAGTAACATAATTTACAGAATGGAAATGTATATAAGAATTTCAAATATCCATAGAAAAGTTAAAATAACAGTATAATGAACACATTCATATACTTCTGTTTTGGTTCAATAACTATTAACATTTTACTGTATCTGCTTGCTTGCCTGCTTGCTTTCTTTCTACACACACACACACACACACACACACACACACACACACACACAATTTTTCTTCTAAACCACTGGAAAGTACATGCAGAACATGACACTTTACATTTAAATACTTTAGCCTCTATCTGCTGAGAATAAAAATGGTTTCCTACCTTACTACATACTACTATTATGTCCCCCAAAATGGATAAGTCTATAAAATCACCTAATATTCAGGGACTATGTATTTTTTGAAGAATAGGAAGCTTGGAAAGCATATACAATAATAAACATAATTATAAGGTTATCCATAATAAATTCACTGAATACCCTGAGGAAATAAATATTTATTTGCTTAAAAAACTCACTGAGTTTATTATCTCTGAATTAAGTTTAACTAGGGTAAAATGAGTGGAGTCAAATTTCCCAACAACATATATAGTTATCAAATTTTTTAAATTAAAGAATCATAATATGTGGTTTGACACTGAAATGGGAAATGTGAAAATAGAACTGTCCAGGAAAACCCAAGCTGTGTGGTCACTCTAAATAGGCTACAAAGAGATTAGAGCAGTTCTGTTGCAAGTCAGTTTTTTTTTTTTTTTTTTTTTTAGGTGAGGCAACCCTTGGTGGACCTCACAGACTGCAAGGACCTTGTCAGCTTACAATCCCATATTTTTTATTTTTTTATGCCTACAGCACCTGGTCTTCCTAGGTGGTCTCCCATCCAAGTACTACTAATCAGGCCTGACCCTGCTTAGCTTCCGAGATCAGACGGGATCGGGCTTGCTCAGGGTGGCATGGCTGTAAACTACTGTTGCACGTCAGGTTTAAAAGGAACTATGTAAGGACGTTATCCAGAGCCCAAACCAGGAAAAATAATAGTGTGAAAATCAAAACTCCCATGCAGAATAAACTAGGCTCTTAGGGCATAACTGTGTATGTATGACAACTGATTTCCAATATACAAAAAATAGATTTTACTATCCTAGTATTTAAGAACCTGAAAAGTCCACTTATAGTATTTTATTTCAGACTTCAAGTTATATCCATGCTGCTTTAAAAAATACTTTAAGACTACTTGAGAAATTTTAAAATATAGAAATTTAAGTATTTAAGAATACTTTAAAATACTTTATATTATCTACTATTATAGTTTTCAAATTACTAAGTCAAAGAAATATTTTAGTCATTCTTCTATTGTAATCACCTATCTAATAGAATGGTGAAAAAACAGCTATGGCTTGTATTCTGTGATGCCATTAATATGAAATGTCAAGATATGAAAATCCATACAGGAAGAAAGTACATTAGTGTTTGCCTAGGACTGGGAGAAGAGGGATGCTGATGGAAAATAGTGACTGCTAATGAATATAGGTTTCTTGGGGTTGATGAAAACATTCTAAAATAGACTATCTATACACTAAAAAAAAACCCTCAATGAACTGCACAGTTTAAACTAGTGAACTATATAGTATGTGAATTATAGCTCAATAAAACTGTTAAAAAATTTATAAAATAGTTGTGGCGGATTATGTTTTATATTAATTAAAAACAAGACAATTTAGGAAAAAATATGCATAAGTGAGTTTAAAATAAATTTCTTCACAACTTAAGACTAAGAATTACTATCACAAGTTGACAGAAATTAAAGTAAGCAAAATTACTGGCACACAGGAGTGAGGTCAGAAACATGGCAGAGTGAGAGACATTCCCAGATCTCTCTCCTTGAAACAACAATAAGCTGAACATCTAAAACTCAACAAAAAACACCCAACCTGCACACAAGCATGTCTGAGTGTGAGATCTGCGAAAAAGAGCTACCGTAGGTAATAAAAAAACAATCAGATCAGCAGAATGAGTTTTTCAGCAAAGAGACTGAAACCCTTAAAAAGAACCAAATAGAACTTCTGGAGATCAAGAACACACTGAAACAGAGGAAGAATGAAATAGCGAGCCTGGGAAATAGAGAATCAACCAAATGGAAGAATGGATCAATGATACTGAAGACACATCTAGAAATAAATCAGAAGGAAGAAGAGAAAAACATGAAGAATGAAAAATGATGAAAGAGAAATACAAGAACTAGCTGATACCATCAGGAAAGTAAACCTCTTCTCGAAAAGGAAGAAAAGGAGCAGGGATGAGAAAGCATTTTCAGAAAAATAGTTGATGAGAATTTCCCAAATCTCAGGAAGGAACTAGAGCTTGGAATTCAAGTAGTCAACAGAACACCCAATTATCTCAACCCAAAAAGGCCTTCTCTAAGACACAATATAGTAAAATTATCAAAAAATCAATGACAAAGAAAGAATTCTCAGGGCAGCCAGGGAAAATAAACGGTAACTCATAAAGGAAAACCCATTATATTATTGTTGGACTTCTCAGCACAAACCTTAAAGCCAGAAAAAAGTGGAGTCAAATATTCGAACTATTAAAATGAAAGGAACTACCATCCAAGAGTAATGTATCCAGCTAAGCTCTCCTTTAGATATGCAGGAGAAATAAAGACCTTTCCTGACATACAAAAATTGAGGGAATTCTCCACTACGAGGCCTGCACTGCAGGAAATACTGAAAGGGGTTAGCTCACCTAAAACAAATGACAAAAAAATACGTAACTATGAGTAAGGTGACTAGCAGGCAGATAGAAGCAGGAGTGCAACCCTTATTAAGAACAGGACATGGTAAGGTTAAACAGTAAGAGATTTGCTATTGCAAGATAGTAATGAACATCCAGCATACATAGGGACAAACTCAGACAACAGTAACAGAAAAGGGGAGGATTCAAAGATCCAAATTTGCAAAGGGGAATGGCGATAAGGCATATGAAGAAGAAAAAGAGGAATGGTGGGTGATAAGGCATACGTAGGAGAAAAAGGGGAATGGCGATAAAGCATACGCAGAAGAAAAGGGGAATGGTGATAAGGCATACACAAAAATTATATACATATACATATACATACACATATATACTTATATACATATATATAACTATCCTCTACATATTTGTAATGGTACCAAACGCCAAAGATTCAGAAATGAAATATAACATAAAACAAGAAGGACCAGAAAAATAATCTACAAAATGCAACCAAAAAAAAAAAAAAAAAAAAAAAAGAAACACACAGAAACACAAAGACAAGGAAGTAGTGAAAACACCAAGCTACCAGAAAGCAAAATATAAAATGGCTATAAAAGGATATCATATTTCAATAATCACCCTCAATGTAAATGGACTGAACTCACCAATAAAAAGGCAGAGTTGCAGAATGGATCAAAAAACAAAACCCAACCATATGCTGCCTCCAGGAGACACATCTCAGCCCCAAAGGCAAATATTGACTCAAAGTGATAGGGTGGAAAATGATATTTCAAGCAAACGGAATTCAGAGAAAAGCAGGAGTAGTGGTACTAATATCGGATGAAACAGATTTCAAAATAAAACCAGTAAAGAAAGATACTGAAGGACACTTCATAATGATAAAGGGAATCATGCACCAAGAAGTCATAACACATTAATATCTATGCTCTCAATTAGGGAGCCCTGAAATATATAAAGCAATTACTGACAGAATTAAAGGGAGAAAAAGACAAAAATACTATCATAGTGGGGGACCTAAATACCCCACTGTCAGATATGGACAGTTCATCCAAACAGAAAATAAAGAAATAACATCCTTAAATGACACTTTAGTCCAACTGGACATAATTGACATTTAGAGCCTTCCATCCCCAAATAGCTGCTTATACATTCTTCTCTAGTGCACATGGAACATTCTCAAGGACTGACTACATACTGGGACACAGAGATAGCCTCGACAAATATAAGAGGGTTGAAATCATACCAACCATATTCTCTGATCACAATGCTTTGAACCTGGAGATCAACTGTAAAAAGAAAGCAGAAAGAACCACAAATATATGGAGATTAAATAATATGCTACTGAAGAATAACTGGGTCAGGGAAGAAATAAAAAGAGAGATCAAGAGATACATAGAAACGAATGATAATGATAGTACAGCATATCAAAACTTTAGGGACACGGCAAAAGCAGCAATAAGAGGAAAGTTGATATCATTATAAGTCTATTTCGAAAACCCAAGAACGAGCTCAAACAAACAACCTAATGCTTCATTTTAAAAAACTAGAAAAGGAAGAATAACTGAAGCCTAAAAATAGCAGGAGGAAAAAAAATAATCAAAATTAGAGCAGAATTAAATGAAATTGAGAAAAAAATAGGAAAAATAAATTCAACGAAGAGCTAGTTCTTTGAGAAGGTCAATAAATTGACAAATCCCTGGCTAGATTCACTAAATAAAAAAAGAGAAAGGACACATATAAACAAAAAATCAGGGATGAAAGAGGAGAAATTAAGACGGACACCGCAGAAATACAAAGAATACTTTGAAAAAGTATATAACACCAAATTTAATAACCTAGAAGAAACAGACCAGTACTTAGAAAGATACAACCTTCCTAAATGGAATCAAGAAGAACTGGAAAATCTAAATAGACTGATCAGCAGTGTGGAAATTGAAACAATCATTAAAAATCTACCAAAAAGTAAACGTCTAGGACCAGATGGCTTCACCAGTGAATTCTACCAAACATTCAAAGAAGACTTAATATCTATTCTCTTCAAACTCTTCCAAAAAATCGAAGAGAACACAATAGTTCCCAACTCATTTTAAGAGGCCAATATTACCCTGAACACAGATGCAAAAATCCTAAAAAAGATACTAGAGAACCAAATACAACAACATATTAAATTGGTATAGAAGGAAAGGCCCTTAACATAATAAAGGCCATCTATGACAAACCCTCAGCCAACTCTGTACTTAATGGTGAAAAACAAAAAACCTTCCCTCTAAGATCAGAAACAAAATTCAGTATTGCCACTGTTATTTAACATATCATTGGAGGTCATAGTGAGTACAATCAGGCAAGAGAAAGATATAAAAGGCAACCCAATAGGAAATGAAGAAGTCAAACTGTCACTATTTGTGGATGAAACGATTCTCTATATAGAAAACCCTAAAGACTCCACAAGAACACTACTAGAAACAATAAGCAAATACAGCAAAGTTTCTGGATACAAAATCAATGCTCAAAAATCCATAGCATTCTTATACTAATAATAAATTGTCAGAAAAAGAAATGGAAAAAATAATTCCTTTTGCAATTACAACAAAAAGAATAAAATACCTAGGAATAAATCTAATGAAACATGTGAAGGACCTATATAATGAAAACTATAATAACCTATTAAAAGAAATTGAAGAAGATCCAAAGGAATTGAAAGATATTCCATGTTCTTGGATTGGAAGAATCAACATAGTTAAAATGACCCTATTACTTAAAGCATTATACAGATTTAATGCAATCCCCAATAAAGCCTCTTGGCATTTTTTAAAGAAATAGAACAAAAAATCATCAGATTTGTATGGAAGCACAAAAGACTCCGAACTGCCAAAGCCATCCAGAGAAAAAAGAACGAGGCTGGAGGCATCACTCTGCCCGACTTCACATTATACTACAAAGTGACAGTAATCAAAACCACATGGTATTGGCAGCAAAACAGACACATGAACCAGTGGGACGGAATCGAGAGTCCAGAAGTAAACCCATGTTTATATGGGCAAATAATTTTCGACCTAAGAGTCAAAAACATACAGTGGAGAAAGGAAATCCTCTTCAATAAATGGTGCTGGGAAAACTGGAAAGCCACCTGCCAAAAAATAGACTAGAAACTAGACTGCTGTCTATCACCACACACCAAAATTAACTCAAAATGGATTAAGGACCTGAAATAAGACTGAAACAATAAAATGAGGAACTAAACTCAAGGAGCTTGGACTTAAAGAGGATTTAACGAATTTGACCTCAAAGGCAAGGGAAGTAAAAGCAAAAATAAATGAATGGGACTACATTAAACTAAAAATCTTCTGCAGAGCAAAAGAAACCATCAACAAGGTAAAGAGACAATCATCTGAATGGGAAAATATATTTGCAAGCAATGCCTCAGATAAGGGCCTAATATCTAAATCATACAAAGAACTCATACAACTCAGTAACAACAAAAAACAAATGATCCAATCAAAAAATGGGCAGAGGATCTGAACAGACACTTCTTCCTAGAGGACATACAAATGGCCAACAAATATTTGAAAACATGCTCAACATCACTAGCTATTAGGGAAATGCAAATCAAAACCACAATGAGATACCATCTCACACCTGTTAGAATAGCTATAATCAATAGGAAAAGTAATAAGAAATGTTGCAGAGGATGCGGAGAAAAAGAAATCCTCATACATTGTTGGTGGGACTGCAAATCGGTGTAGCCGCTCTGGAAAACAGTATGGAGGTTCCTCAAATAACTAAGAATTAATGTACCATATGATCCAGCAATCCTTCTACTGAGTATTTATCCCAAAGACTTGAAAACTCATATCTAAAAAGGTATTTGCACACCAATGTTCATAGAAGCATTATTCACAGTGGCCAGGACATGGAAGCAACCGAAATGTCCTACGATAGGTGATTGGCTACAGAGCTGTGGTACATATATACAACGGAATATTACTCAGCCATAAGAAGAGATGAAATACTGCCATTTGTGACAACATTGAAGATAAGATAATCATGCTAAGTGAAATATGGCTTGAAATAAGCCAGTCAGAAAAAGTTGAAAACCACAAGATATCACTTATATGGGTGGGGGGGGGTACAAACTTAAAAGCAACAAACAAACAAGACAAAGAGAGACTCATAGACACAGACAACAGACCGGAGGCGAGGGGGCAGGAGGTCAGAGGGAGGTAGATGGGGTGAAAAGGGTCAAATATGTGGTGAAAGAAAGAAATCTACCTATGGGTGGTGAACATACAATGCAATATATACATGCCTTACTGTTAAATTGTACACTTGAAACTTACTGGATTTCATTAACCAATGTCACCAAAAAAAAAAAAAAAATTACTGGTACACATATTCTAAAAAGCTTTCTAATAAATATTCTAACCACATGGTCTTGATCTCTTTTAAAATGCAAAAGAAATAGGAAAGTTCAAATTAAAAACTAATGATGTATTCTTACATGCTTTATAAAATGAGTAAACAAAAGCTCAGGTAAACTGATCTAAAAAAAATTAAAAGCTTTCCAAAACCCATCCCAAATGTGCTGAATCAAGTCTCTTCCTAATAAGCTACCTTAGACTTTTTTTAATCTAAAAAGTTTGCTTAATGATCTAACCTGTTAGAGATTCAGCACATGATGAAAAAGAACTTGGAGAAAGTAAAATAATTATAGGAACAAAACATCTTTCCTTTTCTTTGCTTGGACTAAATATGTTTACACAGGATTCAATCTCAATTTCTCGCGCATTCTCTAAGCTTTCCCTAAGCACTCCTAAGGCTGGCACAGCAACAGAAATGTTATTTTACATTGAATTTATGTCATAATTTCAAATATAGGTAGGTGTGTGCATGTGTGTGTGTGTAAAGTGTATATTCATTTAAAAATCTAGATTCATAGCATTTAAAATATTTAGGCTATTTTACCTAAGCTACCCTGTGAACCCTGTGTTCACTTAAATAACTACCACGCAGATTTTATTAATAGGTTGATAAATTTAATAAAAACGTCTTAACAGAATCATTAAGGAGAATTACTTTGACATACTTTAAGTTTTGATTTGAAAGAATCTTACATAATAATTGAACAGCTCTTTTAGCAACAAGGGAATAAAATAAATAATCTCATAAACCTAAGCTTTGAGTTTATCACAGATAGACTTTCAAAGTTTAAGTTGACTATAAATTAAAGTTCATACTGAAGAATAAAACAAACAGAATGAGAAATACTGCGACTGCAAATAGTCTTTTAACAAGACTGTGAGTAAATCTAAAGTTCATCAATATTAAATAATTCATCTACATAGAAAATTACTCAGTATTCCATATCCTATCAAAAATTCTATTTTCTACTCAATAGAAGTTACTTACAGAAGTTACTCAATAATAAAAATGTATTTGGAAATTAATTTTTTCTAACAGTTGCTAAGATTGTATTTGAAATATATCTATTGTCCACTGACATTTATTTAAACCACTTCTTATTTAATGAAAACAAGTTCTCTACTTTAAAATTTTATAGGGTTCAATATCAAGGTATTTTAATTTGGCAACCAAGAATAAATTTAAAAGAAAGGTTAAAAAAAAGAAGAGCACTAGGCATTAAAATGAATTCTGTTAATATTTGTGGTCCAGGTTATAAACGAATATAAAATGTTAGATCAGAAACTGTTAAAATGAGTGATCTTGATAACTTATTGTATTCTAATACATAATGAATTTCTATAATAGAGAAAGGATTACTAGAGATATTTTCTTATGCTGCTATTATTATTTAAGTATTATTATTCCAGAGGCACACTACAAATATGCAAGTCGTATTTTTGCCTATGTCAGAAGACAGTTATATATTCTATTTTTCTCCTTCCAATTTCCTAATTATGTTTGCAAATAATTTTTTTACCAGGCCAAACAGCCCATGGTCACTACTCCCACCTGTGGATTTTCCTTCTTTTTTCAGCCCCTGTTTAACATGGGGGGGGGGGAGGAGGGATTTTTGTTTTAACTGTAAATAAATCCTTACTAATTCAAAGATTATTCATAGATGTTCTCAATATTATGAACTAGTACCCTTTTAGCTATTAACAATTTATTTTTTAAATTTTAAATTAATTTATTTTTAATTCTTTAATGTCACCATATATTTGACCCCTTTCACCTCATCTACCTCCCCTCTTTCTCCAATAGTTTATAAAAGGTCATTAAATCCAGTTTTTTCAGCCAGAATTCACATTTGGACAAACAAGAAAACACCAAGCAGACTGAAAGTAAATATATCAGATTTATAATTCTTTTTACAAGCAATTAATTCTTTGTTAAGTTTAATAAAGTCGTTGGCAGTTGGGGGAAGGGGAAAAGATGTTTGCTTCAATTTTCAAGTATCTGATTTGACAGGGTGGCAAACCAGCTGACTGTGTTAGACCTTAAAGTATAACAGCTACACAAAAGATAAAATAGGATACCCTTATTCTGAGTAAGGTGAGAAGAGGAGATGATAATATGGGGATGTTTTTCAAGTGGTTCCCTTGAATGAGTTAATTTCTAAAGGAAGGTGAAAAGGCACACAGGGTACTTAAAATACGCTGTAAAAATGAACATAAAAAAACTAAAAAGAAAGTTTAATTGTCGGTATGTTACTCTAGAAAAAATAATTAAAATTAGACCAGTATATTTTAATTTATATTTAAATCAAGTAATCTCAAGTAATTCTTAAAAGTGACTAAACCATGTTCTAACTTCAGTGTTAACCTTATTAATACTTTCCTATGTTCTGGAAATACTAATTAAATAATGTTAAAAAAATGAATAAACTCTAGTAAGATAACTGCTTATTCACATGTTATCTGAATCTATTCAAATACAATATCTAATAATATTTACGTGTCTCACAACATTTAAAATATAATGATGTAAGGTACTTAATTTAAAAAATACAAAATAAATATAACATTTTGTAATTATTTTTGTTTAGTAGAGATGTAAAAAAAAATTCTTTCTATTCTAAAGGAAAGCTAATTGATGCTACACTAAACACAAAAAGCTAAATATATTAAGTACATTAATATAAAATTGAGTAAAAGTGTGAACTCATACATTTCTTGAATGTCTTCTCATATATCATTATCATTTCTTCAAAAAATTTATCATGAATTAAAATAATAGCATTCTATTATTTTAGAAAGCTATTATCTTCATTCAGGGAAATATACAGGTACATTCATACAATCCACCCAATCCTGCAATCTATTATCAATCTGAACACAGAACATAGAACCTGAATAGAAAAGCTCGTGTTTTAAAAGTACTTGCCCTGCCATTAGAAGCTGCTTTTTTATTACCTGATACTTATTTTAAATATTGACATAAAACAGGTTTTCTCTGAATTATAAAATAAAGGTTGACGTTAGAGGAATATTCATTTAATTCAGAGATTACACATTAACTTTTTACAGCTAAGCTAACATATATGATACTGTTTTAAATGTCTTAATTATGAAACAGAAACTGAAATGAAAAATTCCATATGTCTCATATTTTAAAATAGCCTTTAGCTTTTAAAATGTATGTGATTTTTTTTTTTTTTTTTTTTTTTTTTTACCTTTCAGAATAATGACCATAAATGGTGATGATGGTGTTAGCTTGAATTTTTCTAGGCTCCTTCACATGTATTCTGTTTATTTTCACAGGTAAACCTTTGGACTCAACCTTATATGGGTAACCAACAAATTATAAAATATTACTTCAGAGATACAAAATGAGTATAACTTTTGAAGTCTCACAGAATTCTGTATTACACAAACTAGAGATAAATACAAAAATACGTGCCACATGTGGGCAGTATCCACTTAATATTTTATTAGTATGAAGCTAAAAGTTTCATAGCAAAAAGTTGGTTAAAGTAGACTTGACCTTATTATCTCATTTAAATTCCACTCGGAGAAACTTAAAACTAAATCTTCAAGTAAATGATTTGTAAGAATTATAGTTTGGTCTACTTGATTTATGGTTTTGTGTACCTGATGCCGCCAGAAATTCTGCAATCTGAGATAGTATGAATTCTAAATGTTGGTCAAACATTGCTATTTAGTCAAAAATAACTTCAATCAAAATTTTGCATTTTCACTTTCACATTATATTTGAGCCTACTGATTCTACTATAATCAGATTTTTCAGATCAGTAGGTCTGGTCAATTTAACTGTAGGTGAAATAATTAAGTGTTCTTATGTTCATTCCTATCAGTTGTCTGGGGGCTTCTCCAGGGCAGCAACTCAATAAAATTACAAGTGCATAGCATGTAGCATGTACGTAATTATGAGTGCATAGCATGTAGCAAGGACATAAAAATGTTCACTGAATAAACGATGAAAGAACTAAATTATTTCTGCAGCTAAAAATACGAAATGCTCTAAAATGGATTATTAAGTCAGAAATATTTATTCTTAAAAAAGACTACTGAGTGAAGAGTTTTTGGTTGCCCCTGAATTGAAGAGAAAGATTCACAGCAAAGACGAAAATGATGCACAAGCACCTCCTACCTTAAAGAGAGCCACCAATCAAAAGGAGACAAATTGCTGCCCCTAAGTTTACTAAGAGGCTGCAGAAGGAGCCTCATAACTCCCAAAACATCACTATAGCCTAATAAGAAGATGAATCAGGGAAAGGGTGAATCTCGAGCAGTGAGCTGTAGTGTTTATTAAGTGAGCTTCCTCACTCAAGCCAAGTTGAGAAGCACCAAGATATTCCATCACAGGCACTGTGGGTCCCTGAAAAAAAGGGAGACCAGCATCCCACTCCCAGATGACTGATACTAAACAAGGATCTGCCTTCATGCTGCCACTGGAATAGAATTCAGCCTGATGAATATGTTCTTAACGCGACTTGACATCTGTCCCTGGAAGTGTGTCAGAGTTGGGGGAAAACATTTTTCTGAAGATGGGAGGCTTGTTGGAGCGGTCTGCACCAGCTAACCTAATAGAGCCACGGAAATAATATACCCGGGAAGGAAGGAATAAAGAGTACCTCTCACACTCCCCCCACCTACCCATTCATCCCCTGAGACCCTAGAAATAGAACATCATTGATTCCCATGGCCTCATGTAAGGGAACACAGAGATTAGAGGAAGAAGCAAAGGCTGCTGGTCAAGTGCATCCACACCCCACCTAGAGAAGGGTTGAAACTCGTAGAACAGAAAGGAGATAAGGTGACCATTTTGAAGTGAGAAAGGGAACCAGGGTAAGACTAACATTCCAAGAAAACCACATGTAAATTACATTGGTTGATACATTCAACCACACATAAATCACATTGGTTGAGACATTCTACAGCAGTTAAAACCAGACTGTGCCAGAGTAGGACACATCACCTTCGATGACCAGGTTCAGATGATGATCTTTGTCTCTTTTGTCCCTCCTCTAACCTACCCAGCCCCACCACTTTAAGAGGTAGACTCTGGAGAAGAGAAAGCACACCAACTGTCTTCAACCACTTAGGTAGCCTGCCCTGAGAGGAAAGGTAACAAATAATCAGGCGAGATTTGCTACCTTTATAATTTGAGATTATAATTTTAAACTAGTCAGATTTACTAAACATAAGTGACCGGAAAGTTGTAGCATTTATCAAAAAGCATAGTTAAGAGACAGAAAAGAGAAGTTAGAGAGTACATGGCGCCAGATAGATTTTGAGAAAAAGCTATTTCAGGTTTATCCCTAATGAGTTGTAACTGTTTAAATACTGCTTACACACTTACATATACTCCCTGATACCAGGGTGAATCCTCATAGAGCTGATAACAAAAAACTTGTAGCTGAAACTATTCTTTTAAGGCTGATATACTCCCCCCACACCCCCCAAAAAGAAGCAAAATGTTACCCATGGCAAATTCTCAAGGGACAGCCAGCTGTTACTTGTCTGCTTAAGCTTGGCTGAACTTAAATCCATAGCTAAATAAAGCCAGTCTCCTTTGCTCACTGCTCCTTTTTTACCCACCTTAAATTTGGGATTCCCTAGAAATCCATTTTGGATAACCACCTCTGCTTATTTCAAGGCTCTGAGTGATCTCATGTACCCTTTTTAAGCCAAATATCACCAAATCCATAGCTTCATCTTACATTTTCAACTACCTAGTAGATTTATATGTCCTATAGATACTGCAAACTTAATACATCTACAACAGAATTCATCAGCTCACCCTCCACATCCAAACTCCAAAACTTGTTATTCCCTCCTTTCCTATTCTGTATCTCATTCAATGGCAACATCATCAATCTAACTCTTTAAATCAGAAAACAACTTCTTTACTTTAAGCTCCTATACACACTGGTTATCATATGCAGATGATTATAAATGATCTAATATAAACTAGATGATTTCTTAAATGTAGCCTTTCTTCTCTAATATCTTTGCCTTATCTATTTCAACAATTTCAACAGTCTTCAATGCAGTCCTCCTAGTCTCCCATCAATCCAATTTCTGTCTATGCTAAAAACCCAACTGGGTAAGAGTTACTTTCCTGATAAAAATTCTGCACTAGCTATTCACTGCCCACTAGATTAAGGCTAAATATATGCCAGAAGCCTCCACTTGGCAGTAAAGGCCTTTCCAACTTAGGTCAACCCTGCATCCTAACCAATATTACTCTGTGAACACACTCTCTTTTCAGACGTGTTTTCTGGCCCAGGTGTAGTTGCAGAAAAGCTTTCTGCGTCACTGGCTAAGTCATTTCATTTTGGACCCTAAACCTCTGCCCACCGAATCTCTGAACCCCTACTTTATTCTAATGATCTTTAGCTTTGCTCCTACCCAGGTTTGGTTATGTGTTATAATCTACCTATGTCCTCTTTTTCTTAATTAATGGCTTTATGTTATGACTCAAGCTAATTGTTAAGTTGTAAAATCAAATTTCCTAGGTTCATATTTTGGCTCTGCCACCAAGAGGCTATGTGACTTTTATCCTCAAACTTACTTGTAAAAAAAAAAAAAGGGTGGGGGAAAACAATATGATCATCCAAAGATCGTTGTCAAGAGAGTGCTTTGAAATGTACTCAGCACACAGTAAGCTCTCAATATGTATAAGCTATTATATTTACTAATACTTAGTTTATTAATCAGAAGCAAAAAAAAAAAAAAAAAACCAACAAAAAACAACAACAACAAAAAAAAACAGAAAAATTCTGAATAGTAAAATTATACCTGCAGACAAAACTGCACATACCACCTTGAACCTAAAGAACTGGTTAGGTGGAAAAACAATTTCAGATGCTGAAGTTTTAAATTTAATGCAGCTTCCTATCACAAGTCACAGCAAAATGTGGCATAGTACCCAAATGAATGAAAGTTTGATAGTTTTGATGTGGAGTGGAGATAAAAAAAAGTATAAATGACTATAAACAAAAAGGAAATTCTTACAGGTAAGAGCAATTAATGTAAAACACAAAAAGAAACTCACAGGTTGACTAAGTTCTAGAAAAAGCCTTAAAAAGACAACAAAAAAGGTGAATTTCTAGCATATCTAAAAAGCTGCTGTTAAATGACGACTACTAGACTGCTAAGGGCTGTATAATAACAATAATTTCCTTAACTCAGTTATTTAATGAATGTTTTCCTAGAAGACTATAATTCTATAATAAAAGAAAATGAAAAAATAATTTGTTTGCAGACATTAGTCATAACTTGCTTATTTCTGCAAATCAAGGGGGTCTTATCTGTATCTTGTTTCTATTGTGCCTTATGTGATGTGCTAGGGGAAAGTCAATGTTCATCAAGGCAAGATTGATAAAATGTTGAAAATCAAAAGTAAGGCAATTTCAGGAAATTTATACTATCATTGAAGTTCTAATGAGTTAAAGACAGCAAATTTCTTTTCATCAAAGAATCACTAAAATGACTATCTGTTTTAGATCTTCATTAGCAATGATAATGCCCAACTGTCTACTCATTTAATATGACTAGTTAGTAAAAGAGTATGGCTGGTTATTAGCTTTTTACATATTTATATATTTGTATCCTTGGATATTATGTAGCTTCATCTGTAGTCTCATATTAAGCTACACAATTAAAAAATAAACTGAAGGACAGCAGGTTACAATTTGATACTCTAATCCATGTTACTGGGTCTTTTGTAAGAAACCTTAGTAATTAACAACAACTTTAACTATAATAGTATACTACATATCACATTACTCAATTCATAAAGAAAATAGTTCATTTGCTAAGAATTATGAAAATATATCTTCAAAATAAATAAAATTAAGATGTTTTCCAAAATTATTTTATTTGCTAGTATACGTTAGATTCATACCCCCTTTCACCTGTCTCCTTAAGATGTGTTTATATTTTGGGGAAGATATTACTGCTATTGACAAACAAAATTACAAAACAAAACTAGTTTGGTTTTGAATCAAGACAACTAGGTTTTGGATTTAAAAAAAAAAAAGCTGTTATTTACTGGAAAGTCTTCCAACCCAAAGAATTCAACCTAATGAAAATTTTCTATTTTAATGACTGAGAGGGACTATGGGAAAAGGTTGCCAACCTAATGTCAGGACATGAGAGAAAGGTGTCAGTATTAGTTTAACCAGGCCAACAAATCTAATGGTCCCCAAGAGAACTATGTCTTTGTAACTGTGAAAGATATATGTCAAGAAGTATGATAGAAGTTAGTTATGGAAAGGGTTCTAACACTAAACTACTATGGATATTCTGAAAACCCTAATTAAGTATGAAAGTACAAAAATAATTTCAGATGTAAAGAGATTCATTTATGGCAAAGTAAAAAAAAACTATTATCAATACAACTTGATATATTCATTCCTAGTAACCTCAATCAATTCTAACAACTTACTTGAAATCTAATGGTTTATTTAAGAAGTAAACACCTTGAGGCATCAGTCTTAAATTAAAAGGTTACAAATTATATTGTCCAGTCTTTGATCCTAAATTTCACTATCGGTTCCTAACATTTTTTTGATGTAATCACCCAACAGTCCCCATTGCTTACTGATTAAACATTCAAAATAAAGTTATAAAGAGAAAGCCCACAGAGTCAAAATAACCTCCTCGGATATCAACATTAGCAATAACGTATGCCTGGAAGACAATATCTTTGTTTTAAAGTAAACAATTTTTCAACACAATCTTCTAAATAAATGGCATTTAAAAAAAGAACAAATTACTATGAGAAAAGCCTATGCTTTTTAGAACTCTCTATGGTAGGCCATTTTTCTTTTTGCCATGTGCTTTAAATATCTTAATAAATTCCAACACGGTGACAAGAAACCACATACTGCACCTGTGCTTTCTATCTTAATTAATCCAATAAGTACAGGCCTGTTCACTTTAATTTGTAAAGGAAATGATGATATAGTGCATTATAACTTAAGGTATTAATTACCTAAATAAGCAGAATTATCTTAATGTTTCAGTAGACATTGACTAAACATAACCGTCAAGTAAAAGTTTTGGAAATTATGGAAGCCTTAAACAGCATATTTAGGAATAAGAAAGCAAAAAAAAATGCTTATTCTACCACAGGTGGCCAAATGTACTAAATTACACTGAGGGGAAAAAAACCTGTAGCAGTTCAGAGACACTAAAGTTTTTGTTGTCTTTACTGTAGTATCAATTAAATTCAGTTTAGTGCCCAGTGACTAATTAACTCTTAACTTTTTTTTCCAACTTGTATATAAACACTTGTATTTGAAGGAGGTCACCCTCCTTTCAAAACAGAGGCTATGACTGTCTTAAATGCCTCAGTAGATTGATGGTCAAAATCTTATGAAAATTCTACACGGACCTAGACAATCACATGATACGACTGTGCACATGCCACACCATCTGTTGGATACGATTGCCAGTGCAGATTTCGTGAGCTGGCAAAGGACTGAAACAGTCAAAACTCTACAAGTATTTCAAAGTGCAGGATTCTCATTAATTTTAATTTCCTGTTGGCTCTACAAGGAAAGAGTGAGTAGTGAAAGCACAATGTGTCGCATACACTCAAATTCATGCCACATGTACACCTGTAATCACAAACTCTTATCCAGGGCTATCCACTAAAACATTTGGGATTTTGTGTTTACTTCTTCTTTACCTTAGAAGAAATAAATCTGAAACATCTACAGTTATCTTTTGTTAGCACATACACTTTAACACTTTTGCAAACATCTGGAAATACTTAACGATAATCATTTAATTAATGCAAAGCTAATCGATGACAATATGCTTAAACACTTGACTCAACTGAAGTGGTTTCCTAAGTCCACACAATGAGGGACTGAAGAGAACAAGAAGTCCTTTGACTAAGGAGTACACTACAAGGGAAACTTCTAGCCAATGTTTCTTTGCAAAGCGAAAACATTATCTGTATTTAAGTAAATAAAGCAGATGATAGTATACTGCTACGCAGGTAAAAACTGGTAGATGCTGCTGGCTCAAGGTTTTCTCTTATGGTTCTATGGGGCCTGTGTTGCTGAAGGCTTTCCATAGGGCTGGTGTGGCTGCAAGTGTTTTTGTGGGCTCTTGTACTCCACCGGTGTCTCCACTTTATTACCTTTCATAACTGTTGGCTGCTCTAGGAGGGTGAAAAGATCCTGAGAAAGAAACATTTCTTCAGAACAAGGGACTTATTCCTAAAATGCCCATGGTGGCTCCAGCAGCAGGGCTAGTACTTTCTCTGGGTTTACTGCTTTCTGTGTTTTGTAGCAGTGAGGACTTTTTGCTGTTGCTTGGTTAGTTTTTTGTTTCCCTATAACCATGGAGAAACTTGCCAATCCAGAATCAGAGGTAGGACTGCAAAAAACTTAGAAAAGTCTGAGGCAAATTTACATTTGGAGAAGGGGATTTTTTTCCCCCTGTGCCCCAATGATTGAGACTTTTTTTCCAGTGCTGCCCTGGAGAAGTCTTGTGTCCCTTAGCTCAAAACAAACAAACAAAAAACTCCACAAATTGAATGAATATTTAAGAATCACAGTAATCAAATGTTAACTTACAATTCAGTTTGAGTCAAAATCAAAAAATGGTTATATTGACCTAATTCCTCTTATACTAGTAATTATTGTCAACTCAACTGCTTTCTTTTTTAAAAAAATTGGAACCAGTATAGTGGGTTAACAGATGGCTTTTAAAGTTTTTGTTCTTATTCCAAAATCTTTACGTATATATCTATTAAAGTATGATACTATAACTTCTGCAAAACATGATCGACACACTCCCTATTTAACACTAAACAATCTGGATGCTAAGGCTGTTTGGAAATAATTCTAACAAAAACTGAAACATTATACTAGTGCTATAATAAACAGCTTTGCTTTTTACATTTGTTTTCTAAATCTTCATAGGCATACCCTAAACAGAACTTTCTTAGTAGAGTTAAAATAATTGGTTCAATTAGCCCAAATATATTTTACCTTATCTTTATACTACCCTAAAATTGGTGAAATCATAAATTAATTCTCCTGTCATCTCATTACACCCAGGAACATAACATGAAACAACAGTTCACAGAAAATCCAAAGGACAAATGCTAAAAAAAAAAAAAAAATACACAAACTGTTGTGGACAGGCTTTAAGATAAAGAATGCTTCCTCCTACTCTGGACATCTGTCTAGCAGGTGCCTCACTGAGTAAGTTTTATCCTTTGGGAATCTGCTCTGAATACTACAAAAGAAAATGAAGTGTTCTCTTTCATTTTTCTTTCATGAAACCTATTTTCCTCAATGTAGAAGAATAAGCCTTCTATGTCCTGGAAATATGGTCAAAGTAACTTTAGGTGTTTTAAGTAATTTCTATTTAACAGACATAGGAATCACATTAAATCTAGTTCTTTTGGAAGGCAGCCTTGAGATACAGCATAAAGAGAAAAGATAAACACATAAACCTTAGCACACTGTTTACTTTTATGAGTCACATTTTTTAACATTCTATATCTAATGTATGATGAAATGAGTAAGACCAGATTTCCCTTATTATTACCAGCTGGTGTCTTAAGTAGAAATCTGTCTTTGCTTTTAGTGCATTTTCTTATTCTGTAAGGAAAGTATTCTTCTAAACCCTTTACACTTTGCCACCTATGCTTCCTCTTTTCCTACTCTCTTTTAGCTTCTCTTGTATACATTTTGTCTTTTACCACACTCATTACTACTCCTAGCAATTCTTTATTCACCTGGCAATCCTTAATTTATTCATCTATTTATTCCCACTTACACTATCCTCAGTAGCTATTACACTTTCCACTTTCCTCGAAGTGATGAGGGGTTGAGCAGTTCCAGTTGACAGGTTTAGTAAATTTTGGGGAAGGAGAAACTGCCCTAGTTCCTCTGTCCGTCCCCCCACTTCCATTTAAAGGCTATATGTCCTGTATAAGTCAGAAAAGAAATAATCCTGGAAAAATAGGATCTAGTTATAGGATCTGTTGAAGCCTCTTTCCTATTGTGAGGACATTTTCCTTTTTTTTCATAAGTTGAAAATATTGTAAGCCAAAAATACATTTGATACACCTAACCTCCCGGACACTATAGCTCAGCCTCGCCTACCTTAAACATGCTCAGAACGCAAATGTGGCAACACAGTACACTGGAGAGTATCTGCTGTTTACTCTAGTGACTGCGTGCCTGACTGGGAACTGTGGCTCGCTGCTGCTGCCCAGTATCATGAGAGGATCTCATATCACTTATCACTAGCCCTGGAAAAGATCAAAATTCAAAATTCGAAGTACTGTTTCTATTGAATGCATATCACTTTCACACCATCTAAAGTTGAAAAGTCATTAAGTCAAACCATAGTAAGTCAGGGACCATCTATATTATTTCAAGCCTATTTCACATAACTGGTTTTCCCCTATCTTTCGCCTTTTCCTATCAATCAAATCCTGCCATTAAGATTAAATTCTTAAAACACTTCATTATGTCATTCTCCAGCTTAAAACCTTTCAAAGGCTTTCTACAATCTATGAAATATAAATTCAGACTTTGCAATCTTGCACTCAAGGCTTCTACCACCTGACCATTTCCACCTTATCTCCCATTTGTTCCAAATAAACTTGAAGGTTTCTACTTCATTGTCACTTAATACGACTTGTAGTTTCCTATATCGAAGCTTTTTATTACATGCATCATTCTTTGTAGTGTCTGCATTCCCTCCTGCTGTCCATCTTTCAAAGCTTAAACAAAATTAATTTCATAAACTACTCCAGCCTTTACTGAGTATGCAAAACCATATGACATCTGAAGTACTGCTCTGGATTACAACCTAATATTTAATTTATATCTTGTCTTCTTAATTTAAAAAATTAAGATATATATATTTAGATATATAGATATATATCTTAAATTTTTTAAATTAAGAAGACAAGATATAAATTAAATATTAGGTTGTAATCCAGAGCAGTACTTCAGATATATAGATATATCTATATATATATATATCCATAGTGTTTAGCAGATACTAAGGCAGAAAATAGAACATTTCTTAAATTAGTTTGTTTTCTAACAAATTTTGGAATTTTCAGATAGGACTCCAAAATCTTGATTCCAGACTGGCCTTCTGACATATTTTGACTAATGAAATATAGTAGAAGTTACACTATGCAAATATTTTTTCCCCTTTTATTTACTTTTTTCTTGTGGTAAAATACATGTAAGTTGTAATCCACCATTTTAATCATTTAAGTGTACAGTTCAATGGAATTTACTATATTCATATTGTTGTGCAACAATCATGACTATCCATCCTGAACTTTTTTCATCTTGCAAAACAAATTCTATGCCTGTTAAGCAATAACTTCCCATCTCCCCTCTATCTCAGCCCCTGGCAACTACCATTCTATTTTCTATCTCTAAAAATGACTACTCTAGGTATCTTATGTAAGTGGACTCACACATTATACGTCCTTTTGTGACTGGCTATTTCATTTAGCATAATATCTTCAAGGTTCATCTATGTTATCGCACATATTGGAATTTCTTTCATTTTTAAGATGAATACTATTCCACTGTATGTATATATATTTTATGGCCATTTGGGTTGCTTTGACCTTTTGGCTATTGTGAATAATGTTGCTATGAACATGGATGTAAAAATATGAGTTCCTGCTTTCTCTTCTTTTGGGCACATACCCAGAAGCGGAATTACAGGATCACAAGGTGATTCCGTTAAAATTTTTTAGAGGAATGCCATACTGTTTTCTACAACAGCTAAACCATTTTACATTCCCACCCACAGTGCACAAGGAAGGGTTCCAACTTCTTCACATACTCATCAACTTCTCCCCACACCTCGTGTGCGTGCGTGCGTGTGTGTGTGTGTGTGTGTGTACAATAGCCATCTTAATGGGTGTGAAGTGGTACCTCATGGTTTTGATTTACATTTTCCTACCTATTAGTGATACTAAGCATCTTTTCCTTTGTTAATTTTTTGTTGTTCTTGAGATGTAGGAATGCTTTACATATCCAGGATGTTATCCCTTAATGAATACATAATTTGCAAATGTCTCCCACTGCCTGGGTTGCCTTTTCATTCTCTTGATAGTGTCCCTTGATGCACAAAAGTTGTTATTTTGCAATAGTTCAATTTATTTAATTTTTTCTTTTGTTGGCTGTGCTTTGGTATCATATCTAAGAAATCATCATCAAATGCAATGTAATGAAGCTTTTCCCCTGTTTTTTTCTAGGAGTTTTATATTTTGTTATGTTTAGATCTTTGATTCATTTTTAGTTAATTTTTGTATAGGGTATAAGGTAAGAGCCCAACTTCATTCTTTTGCATATGGATATCCAGTTTTCCCAGCATCATTTGTTGACAAGACTATCTTTTCCTCATTGAATGATCTTGGTGTTTTCGTCAAAACCCATCTGACTATATATGTTTATTTCTAGGCTCTCTATTCTCCATTGGTTTATATGTCTGTGTGTTTTGATTACTGTAGCTTTGGTTTTGATTACTATGGCTTTACAGTAAGTTTTGAAATCAGGAAGTATGAGACCTCCAACTTTCTCTTTTTTCAGATTGTTTTGGCTATTCAAGTCCCCTAAAATTCTTTATGAATTTTAGGATGGATTTTTCTATTTCTACAAACAAAAGCCATTCGGATTTTTATAGAGCTTACATTAAATCTACAGATTGCTTTAAATGATACTGACATCTTAACAATATTAAGTCTTCCAATCCATGAGCACAAGATGTCTTTCCATGTTTTGCTGTCTTCTTTAATTTCTTTCAGCAACATTTTGCAGTTTTTAGTGTGACAAGTCTTTTACTTCCCTGGTTACGATTCTTCCTAAGTATTCATTCTTTTTGATGCTATTATAAATGGACACTGTGCAGATCCTAGGCATAGGTCTCAAGAGGCCTTACAGCTTCTACTATTACCCTCTTAGCAGGCTGCTACACCACATGAAAATCCCAAGCTTGCTTGATAGAGTCATATTGCCTAGCCAACTGTCAGTATGACTGCCAGACACATGAGTGAGGTAATTTTGGATCATTCAGCTCCACTCAAGTTGCCAGGTGACTGCAGCCACTGGCAATAGCTCAGGTGAGACCAGCAAGAGAACACTCAGCTGAATCTAGTCAAAAGGCTTATCCACAAAAGTATGAGCAAACAAAATTATTTTCAGTCATTAAGTTTTGGGGATGGTAGCAAAAACTAATTGAAACAGAAGTAAAAAATTTAATTTGCTATTTCTTAACAACGATAACTTATTCATTACTTTGTAGTTCATTTCAAACTGTTTCCCAGAGGCTATTAAGATTTATTCCAACTGAGACAAGACAGAGTACTTTGAAGCTAAATATTCTACATATTTCATCATGTCCATGAATGATTTAAAGCTTGAATGTCAGCATTCTAAATAATTTAGAATTTTTTTTTAAAATAGATAGCTTAAAGTGAACTACAGAAATACAGATTTTACTTTTTAATTTATAACTTCAAAATTGAAAAAACAGTAAGTAGATACTATAATTAATGGTTTTTGGCTAACCTATGCTATTGCTAATATTTGCTAGCAATCAGTACTAAATTTAGTGAGGAAAGATTTTGAAACTTTATTATCTGATTATTAAAAACTCAAAAGATCACAACAGTTAGGAGAAAAGTACTTAACATTAAGAATATTTGTAATCCCAAAGCATTTAGAGACATGTTGACTAAGCAAAATGACTTTATATTACTTAAAAAATTTTAAAGATCTATATATCTATAATTTTATTTACTTATAAACAAATGTATTAATATATATAGCTATAAAGGACTGTAGTTACTTTATGTAAAAAAACCTTACAGAATAATATGAAAAGTAACATACTATTTAAAATATGCTAAAGCAGAAATTGACTCCACAAAAATTTCTATTTCAGTAAAGAACTCATTTTGAGAATTTACTCTCTTAAGATGTGGAAAGAGTTGCTTTAGAACTGTTTATCTGTATTATATGCATTCCTTAAAAGAAATAAAAAAGAGCAAGACAAAAGAAATAAAGGGAAAATGTAATGAAAGAGGTGTTAAGGTACAGTTTTATATTGAAGTTTATAGGCTAACTAGATATAGAATAGGACTTTATTTCTGACAAACCAACTGTAATTAATACTTGCCTCAGTTAACCTTCAAAGTTGAGGCAAATTTCTCCATGTCTATGTTATAAATGTCTTGCATCATTTGTTTGGGAAACTAATTTACTGTCAGAAGTATCTCATATTTGCATTATTAAAAACATCTTTTGAAATAGTTGTCATTTTAATTTTAAAGAGTCAAATATTTCTTTAAATGTGGGCTATGATCTATTTAACTATAATCAATTATTTACATTTCTCTGCAAGTACATTTCTATAAGCAAACTAAATTTCACCATTCCTATACTCACATTCAGCCTATAATTTTATACACACACGTACAACTAAGCTTCTCAATGAGACAATAAAATAAAGACAAAACATAAATAAGAGAATTAAAATGTACTTACAAAGTCAAAGTCTCCATCTTGAGGAACTTTCCAGTTATCAGGAAAAACATTTTTGGGCATAGGGAAGGGTTCATGCATGTTCTGATTACAGTTTTCATGACTCTTATTTTTGAAGTCCTGTTTATCGAAGTAGTCCATAAAAGACGGTCTTTGTACTTGTGGTGAAGTTGCGTTTCCTTAAGTAAACAAAGAACATAAGGAGGGTATAAGTTCTTACATTTACAGAAGCATGATTTTTATTAAGTATAATTTTTTATTGAGTAATGTAATAAATTTGCACTGGTCAGATTCAAAGCCAACATAGTCAATTTAATGAAAGATGAAATAAAATAAGACAAGAATGAAAAACAAATGTATCCAAATAAAAATTTGGATACATTTAAATAAAAATTCAACTTATGATTAGGCAGAGATCCACAATATTCTTAGATTGTAGAAACATTTCGAAATTTTGGCAGAATCTTTATCATAATTTTATTTAAAATTATTTCAGATGTACTTGAAATCTGTCAAAGAAAATAAAATTTTAAAACCTGTATTATTTTGAAATATTTAAGCCTGCATTGTTAGTGTCACTGTACACCACTATCAGGTATAAGAAGTTATAAGGACTTACCCAGGTTCCTCTTATATCTCTTTGCTTCCTCATAGTCTTTCTAGCTAATTCCACTTCCTCCTGGACTCCCATGGTTTCACCTGTCAGTACCTGTGACTCTCAACTCTATTTCTCCACCCAGAACTTGCTCCTAAGTTCTATATCTGACTTTCCCATTGCTTATTATTAGACTACTGAATCTGAGGTGAGTTAACAGTTCTAAAGCTAAATTCAAGGTCTTTCCCTGCAAACTCACTGCTCATCTATAAAGTCAACATTATTTACTCAACTGCCAAAGTGACATAGAGAACTAATCTAGATTCCTCACTTCTCATCACACAACAGTGATTATAAGGTCTTTTTAATTCTACTTCTCTATACAACTGTTTAAATCTAACCCCTCTTCCTCTACCTACCATTGCTATCCTCTTATTTTTAGCTCCTAATCATTTCTTGCCAAGGCCATTGCAGCAACCTTCAAACTTGTCTCCCTACTTCATCCAGTTTTCAGTTTCATAATGATAACAATTTCTTTCGAAATCCAAATCAAACTGTGCCATTCTTCTGCTTAGAATCATTTTCTACACTAAGTAAAATGTTAAATAAACATTTGTCATAACTAGATTTTTTTATCTGGCTGGTATGTTCTTGATCATTGGTTTTCAAACTGAATTCCTTAAAGCCCTCGAGTTCCAAAAAAAGGTCCCATAGGCCACCACAAAGATATTTTCTGTACAGTTCTAGAGACAGTAAGTGACATATCTTCTTAAATATTTCACCATTCCTGTACTCACATACAGTCTATAATGGGAAGTACACTTCTCCATAAGAAAGCCTTTTGTGCAACTCACTTTCCAAGTAAATTCCTCTTTCCTATACCAGTCCATCAAATATCTGAAAAAAGAGATAAATGGCTTCTGTCTTGGTTGTTTTTTCCAGGTGCAACACCCCCAGTTCCCTTCATATTACATGTTTTTCTGACTCATCATTATCTTGTTTACTTGCCTATGGAGACATTCCAGTCTCTCCATTGGAGGTAATATTACTAATAGTAATCTGGCCAATCGATTGAATGCATCTGTAATAGTACCAATGCAACTTAAAACTACCGTTACCATTATGACAACTAAGTAACATTGTTGGCTCGGGATGAGCTGTTAAGTTAATTTTGGTCAAAAGAATACAGTGCTAAAAAAGCTTTATTTTTACTCTTTAGGAATTATGAGATGGAACTGAACTGATGTCTACTCTGTGTGGTAAATCAGTGAATCTGGAATTGTTTAAACTAAAATAAAAGGTCTATGGCCATGCTACCCTGGACAAGCCCGATCCCGTCTGATCTCAGAAGTTAAGCAAGGTTGGGCCTGGTTAGTACTTGGATGGAAGAGCACTTAGGAAGACTAGGTTCTGTAGGCATAAAAAATAAAAAATAAGAGATTGTAAGCTGACAAGGTCTTTGCAATCTGTGAGGTCAACCAAGGGTTGCCTTGCCTAAAAAATAAAATAAAATAAATTAAAAGGGTCAGGGGTGAGGAAGTTGTTCGGCAAGCAAGCATCCTACCTCTCCTTTACTTTCTCCAGCTTTTAGATCTCTGTGTGCATTATTTGGTGGCTTTGAAGTTTAAGTGAATTTGCTCAGGTAAGGAAGGATATAAGAGAGGTTGATAATGGCAGCATTTATTCATATGAAAATTTTCACTTCATTGTCAACATATGACTTTATCAAAAGTTTTTATTGACTTCTCATTATATTTTTTTTTCTGAAACTATGGTAAAATACACATGAAATTGATCCTCTTAACCATTTTAAAGGAACAGCAGTGTTAGTGCATCCACATTGTTGTGGAACCATCACCACCATCCATCTCTAGAACTCTTCATCTTGCAAAACTGAAACTCTATACCCATTAACAAACAAATCTCTGTTCTCCTCTCCCTGCCAACCCTATAAACTACCATTCCAGTTCTGTATCTACGAATTTGACTACTCTAGCTATCTCATATAAGTGTAATTAACACAGTTTTTGTCTTTTTATAACTGGCTTATTTCACTTAGCTTAATATCCTCGAGGTTCATCCATGTTGTAACATGTATCAGAATTCTTTTTTAAGTTAAATAATATTCCATGGTACATATCTATCACATTTTGTTTATCCATTCATCTATCAATGGACACTTGGGTTGCTTCCACTTTTGTTTATTGAGAATGATGCTGCTATGAGCATGGGTGACAAATATCTCTTTGAGACCAAGTTTTCTTCTATAAATGTGCAGATCCTATTTGCAAGTGATCTTATTTCTTTTTCATTTTCTTATGGGTGTTTTGATGGTTGAGCCTATCTCTATTCAAGTAAATCATTATCATATAATGTAAGTAAATATGAATAATATAATTATTAGCGAAAATAATGTTTTTTTTTTTGTTTTCAGCCCATGAATTATGTCTTTTAAATGTTTCCATCTTTACCTTTTCATTAAACTAGTATAAGTTCCTTAATGAAAGAACTCAAATCCTTTACCCAAATAATTTCACAAATAACTATGACCATCAGCGAGTGGTTCTGACTACATAAGATGTTCAACACTGATGGCCATTAGAAGGAGCTAATGAGATGGTATGTGGTTTTTCAACATCATGACTTTTGAATTAGTAGAGACTACTAGTATTTCATTATTAACAACTGTATATTGGCATAATAAATTTGAAAAATTATGTGACTACAATTTCAGTATGATCTGTACTAGTAGAGTCAAAGGAATCTGATATTCAGAATATTCATGTATTAGTGGAAAAATAGAAAAAAAAAACCTGTTTATCTGAAGACTCATTCTCCAATTAGAGCTGCTCAGGCTTTAGAAGATTTGAAAGAAAGTGTGACAAGACATATGGGACCCAAATGATACCCACTGAAAAGATACTGAAACATTCCATCAAAATTAGGACAGTATAAAACACCAATATGCACAGTAAACCTTCAGAAGTTAGAACACTTTCATATCCCACATACAAAAGGAACTCTTTAGGGAGTTGATCAAGATATCAGCCAGAGCCATCTTAAGATTTCCTGTCAGACCAGACTTTACTAGTATGTCACAAATGAATAAAATATATGGGAGAAAAGGTATAATATTTTAATGATCAATAATGTTATATAAAGATTTTGTATTTATGGTATTTTATCTTCAACTTTTTTCCCTAAAATCTCCTATTGTTAAAAAAGAAATTGATTAATTTGACAAGGTTACATTACTGACATTTGGACTGAACACATACATTCCATTAACATTTTCAAAAGATTTAAGAACCCTTGATTTGTCTCTGGGTTTCATCATTATAAGACATCTTTCTCTATCTTCAGAACTGAAATCTGGTTCCTATGGCAACCTTTTTATTCTGAAATAGAGTCCAGGAATTTATCCTCAATTATTCTCCACCTTTGACCTTTTTATGAGAATAATAAAATATTACAAGTATAGCTCAACAAATTTTCTACAAAATAATTGAGCAAATCAAATCATGGGGGTGGGGAGATAATGCCTTAAAGGAAGGCTTTGATCGATATTCTTTTTTTTTTTAAGAAAAGAGTAATTTTGTAATAGAACTGCGTATCTATTTGTGTTGTAAGTTCTCATTTTAATCAGCTAGACTTAAAATGGATCACATGCATAAAGATATCTAAAAACTTGACCATTTGACATACAAAGGTTATTGATGTTTATATAGCAAAATCAGAATCAGAGAGGAGAGTAAAAATGGTTTCTTTGGGAAATAACTCCTGCTAAAGTAAGAAGCCCATGAATTTTACCACTATGAACTACATTTGACAAATGTAAAGAAAATGTTTCACTGAAGTAAATTTCTAGATAGCATTCTTAAAAAAATAAATTCAGCTTATGTAGGTGCTTTTGTAAAAACAAAACAAAACAAAAACACATTATGGCACTACTAATCCACCGAAGAAAACAGCACCCCCTGATCAGTGCCAGCGCCCCTTCCCAGCCCCTCCCACCCCCCGCCCTCCAGGCTAGGCCTACGCTGCTCTTTTCCCTCCAGTCAGGCTGGCTTCACTGCAGACTCTAGTTAAGTCTTCTTTGCTTTCTCCTCAACTAGAAAGTATGGAACTGTTCACCCCAGAATCTTTACTAACACCCTGGTGCTGTTTCTGATATACCAATGACTCTTAATTCAGACCCCTGTATCTGAGTAAATGGAAGACTAATCTTTTCCTATTGGAAACTTACACTTATGGGGGTGGGAGAATAATGCCTTAAAGGAAGACTTAGATCAACAGGCAGCTACTCTAACACAGTCTACATTTCAAGAGTAGTAACATGCATTGAAAAGAAAAAAAATAAAATCTCAAAAGCTGCTTTTCCGCTACAGAGAATAAAATGGGGAAAACTTTAATCTTTTATAAAAACCTTGACAACAAAAAGTAAGATGGGCTGGGCAGGCTACGAGAGCAAAGAAAAGGGTGAAAAACAGCATTCTCTTCTGCAGTGAGTAAGAGAAATAAAAGTCCAATCAGAAGAAATAAGTAGTGGAAATAGAAAGGGAGGAGGCAGACCTATCCCTAGACTGGCTAAAGAAAAAAAGGAAATTACTAAAGAATTTTATTCTGGGAATCTACTCTTCTATCCCCAACAGTCCTGTGCAGCTCCCAACCTACCCCAGTCATGAGGTTCACAGGATACCGCTAGTGTCTTAGTGTCTCAAAGTGAGAAAGTTGCCTACTTAACATCTGTAGGCCCTCCCTCGAGGTGACAAGGTGTCTCTTATAGGGTGGAGTGGCCACGTAACACAATTCTGGCTACTGACGCCTAAGATGAGGATTTCTAGGAAAACTCTGTTTGCTTGATATAGGTACCATTCATTTCTCTTTGCTCCTTATTCCTGCCTAGAATGTAGATTTGATGGCTTACTAGTAGTTTTTCTGTAAGAAAACAAGAATAACACCCTAATGATGATATCACAGAAAGGATCTCTGTCTAATGACATTATGAAATCACTCTGCCAATGCAAGGATAATCTGCTGCCTGATTTCTCATTAAATGAGGAAAATTAATCCTATTTTGTTTAAACCACTATTAATTGGGCTTTCTGGTCCACATAGCCAAATTCCGACCCTAACTGATACACTCTATTTCCAAATAGAGGATGTAGGAAGGGGTAGGAGCAGCAATTTTCAGTTTTACTAAAGGAACACCCCAATTTGAAACCTGAACCCCACCATTATATAGTGGTTTAATTATTGCTACATTTCTGATACTTTACAGTTTCAAGGGTCTTTTATAGGCTAACCTAAAAACCTATGGTAACATTCCTGTTGGGTTCTACAGTAAAAATTTTGGAAAATAACCTATTCCTAGGTTAGAAATAAACATTTCATTATTTTAAAATAACAAATGTCTAAAAAGTCAACTTATATAAAAGAAGGCAGTCAGTCTATTCCATTAGATGTTTCTTTTCAGATGACTTCAGAACAAGATAGACTGACATAATTTTTTTATTGAAATGTATATGCTTGTACATCTACATATTTTCCACTGTTTAATTTAAAACATTAACATTTAGAGTATATCTTTGTCACACACAAAGAATTTAAAAAAAACAATTTAAAAAATTTTCTGAAGAGGAAAATAGGTTATGTTTGTTTTAAAAGTTAATGGGAGTGGGCAGCTATAACTGCTCAGTGATATTTAACTATACAATATGAAACACATGCCCGCAGTGTGCAGTCAAGTCTCCAAGGAGAGAGATGTTCACAGGAGTGCGACAGAAAGGATGTTTCTGAATTACAATTTTTTTTTTAAGAAAGCAAAAAAAATAGTAGGCCCTTTAACAGGAGAGTGAAGCAGGAAATTTCAAGATAGTAACCATTGTCATATGTGATTGTAGTTGCTATGGCAAATACATTTTTTTAAAACAGAAAGAACAATCACATAAAACTGACATCAATTTCTCTAGTTGCAGCTGAATTCTGACCCTACCTTATAAAAATATTTTTTTTATTTTAATAATACATTTAATGTTCGAAATCACCTTGTTCCTTAATTTTGCCAATTCTGTCAACTACCTGCTGTGGAACCAAAAACCCATTAGCAATAAAGAATAAAATAATCACTATGCAATCCCTTTTTTGCATATGAAATTGTAAAGAAAAAAATCGTTTTCCCTTTCTTTCAAACATTCTGCCAAACATATACAAGGAAACTGAATTGTGTGAATATTATACCTTTAGTCCACCCACAATTATTCGTTAACTTTCTTAATTTGCACATCTTCTAAACAGGTGAAAAGTCTTTATAGAAATTCAAATATATAAAGAAATTTTTAAAATACTTTCAAAATTTAATTTTTAATTTCATAGCATGATTATGACAAAGATAATCAAGTGTAGGGAATGAAATAACAATCATAACTTTAGCATAATATATTTCAAAAACAAAGGGATTTATGAGTATTACTTAATTTGTTCTTCTAAAAACATTTTAAGATGGGTGATCCACCTGGTTAATGATCTTGGAAATTTGTCCTTTAATTTATTACCAAGAATATAATGGGGAAAAAAAATATATATGTATATATATATATACATACATACATATAAACAGCATGTTAATACAGAAGCTACTGACATCAGCTTTGTCTTAACTTCAGATTGTATTTTAAAACAGAGGAGGATAGAGACAACATAGAGAAGATACAGAGGATATTCATAAAAAAGATTGAAAGCTTAAAAAATAATACCTGCACAAAGGTTAAAGAGACTGAAATAAATGGTTCAGCCAGGAAAGAAAAGTCTAAGGATACAATTTAATAAGTATCCAAGTATATCTGAAGGGTTCTTGCACAGAAAATAGTGACCAGCTGTTTTCCATCCCCAATGAGGGCAGAATAAAGGAAACAGACAAATTGAAGCCCAAGGATTTTAGTTAAATAAAAAGAATGATTTCCTGAGTAAGTAATGAGCATTGTAATAACCACTGTGTGTCTGTGGAAACCCTGTTTTTTCAGAAGCCTTTACAAGAAAGACAAATTTCCATTTGTACAAGGAAGACTAATATTTACATGCTTGTCTATGCTCTGTGCTAGTAAAAGAGGTATCCTAAGACCAAAATATCTATACGAACAGGCCTGAGCTTGGTCACGTATCATTAAACATTCCACAGACCAAGAGGACACAAAAGAGCAGACCATATTCAGGACCCACAAGTGACTCCAAACCACTGTAGCCACACTTTAGTACCTCTGTAGAAAAAAATGAAGAGTTTCTCATTGTCCACTAATACTATGGGTATTTGCACCCAGCTGCAAGTGGGACCTGTAGTTTACTGTTCTCACTTTTATTGCTATGCGTGGGCAAGATTAATGTTACCAATTAAAGATGCATACAACAGTTTTTCATGAAAGGGTGGTAAGAGCTCTGGAGAAATTGGGAAGTGAATCATCCTACACACTCTACTATCTCAGCATCACAAGTTCTATCCTTACCGATTTACTTCTTTGGCTCGAAGCTATGCAATTTTTGGGAAAAAAAATGTAAATATCTCATGAACATTAAACATTACTAAACATTTGTATCTGCATATATGACCCTTTTCTGAAATAGATTTTGAAAGCAAAGAGGAAAAGGATCTGAACCAGAGCTGGGAGAGATGTGATTAAGCACAGAATGCTCCAAACAAAAGGTCTCATCCAATTTTGTTCAGGGAGATGAGCAGGAATACCTAAATGGGCAATCTTCCCTTCTTGGTATCTCTCCTAATACTTTTTAAAATCAACCTAGAATTTATTTCCAGGATAAACTCTTAAAACTCAGAAGCAGTCCCTAATTTGTTCTCTCTTAGTTATTAAGTGAAACTACATCTACGTACTGTCCAAAATGAAACAATAAACTATGACATATTAAAATCACTATGTGATTTAAAATCACATGCAAAGGAGAAATTTTAAAAATATGTATTAAATTAAAATGATTTAACCCAGTATCTAATCATTGATAGTTATGAAAGACTAATATAAGTAAACAACATACAACCTAAACATGACCAGTGATTCCTCCACCCGGTCTTAATACAATGTGGTCTCCACTACTTCATCAGCCAGCTCGACCTCTGCTGAATGTGTTCTGCTGTGTCTCCATCCTTTCTAAATATTCCAGGTGAGGTCTAGGCACTGAGGGTAGAGAGACGCCGCTTATTTCTTTGTTCAAAAGTGATGATCAGTCTTAGCTGCACCTTAGAAGTACTTACAGAGTTTTTGTTTTTGTTTTTAAATTTACCTTTTAAAATAAAGATGACCAGGCCCTGCTCTGGTCTACAGAACTAGCATCTTCTTCGAGGGGCTATTGCTACAATAATGTTAGTTATATAGACCCAAAACCAGGGTTTATCTTTTTAAATCGAGTCCACTGCACTGTCACTGCTCCAGTCTGTGATCTCTTAAGATCCTGATTCAGTCTCAGAATATATTTTTATTTTGCCCCACTTTATGTTATTTGAAATTCTAATGGACTTTCATTCTGTAGCTTCATCCAAGTTTCTATAAAAAATGTTGAACTAGCTGGGGCTGAGGCATGAGCCCTAAAGCACATACTGAGAACTCTGTGGTTGACAACAATTTGTTATTTAACACTGTGCCACTGCCTCTGGTAAGTCTTCTTTTTGTAGAGGCTGGAGAGTTCCACACTGCATTTCCAGAACTCCTTGCACCTTATCCTGGATAATTGTACTTTTTCACAACCAGGAAGGCAAGAAATGAGGCGGAGGTCATGAGGCTGTTACCTCAGTTATTTCCATCTGGCAAGCACAGTTATGGAGACATGGGTTTCTTTTTTTTTTTTTCTTTTCCTTTTCTTTTTTTTAACAGTAGCATTCAAATATCCAGTCGCCAGTCTCACAGGTGCTAAGGGGTGGTTGTAGTGGCAAGTGGTAGCTTTCTAATCCCTGAATAGCAACAGAGATTGAAATCAATTTGGATTATTGAACTCAACAGTGCCAATGGCAGCCTCTGGACTCACTATCTTTCCAATTATAGCAGTAGTAGCATACAGGGTCACTTTTGTGGTGTTGGGGAAGTCAGTTCTGGAGGCCTAGCTTACACACCCTCTCCTTCAACCTTCCCATTGATTTTATTAATATTCGCATCTCCTACTTAAATCTCTGTATATTTAAAATACCTAGAGTAGTTTGTTTCCTCCATTAAACTCTGACTGACACAAGCCCTTTGGGTATAATTATTCAATCCTTATAAGAGAACTCACAACTACACAGTGTCTACAAGGATATCATTAAATACCTTGTCAAGTACTCTTCCAAAATCCTAAGACACGAAACTCAAACCCTGCCTTTTCTTTGATCTAGAATTTTAGAGATGCTGTCAAAAAAAAAAAGGAAATGATATTATTCTGATATATTTGTTCCCACTTAATGTGAGATGACTTATAATGATCCAGGTCTCCTTTCTGAAAGAATTCACATATGTTTTAGAATCCTGCCCAAGAGGGACATCAAGCTTACCAGCTCCAGAGTAGTGGTGTGGTTCTGGGGTCAAATCTCGGTCTGTATACTGGTTCTACCTATTATTTGCTATGAAATCTTGAATAAATCATTCATGATTCCCAAAACTGTTTCCTTAGCGGTAAATGGTAGTGACAATTTTATTTTACAGGGTCCTTGTTAGGAGTCAATAAAATAATGCATGCAAAGTCCTGAACTCAATGTTTGACCCATACTAGACCCTCAATTACTGATAGCTGTAACCTGAGAAATTTACCTCTATCCTCTTGACTCTGAGAGAATATAAATTAGCCAAAGAGGTAGGAATCCAAACAGCAAGGTTTTCAGCAGTGCAAAACAGAGACATTTTGGCTGCAAAAAAAGCCCAAAGGTAAGGATGAGCATTTTAAGAGCTGAGGAGCTGGAAGAAGGTATACTGAGAAATGAGAACAAAAATGTCAGCAGAGACAAGAGCACCTACTGCCTTTTAACTCATGTTGGGCTCTATACTAAGAGCAATGGGGAGTAATTGGAGGGCCAAAAGCAAAAGAGAGATGATGAGGTCCGTATGGAGGGCAGCGGACCAAGATTAGAGGCATGGGATCCATAAGGAGGCCTTATGAGTGAGAAACTGTGAGCACCTACACTAGAGAAATGCAAGCAGAGATGAGAAGAGGGAAGTGATATTTAGGAAGCAGACTGATGAGACTTGATGTTAATTCAGTGAGGGGGGTGAGGGAAGAAAGAGAAGTTAAGGATGACTCTAATTTTCCTATCTTATTCCAAAGTCCGGGTTTAAAACACTTATACAGCTTCTCTATATTCTCACATGATAACTTTAATTTTCTCCTGGAAGCAGGAAGCAAGGTCACCTCTGAAAATGAGAGGAGAGGTTGCAGGAAGTGATTTAGTGAACGTCTGAAATAGCTACTCGGTAGAATGAGAAAGAGCTGAGCAGAGACACACAAGCCGACAGGGAAATTCTGAGGGCTCAATGGGGCTGAAGGCTGTGGGCTGGTGGTCCTTGTCTGTGCACATATGAGACTGTCTCCACCAGCACTCAGCAGCCACAGTGAAGATGCAGAGAGGATGGACAAGAAGAGTTGATCCATGGTCATATTTCACCAAGAAAGAGTGAAAAGACCAGTAAGGTAGAGGAGTTAAGGATATAAGTAAGAGAGCATCTAAAGCCATGAAACACAGCCTCTAACCTGACTGGAGAGTATGGCTCTTCGCCAGAAAACAACACAAGATAGTCTCCCCTCAGCAGCCAGAGGTAACAATCCAGCCCCAGATCTGAAAGACCAGAAAATTCTACCATAAAGACAGAGCTGAGTAGATCTAAGCTGAACAAGGTAAAAAGACCCAGTCTTCTCTTTGCTTAAATCAACTGCACTCCCACAAAGGAATAATCGCTACTACCTCATCAATTTGATCACAGCGGATTCTTAACCTGTTCAGGTGCACAGCACAGTAGTCAGGGACCTATAAAATCTACCTACCAAGTGATCCCCTGACCAGTTCATACCCACCAGTCACCACAATACCACTGACTATACTCTCCATGCTGCAACCTATATCTCTGTGACTATTTTATAGCTACCAATTTCTATTTCTTAATCTCTTTGTCTTTTTTGCTCAGCCCCCAAACACCCCTCCCACATGGCAATCACCAGTTTGTTGTCTGTATTTGCCTTTCTCTATCTGGGGTGAAGTGAGCGGAGCTCACCAGGCCAATGAAGATTTAGATTTGGCCAGTGCAGGGAGGGCTCAACACAGGTAAGATGGCACTCATTTGTAGGCTGTACAGGAGGGCTCAATACAGGGACAATGGTGGCCGTCTCTCCAGCCCTAGCCCTGAAGCCATACAACTCAGTCTATCCCTGGGTCTGTGGCACCTCTTAAGCTGTAGTCCCTCCAGTGGAGCTCAGAGAGGCTGCAAGTGTGTGTGTCTATGTGTGGGCCCTTTAAGTGGACGTCTGAGTTTCTAGCTGCCTTCCATCATACCTGGATGGTGGGAATTTCTTCTGATTTTCACGGCCAGATTTTGTGGAGACTCCTCTGCAGAACCATCCAATGTAGGTGGGTAGGCACACTAAGGATGCAAAAAGCCTATCCTAGTAGAAGCCTAGCCAAAAAGTTTCAGAAAATCCAATCTTATGATGCTTTTCAGGGCAAGGCCTCAGGAGACCCACCAGTTGTGGGAAACAGAAAAATTCATTATCACCCCCAGGTCCCCAGGATTAACTATCTGGCAATCTGTTTGCATTTTGTGCTTCCTGACCCTCTCTTTCAAATGTATACAACCATAATCAGCTAGATACTAGACTATGTGAAGAAAACAATAGCAGTGAGCCAAATGAGTTTAAGCTATGAGGTAAGACTTAATAAGCTCATAGGAATAGCAAAAAGGAAAGAGGTAGGCAAACCAACCAACCAACCAACCCCAGAAATGTCAGAGAAGAAATTTCTATCTGTATCCATTACATAATATCAGCAAACCCCTTAAATATAACTTTCCAGATTCTACAATGCAAGAAATCATGTGTTACTGCCTCCATGTCGTGTAGAAGCAGTCCCGTGTGGCAGAAAACTGCCTAGTGCTTAGACTTGGACAATAACCATGCATGCCCAGAATGGTGCGGGAAGAGAAAGGTCAGTATGCTTCAGGGGGTAATTAATCTGTTTTTTGCCTATAACTGAAATCACAGTGTCCTACAGTGTTAACTGCAATCTTAGAAAGCCATACATACACATGATCATATATTCAGAATATATTCATATGTATTATAAAGAAGTGCTAGTCTGTGAGAGTATCTCTGTCTTCTTCACTCTGTGAGCAATGAACATCAGAGAGAATGTCTTAATCATCCTTTAGCCCCTGTAGCACTCTGGCACTGTGCCTCACATGTGACAAGCAGTAGTAAATACACACCAGATTGAATTTCATGCATGAGTATCCCTGTCTCTTGATCCTTCCTTCTAATGTTTCTTTCTTTGTTTTCCCACCTCCACTTTTATTTCTTCCCTTAGCTTGCACGCCTCTGTCACTGCGGCTTAACTGATAATTTAAACATGAAATAATATTATATATTTAATGGAACAGAATTTTAGGTTCACTTTTTTAACTGGCAAGGTAAATGCTAGGAACATTATCTTTTTATCTCTGAAATACTTTACAAATTAAATTACAGTTAGCATTCTTTAAGAGGAAAAAAGTTCCATACTCTAATTTAAAGATGTGCTGCTTTCTGCTATATTAAAAAAAAATGTTTTTAGTTTATTTCTGCCATATTCTTTTACTGTTAAAGCAAAGAAAGAATATTTTCCACAACTGGCTAAAAAAGGAAGACCTAACTATCTGGTTTCTGTAGAAGTATACTTTCAAAATAGAAAATTAATATTCAATGGGAAGAAGCCACATACTTTTCATAGTTCCATCTTCTTCTTCTTCATCCTCACTGTTTATAACCATGGTCCCCAAGTCAGATTCTAACATCGTACTATTATGTTCAATCATGGTCTGGGCCCCTTCACTCATCGTGCTTGTGGCCCTCATTGTGCCCACACTTTCTGAACTAGTCTTCACCATGGTGTGAGAATCCAGTTCATCTTCATCCTGTAAGCAAAATACTGCAATGAAGGAAGACTTTTCTAAAACAGCTGGATTTCTTAATTCTTAACAACAGTATGAGCATATTATATTTTTAATAATGAAAAGTACTACTATTACTACTTTAATAATACACATACAAATGTTATCATAAGAGCCAGTTATCCAAAATAACCCAAAAGCGTTAGATAATTAAAGCTCAAGCAATAGAAGCTGTCTGATGAAATAGAAGGCTGCTACCTGTTTTAAAAATAAGGATTAAGATAGATAAGTGACCAACAAATTCATAACGAAGAATATGGTGACAAAATAAACAAAAGAGCACATTAAAAACAGAATGTTAATAGTATAACAGCCATAATAATGCTTATAATGTTATACAAAGACCATTTGCTTTCTTAAAAATTGTAATAAATATACATAACATAAAATTTATCATTTTAATCATTTCTCAGTGTATAGTTCTGGGGTATTGAGTGCATTCACAGTGTTGTACAACTGACACCTACATTCATTTCCAAAACTTTTTCATCTTCCCAAACAGAAACTTTGTATTCTTTAAAAAATAATTCCTCAGTCCTCCCTTCCCCAAAATGTGGTAATATCTATTCTACTTTCTTTCAGTATGAATTTGCCTATTCTAGGTACCTAATATACGCAGAATCATGCAATATATGGCCTTTTGTGTCTGGTTTATTTCACTTAGCATACTTTTGAGGTCCATCCCAGTTGCAGCATGTATCAACATTTCCTTCAAAGCTGAATAATATTCATATATATATATATACACACATATATATATGTGTATATACATATATACATATTTTGTTTACCCATTCACCTGTTGATGGATGATATGTTTTTTACACCTTTTAGTTATTACAATGTTGCTATGAATACTCCTGTACAAGTATCTATTTGAGGCCCTGCTTTCAATTCTTTTGGGTATATACCTAGAATTACAATTCTGTACCATATGGTAATTCTACTTTCAATTTTTTGAGGAACTGCCAAATTGTTTTCCACAGTGGCTGTACCATTTTACACTCTGCCACCACTGCAGTGTTCCCATTTCTCCACATCCTCACCAACACTTACTTACTTATTTGATAATAGCCATCCTAATGGATATGTGGTTTCATTTACATTTCCCTAAGACTAGTGATGTGGAGCATCTTTTCATGTGCATATTGGCCATCTGTATGTCCTCCTACATAGAGAAATGTCTACTTAAGTCCTTTGCCCATTTTTGATATAGGTTGTTTTTTGCTGTTGTTGAATTGCAGGAGTTCATTATATAGTCTGGATATTAACCCTTTATCAGATATATGATTTGCAAGTATTTCCCCCCATTTTATAGGTTGTCTTTTCACTCTCACCTTTATATACAAAGTTTTTAATTCTGATGAATCCAATTTATCTATTTTTTTCTTTTATTGCCTGCACTTTTCTTGTCATATCCTAGCCATTAGTGTTTAACCCATTTCCCATTAAAAAAAAAATGCAGCTCGCTGCCAGCATTAATTTAATTTTACATAAACAAGCTTTTTGAGGATGAAGCAAATCTGACTGGCTTTCAATGTGAAAATATAAAAACTGATCTTGGAAGTTATTTTTAAACAGAACTTCTCCTAATCCTAATGTAACAGAAATGTATACATAAAGCAGATTCATCAAATGAATCTTCGGCTAACAACTCTTTGTGAATGATGTTGACATCATACATAGGAATGCTACGTTTTATAGGGTTTGACACTTTCAACAATCGAGAATTACTATATTCTGTAAATGAAACACCGCTACTAAAAACAGAATCCTGTAAACAGAATGATGTCATTTGTTTCCAAAGACTATCAATATACCAGAGCAATACAAAAATAATAATAAAAGCGAGATATTTCATGGCAAACTTTGGGGTAAGGTTAGGACTGAAATCCGTCAGTTTTCTTGAAGTAAACACTGCAGCCCCAAGCACCGCCAGCAAGTATTCTCAGGGCAAACAGGAAATGGGCTAAATGTAAATTCACAGAAAAATCAAATCAGTAATATTAAGTATGAAGAAAAGATGCTCTTTAGAATGTTCACCAAAAGATAAACTGGAATAGGGCTATAAAATAAACTAACAAATTGTTTGAGAGCAAAATATCTGCTATTTGAAAAAGTTTGATCATGCACTAAAATTCGTTTATATCTATTCTACTTTAAGTAGAAACAAACAAGCAGCCTAGTCCTATAGAGGTCAAAATGCAAATACGGAGCATAGGAACATGTTTTCTCAGCTGTTTCATAGCCCTCGCTTCCTAAACCTACATGATAAATTCAACATTATATCTCAGTCTTTTGCTCCTCTTTCATGAGCCTCTCTCTTTTAGAATAGGGGTCCCCAACTCTCAGGTTGCAGACTGGTCGGGTCTGTGTTAGGAACTGGGCGGCCACACAGCAGGAAGTGAGCGGCAGTAAGTGAAGCTTGATCTATATTTGTAGCTACTCCCCCCAGCACTAGCATCACTGCCTCAGTTCTATCTCATATCAGCAGGCATTAGATTCTCATAGGAGCACTGGTCCCTGGGTGCCAAAAAGGTTGGGGACTGTTGTTTTAGAAGACTTAATCATTCTTATGCCTTCGACTACATAACATGTTGGGCACTCCCAAATTCTGAAATCTTCCTGACTTTACTAAATACTTAATGTTTAAAACTCAACATTCTCAAATTAGATATTATTTTATTCATCTCTGTAGCCTGTCCTTTCTGCCTCCATGCCCAACCACCAAAGTAATCTTTATTAGCTATCTGAGGTAAAAGTTCAATGTCTTCTTAGGTTTATTCTCTCTTTTATTCCCTATACACAATCAACAAATTCTTCAAAAATTTCTCTCTGTTCTGTCTTTTCTTTTCCATCTCCAGTGACACAAGTAAATTCCTCATTACCTCAAACCTGAGTTACTGCCAAAAAAGCCTCCTGACTGAAGGAGGCTATAACCCTGACCTTCTAGAATCAGACAGATGTTAGTTCAAATCCTGACTCCAATCACTTACTAGGCATAATACCTTCAGGCAACCTATTTAAGCTCTCTGAAATCTATTTCATTGGCGTATAATGGTTAAATGAGAAAGGTATGCCAAATACCTAGGAACAAGGTAGTTTCACACCTACTTCAGAGTACACATACTATGCTAGTCTTTCTTGAAAACTGTGTATCAAAAAAATCCTTCTACTGAAGAACCTATAATATTTCCAGTTCATACCTGCATTAAAATCTAAATATCTCTGCCTAGATTTTAATGACCTCTATGGTATTTTATTTTATCTGGCAAATCCTATTTTACCATTGTTTACATATCCTCTAATATAGTCTCCAGCTGAGTCTCCAGCTGCCAAAAACCCATATCACACTGTGTCCATTAAGTCTTCCTCTCTGCTCATGTTTTCTATTATACCCAGAATGCTCTTTCCTCTCTATTCATTTTAACTACCTACCTAGTCCCACATCAAGTATATGTTACCTTCATGATTTTCAGTCTTTTTTAATTATCCTATTTTCCAAATTTCTGTAGAATTTATAACCTGCATTATATAATTTTGCATTTAAATTTTTAATCTCAAATTGTAACTGTTTTACAAAATCTTTTATAAATGTAAGTACTTTATGTATAAGAATGCCTTACAGTATTTCTGAATCTACTAAAGTGTTTCATTCAGTATCCCACATACAGTAAGCATTCATTGTATATTTACTTCTTCACAGAGTTATAAAATCATGGACCTTTAATAATTCAAACCCTCATTTTATATCTGAAAAAAACTGAGGCCCATAGAAATTAAGAGACTTCCCCAAGGAAGGTCACACACCTACTTAAAAGTAGAGCTGGAAAAACAAAACAAAACAAAAATTCTAGAGAGGGGACTAAGAAACTAGTTTCTTTAATTCTTAGTCCTTTATTCTATCAAATACATGAATCTTACATTAAATTCTGATCTACCCGAACGTTTAAGTTAGAGGTACAGGCTTATAACTTTAACAGCTTACATTGCCAACTCCTAAAGAGTCCCACAGACATGATTTGGTCCATCCTAGTCAGAGCCCCTACCTTCTCTCACTTGGACTATTAAAACAACCTTCTAACAGTTTTCATTGCTTCCACTCTTGCTCCCTGTAGTCTCCCATACAAAAGGCAGATCAATCCTTTGAAAAGACAAATCACACTGTGCTATTCTCCTGCTCAAAATCCTGCATTTGGCCTCCTATCACACTTAGAATAAAATCTAAAATCTTTATCATGGCCAAATGTGATCTGGCGCAGTAATATCTGCCAATCCCATCTCCTATCACATTCCTTCTCACTCATCAAGTTTCAGCCATGCTGGCCGCCTTTGCTGTTTCTTGAACATTCTAAGCATCTTCCTCTTCAAGCCTTTAAATTGGCTAATCTTTCAGCCTAGAATACTCTTCCACAAGACAGCTTGATTCTTTACTTCAATGAAGTCTCTCCTTAGATGTCACCTCCTTAAGTGAGGCTTTTTCTGACCACCGATCTAAAATTGAAGTCTCCATCATTCATTTATCCTTCTATATCCTTCATAGCCCATACCTGGCCTTCTCTACCACTTAGAATGTAAATTTAATAAAGACAGAAAACTTCTTTTTGACCGATGAATCCCCAATACTTAGAATAACTGCCACATGGTAGGTACTTGACAAAAATTTATTTAGTGAATGCACAGATTTACATTTTCACTTATTAATTCATTCAATGAGTACTTATTGTAAATTTACGTGTCAAGAAATGGAGGAGGCATTGGAAATACAAAGATAAATTATACGCAGTTCTGCTTATTTTTTTTTTTTAAAGAGTCTGAAGTCTAAGAGAAACTGACTGACATGTAACAATGAATTACAAGGCAACTTGTTTAGTGCTATAAGAAAAGTGTTGGCAAGTACAATGGGGGTACAAAGAGTTGAACTTATGACTCTGCCTTCAACAAGTGAAGAAAGCCTCACAGAAGAGGCTGTCCTTAAATAATTAAGTCTTGAAGGAGGGGTAGACTAGATGTGTGATACACACACACACACACACACACACACACACACACACACACACACACACATTTGGGTGGGTGCTTTATTTATGGTACAACTTCCTTTCACAACAGAACTACACTTAAGACATCCCTTCTCAACTCAGATAAGCAAGACTGAATTAGGTGCCATACTTTTATATTGCCATAGCACCTTGTGCAAATACTGATCATACACTTATGACATAAGACTGTAACTGTCTATACGGCTGACTTGTTCAAATCTTCCATCAGTCTCTAAAATCTATACGGTCAGTGACCAGATCTTGTTAACAATTATATTCCTCATATTCAGTTCTCATTACATAACCTGGTAAATAAATGTTAAAGCCCTCATTATAAGGTAGTGCCAAAGCACAGAACTAAGGACAATGTCAAGTAAGGTTCTAGTGCAGAACTTTGTTTAAATCAACTTATTATTTTAAAACATTAAATGGCTATTCAAGAACTTTGGGAGGAAAATAATGCTATTAACTAGATTACAGTAAATCAGCTAATAATGATAAAAAATAGTTATCATTATTGAGTTAGAAGCACTATGCTAAGGACTTTTTGTAGGCTACTCCCATTTTATCCTCTTATTAACCCTGTGAGATATTATTATCCTCATTGTGCAAATGATGAACCTGAAGTTCACGTGGGTTTAATAATTTGTCCAAAGTCATACAACAAGTAAGTGGAGGTGCAAGGATTCTAACCAGGACATTCTAATCCTAAAGCTCAAGATCTAACTTCCAACTGGATAAAGCTTTTAAATTATCTACAGGATTTCTTCAGCCTATTTTAGTTTATATCACAGGTTAGCTATAGCATGTTTCACTTTGCTAAGTTAAGAGATGAAGAAATCGATACACATAAACCAATTTGCACTTGGTAAAATAAAAAGTTGGGATTTACTTTTTCCAGCAGACCCCACTGAGGGAGGGAGGGAAAAAGCTGATTTTCTATCAGTTCTTTTTAAAACTCTACTGGTTGGTTTAATATTTTACCATGGTTGCAACCAATTTTTTCCCAAAACACTAAATCTATTTTTATATGGTGAGTCATTTGTCTCTGATCCTTGTAAGATTCAGTGCTGTGACCATTAAATTTAATAAGAAATATAACATCTGGTTGGTGTGAAATAATACTTTTAGTCTTTCTATATTCTATATTAGAATATAGAATTAGAATCTACAAAGGGATAATGAAGTCCTAAAAATCTGGGTTCACACAATTGGCTTAGATAATCTATAAAATTATAAAAACATTGAATAAAGTTTGGAAGGGGTCATTTTTACTACTTAATATTTTTACTTATGTAGTTAACTTTGCTAAAGGATGCTAATCTAATTTACAAATTGACATTAAAGAAAATAGCAATAAAAATAGCAATTCACTAATGAGAGGATGGCACCTAAATAGTAATTAATAAAGTACAGATGGAATAAGAACTAGTTTATATAAAATTAGAAAACGCATTCGTTGATGATGCTAAAAATGTTTCAGCAACACTTTTCACTTTTAAAAAATCATTAATTCTGAAATTCTTGATATTTTAGATGACTGTTAAAATTTCATTTGATGCTTTTTACATTTTTATAATAAAACATAAATTTATAACATTTTCAAAAGCTTATGCTTCATTTATATGTACTCTGTTATTCTTCACAAAAGAAAAGCAGAAGAAAAACATGTTGATACTTTATAGAAAAAGGTCTGCAGAACAGATGCTTCCCAGTGTAGAAAGCAGCCAATTCCAGTAAGGAATACAATAGCATTTTCAATCAGTGGTCATCATGTGCCAGGAATGCAAAACACAGTACTGATGATAATCCAGGTTATGAATCATAAAATCCACATGGAATACAAATATTTGAAAACATTATTAGGAAATCCTACTCCATTGCTAAGACAGATTTATGCTTATAACAGTCTGAGAAATAATCAGAAACTTTACATCAGGTATCTTTACATTTACAATACCTACTTAAAGATTTTCTAAATATTCAGCTATTTGACTAATTTTAAAGATATTTACACAAACATTTTAGAAAGCATATGCCACTTGCAACATTAATGAGTTAAGTCTATTTCTTAAATAGGTACCATTCTAATTGGAAATATTATAATTGTTTTATTTCTCTTCTTAAAATAATATTAAATACATCTGTGTTGCTAATACAATTATATAACAGAACATTATCAGTACAGAACAGTGATCTTAATGGCTATGATTCAATTAGACAATTCTATTGAGTACGCATCCTGCTACAGCATGAAAAGGAATTATTTTTCAGGAAAAGGTTGAATGTGTAAGATGTATAAATAAACCAATTATTTAAAAAGTTGTAATATTATAGTGGTCTAGTCTTTAAAACCTCTTAGAGGTGCTAATCAGGGATGGCACTGACAGAAAATAAAAGTAACAAACATACTATAAATGCATAACTGAGTTTTAAATACAGTAAGGGAAATCCCCAAGGGCCCCAGAGCCGGGAACCAGAGTGAGAATAAGCTAAATTTGATCTTAGGGCTGCCTTAGGGGTATGTGATGATGGGGTGAGGTTGGGGCATCCATTTTAGTGGATAAAAGGGGACAAGAGACATGTTTTTTGGTTTTTCTCCAAAATGGAACTGAAATCCCTGCATAAAGATGGGAATCTTGAAGATCTATATCCTCAGTGAAAAGGGAGACAAGAAAAAAATGTACTCACAGGCAAAAGAGATGACATGCAAACTTATCTCTCACCTGGGTTATAGGTAAAGATAGAAACTGGATGGTGGGACTGCTTCCCTGTAGAATGTACAGACATGGGTGTGAACTTTCTAACATTATCCACGTACCCTGGAGAAACCTATGCTGAGAAATTAACTTGATGCCCTGCCAGTGGGAAGCATGCTGGTACCTGATGGAAACAAATAAAAGTCCACACTAGTGGGACTTATATTCAGCCTTCAATCCAGAACTCTTATCATTCTGAGATAAAATCCAGCTAAACTTGAGCTCACAATTCGAAAGATAAACAATGACTAAACAAGCTACTGGGAATAGGCAGAAAGGACAAACAACAGAATTAAGACTGCCTTGCTCTTTAGAATTTAGTCAGTCCCCTTAGAAAGCGAGATCTTTCTAAGATAAAGAATTCTAGGAGAAAAATTAGGAGAGTAAATAGTGGCATTCTAGATTGGGGAAAAAAAACAAGCACAAAGTTAGAAATATTTTGGCTAGAATAGGAAGCAGTATGTTTACATTAAGGGATGGCCTACAGAGTGCTTTAAACACTGGAAGCCAGCATAAGTTGCTTGGCACAGGAGTGAGAGGAACCTTGGAAAAACTAAAGGATGAATCAGAGAAAGAGAAGACTGGAGACAAAGAGACCAGAATTAGAAGGTTATTACTGAAATCCAGATTTGAAGTAATTTGAGCTTATACTAAAAAGAGTCCTATTAGAAACAGAAATGACAAGCAAATTGAAAGAAATCATGAAAGAAAAATCAAAATATTTTAGAACCATTCTGGGCAGTCAAATATAATGGATCAAAAATAACTTCAATATTATGAACCTAAAGAGACAAAACTGACTGTAAAAAGAAAATTGTAAAAGATTCTAATCTGAACAGATGAAAGCAGAAAACAAAAGAGATAATGTCAATTATTTATAACCAAAAAAAAAAAAAAAGACTTAATGAAATGTGCTACTTCAGCATATGATGAAGACACTGAAATCTAACTATTAATTTGTGATGAAAAGAGTCAAATAAGAAATCAACAAAGTATATGCAATGCAACTTCATATGCAATTTCAAGGAAATGAGTATAAAACGAGAAAACTGCCACAGGAATCTTTTACTTTTGCCCCTGGTCATAACTAAATGAGCAGTTGGTGATTATGTTAACATGCTAATCTGTGTCAATAAGTAAATTTTTATCATTACTTGAGGTTAAAAAAAAAAGGCAAAAATCAAAGGGTACTATTGTGCATTTGTTTGATGTCTCACATCATGGAAGAGTCCTACATACCACTAACCTAAAAATAAACTTTTATACAGCAAGGTGAAACTACTGATAATGACCCAACAGAGCATTACCTTCAAATTCTACTTCCACATCTGATAAAGGATAATTCTGCCCCATTGCCCCTGTTATCAATACACCCTACAGCATCTACTGTTTCTGTATTACGAGTGAAATGGCCCACAGCAGGATCAACTAGTTAACTCTGGTCTCTATACCATATTCAACCCAGATATGTTCAGAACTGCTGAGGAAACATCAAAAATAGACTCCTTTAAAAAGCTGACCTCAACCACCACTTCAATGTTTTACAGGCTAAGAAAATAAATTGGTATCCACCAATTAAAAATTACTAAGATTTGCAGTATCTGAAAATCTATAAAAAGAATGAACTTTCTTCCCATTGTTATAAGTAGGTGGTCCTTCTATTTCACTGCATAAGCGGCATAAGAGTTTATACAGCTGCGACATACCTGTGTTTAACAAACAGAAACTTCTGCCTTTGTGAATCCTAACTTTTTGCATGTTCACAGGCATGTTTTAAAGTTACATCAAAGCTTTCACGATCTCCAAAAGTCATAAAAGACTTGTTCATCAGTGCAACAAACCTAAATGTTGAGAAGGCGTGTGGGCAGGACTTCAGAGGCTCCATGAAGCAAGACTGTACAAGTTCTTGGCATTATATTAAAAGTTTCCAAACAAAAGATTATCTTACATTCCGTGTGCACAATGCTGATATATAATAGAGTAAATTAAAAGTAAAAGCAACCTTAACCATGACTTTTATTTCTCACAGCCAAAAGCATGTCAAAGGATTAACAAAGTATAAAGATTATAAAAGCTAACATTTTAAAATAAAAGTAACACCTTTAAAAGCTGTGTTGTTCTAAGCAGTTTATATAAAATCCACAAGAGGGCACCAAAGACAAAAGACAAGAAGAATTCCATTAATTGCAGGTTTACAGAGATATGACAGGTTCATAAAATAAATTATTACATTTACCAACATATTATCAATTCCTTTCAGAAACAGATTAGTAAGCACTGATTTTTAAACTGATACATTTTAAAATACCATAACCACTGCCACGTCGTAAGTTATTTTTTAAATAAGAATATTTATATTTCTTACAGAACATGTTGTCTATATCTAGTAATATTCCCCAATGACCTGCACATAATAGCAGGACTCAATGAACAGGTGCTGCTCCCATAAAATTGATGGAAACATACAATAGGAAATTTCAAATACTCATATTTATCATTGCATTCTAAACTGTATATAAAAAGAAATGATAATATATCTTATGTTTCTAGAATAAAACTAAAGACTTAATTATCTTTGAAAAGAATTTCTTTTTCTTATCCTTTCATACTCTTACTCCTTTTCTGTTCCATTATGATAGTGTTTAATAGCAAATATAAACTTTAATATATAAATATCCCTTGTATTAACTTAGAAATATTATAAAATGATTTAAAGAAATCAGCTTCCAAAATATACAATTCAGAAGAAGACTGAAGCACAATAAAATAACAATATTAATTTTAATATGTAGTTTACATTACTGAAACTCCTGATACAAATGAAATTCTGGGGCATGGGAGTGTCAGGACAGCCAAAAACAAGCAATTTTCCCCCAAACCAAGTATTTATCACATGTTTGATTTAAGCATTGTTGATCAAATACTTCATATACTATTATGTACCTTATTGTTTTTTAATGCAAATTTATTCTATGTTGATGATACTAAATAATGAGTAAAGTCAGGTAATATGTTTACCTGACTTTAAGCAATTTTAAACATATTTGTTGACTCAATAAATATTAAATATTTATAAAAGAAATACTGTATGCCAGGCAGTGTGCCAAGATAGTCTTTGTCCTTGAGAAATGCACAGATTAGTGGAGTTAGTAAAAAAATAAATACAGTGAGATAAATATTCTCATAGAGCTAAACACAGGACATCATGGGAGCGTATAGGAGCACTTGCCTAACTAAAGCCTGGAGGAGAATCAGGAACGGTTTTCCCTTCCAGAGAAATCAATGGCTAAGATGACTTCTCAAGGATAAGAAGTTAATAAGGTGAATGAAGATGAAGCAGCAGTCTAAGCAAAAGCAGCAACCTATGTTTTTCTTGAAGCACTTTTTGAGCAATTCCATCTTTGCTATGCTTTAACTACCAACTGCAAAAAGCCTGTTGATTCCCTAATTGCCTGAGTTCGCCCTTTAGATTCAAACCTGTATATTCAACCGCCTACTATACAAAATGACTTAAATGACTCATGGATATCTCAAATTAAACAAGTGCTGAAGTGATCTCATCTTACCTAGGAAGTTGCCTTGGAAAGAGTACTGCTGGAGAATATTTCAGCCACACTATGATAAAAAGTGGAAAGAGAATGTGGTAAAGTGACGAAAGAAAAGCTCTGGCTATTAAGAAGTTTGGTTGGAAATATTCGTTGTTGATTTTTTTTTAATGGTAAAAATATAACTACATTTTTAGGCTGAGGAGAGATACCCTGGAAGAAAAGGATAACATGACTGAAAAGCAAGCAGAGAAGGGGCCTTTTAAGGGCAGTAGAAAGCTAGAAAATTAAGAGGCAATAAAATGACAATTCCCATTCTTTATGTGTTAGCTCTATCACAGTACTTGTCATGCTGCATTCTGAAGCTGCCTTCCCTACTAAACTGCAATCCTTTTGTAGACAAATACCAGGTCTTATTTTTCTTCTACACAAATTTTTATGAATGGAAAAAATATATATATCCTCTGAAATAGGGAGAAAGAAAACCTAGTGAAGATACGGAACCATATTATAGTTAAAATTGAGGTCTAATTAGTGCAGTAAAACAAGAGAAAATAAAAGTTACAAAGATCTGAAAGGAAGAAATAAAACTATATTTCCAGATGACATGACTGTAGAAAATTTCAAAGAATCTACAAAAAACTCCTGGAACTAATAAGCGAGTATAACAAGGTCACAGGATACAAGGGCAAAATATAAAATCATTTGCTTTCCATGTACCAGCAATAAATAACTTAAAAATTGAAATAAAAAAAAAAGGCATTTAAAAATATTTAATAGCACCAAAAGAAAAAGAAACACTTAGGTCTAAAAAATATATACAGAATCTGTATGCACTGATGAAAAAAATCAAAGATCTACATAAACTGAGAGTATTCCACGTTCAAGGATTAGAAGGCTCAATATCATTTCTTCCTAACTTAATGTATAAATTTTATTCAATCCCAATACAAATTCTGGCAAGCTAACTGTAAGTGCTGACAAAATGATTCTAAAAATTATACAGAAAGGCAAAAGGCCTAGAACAGTCAACATAACACTGAATAAGAAAAATAAAAATTAAAGACTCATAGTATCCAATTTTATGATTTCTATAAAACTACACTAATCAAGACAGTGTAGTAATGACAGAAGAATAGATACATGTATCAGTGATAAATCAATGGAACAGAATAGAGAGCCCAGAAATAAAACCACACAAATACAACCAAGTGATCTTTGAAAAAGACAGAAAAGCAACTCAGTGGAGAGAGGACAGTCTTTTAAGCAATGGGTGCTGAAACAGCTGGATGTCCATAAGCAAAAAAACAAAAAACAAACAAAAAAAGAAAAACCCTAGGACTAGACATAGATCTCACAGGTTTCATAAGAAATTAACTCAAAGTAGATCACACACCTTAATATAAATGTAAAACCAGAAAACCTCTGAAAGAAAACATAGGATAAAATCTATGTGATCTTGAGTTTGGTGGTAAGATTATAGATAAAACACCAAAAACAAGATTCATGAAGAAAAATGGATAGTTGACATTAAAATGAAAAACTTCTGCTCTGTGAAAGACACTGTTAAGAGAATAAAAAGACAAGCTATAGACTGTAAGAAAACATCTGAAAAATGCATATCTTGCAAACGACTTGTGTCCAAAATAAACTTTTAAAAATTGACAATAAGAAAACAACACAAAATAATGAAAAATGGGATAAAGTACTGAATAGATACCTTGTCAAAGAAGATATATAAATGGTAAATAATCATAAAAAATGATGATCAACATCTCTGTCATTAGGAGTTGCAAATGAAACCAATAATAATATACCACTAAACATTTACTAGAATGGCTAAACTGCAAAAACAAAAAACAAAAAAAACAAAAAAAAAAACAACAAAAACAAACAAACAAAAAAACCTGACAATATGAATTGCTGGTGACGATGCTTAGCAACAGAAACTCTTATTCATTGTTGGTGGGGATGAAAAACAGTATAACACTGAAAGAAAGTCTGGCAGTTTCTTATGAATCTAAACATGTCATAAAATCCATTAATTACAGTCCTGGATATTTACCCAACTGGTTTGAAAACTTACATCCACATAAAAGCTGGTACGCAAATGTTTATAGCAGCTTCATTTATAATTGCCCAAAACTAGAAGTAACTAAGATGTCCTTCAGTAGGTGAATAAATAAACTATGGTACATTCATGCAATAGAATACTATACAGTGAAAAAAAAAGTGAGCTATTAAGCTATAAAAAGACATTGATGAAACCTTACATGCATATTGCTAAGTGAATGAAGTCAGTATGACAAGACTACATGTGTATGATTCCAATTATATGACATTATAGAAAACTACAGATAATAAAATGATGGGTAACTGAAAAGGGTTCAGGGTAGAGGGACAGTGGAATAAGTGAAGCATGGGAATTTTTTAGGGTGGTGAAACTATTATGCTTGATACTATAATGGTAGATATGTAACACCATGCATTTGTCAAAACTCACAGAACTTTACACCATAAAGAGTGAACCTTAATGTACACAAATTTTAAAGAATCATTTAGGTCAGGAGATCTGAGGACAGAATGCAGAAGGTGACACACACACAAAATCTAACTATATTTCAAATGTATAAAAGAACTTTCTTAAAGGAGGTAGAGAGAAAAGATGTGAACTTAAGTAACACTGGAAGTGAATGGAGTCTGTAAGACTAAAAACAAAAAGAACTGTGGTCTAGTTAATAAAAGTTGATTCTCATGGGAAAATAGGTTAACAATTCTAAAACCACTATATATGCATACAGGAACTGAAACATTTAGAAAACGGGTGGTGAATGGTGGGAGCCAGGTTTCTCACCACTGTAATGCGGGGTTATAAACAAGCAAGGGGAGGCAGAACGATCCATGCAGTAATGAACTAGTCTGAGCCATCAGTATGAACTCATATTTAGCTTAATATGGATATAGATTTGTGTGTGTGTGTGTGTGTGTGTATGTAAGTGTATATATACATAGTTATACACAGATATACATGCTTATAACTATAGATATAAATAGTTATAAACATGTTATACACAAGTTGGCACACATACACATATCTTTCTTTGTCAGCTGAGAGGGTCTACAAGTGACAACAACTCACTCACAGCAGCAACAATCACACCTAGACAAGAAGTCCAGATCTTGGTTTCTAATGCCATTGTCTAATAAAAGGAATTAGCCTCCTAGGATTCTAGGACTGGCAAGAAATATACAAGATGAGCCTGGAGTATCTTATAGTGTCAGCGAATAAGAAAAAAATATATATACATATTTTTTAAAAAGGAAAACTGACAATGATAAGGGTATATATCTAAGGAACAGAGAAGCCAATTAAAGAGGCTCCCAATGGCCAAAGCTGGAACAATTGAGCCTCAAAATAAATATAGTATCAGATTATAACCCAAAGTGTAAACTAAATAATCACGAGTCAATACAGATCTATATGACTGAATAAATGAATAAATGGGGAGAATAGATAACTCTGTATAGAAGATTTTCAAATAATTTATGTAGATATTCTGTCCTCAATGAGGGGGAGCATAACTCCCTACTCCTTTAGAACGGGCTGTGTTTTGTGACTTCCTTCCAAAAAGTACAGTATAGAAACAGGGAAAGTCATTTTATTGTGAAGAAACTGCCAGGCAAACACAACCTCAGCCAGGCAATCATGGGTAACATGTTAACAGAACATACTTCTGATACTGTGATGTAATGATATAATAATAAATACATATTTTTGGTCTTAGTCCCCAGTTGCTGACACAGAGCTTCTAAAACCCTTATAATTTCCTGATAGGGGTGAGGGAAGCATCTTTTGATATTCATTATAAGCCTCTTTCAATCATACCTAAATTTATGCTAATGAAGTGACTACTGGAGGAAGGGGGCTGACTGCCAGAGAAACCAACCATGTGATTAGAGGGTTGGCACTTTAAAATCCAACCTGCTGACGTCCAGAGAAGGGAGAGGGGCTAGGAACTGAGTTAATCACCAATGGCCAATAATTTAATTAATCATGCCTATGTAATAGAACCCCCATAAAACCCCTAGGAGGTATTAGGAGAGCTCCCAGGTTGGTGAAAAATCGAGGTGCTAGGAGGGTGGCATGCCAGAGAGGGCATGGGAATTCCATGTCTCTTCACCATACCTTGCCCTGTACACTCTTCCATTTGACTGTTCCCAAGTTACATCCTTTACAATAAACCAGTAATAACAAAGTGTTTTCCTGAGTTCTATGAGCTATTCTGAACCTGAGGAGGGGGTTGTGGAAACCTCTTATTTATAGCCGGTTGGGTATGAGTACTGGGGGCACAGACTTGTGATGGGTGTCTGAGGTGGGGTGAAGTTTTGCAGGACTGAGTCCTTAACCTGTGGGGTCTGTGCTAACTCTAGGTAGTTACTGGCAGAATGAATTAAATTGTAGGACAACCAGTTAGTGTCCACAGAAAACTGGAAAATTGCTTGGTATGGAAAATCCACACGTTTGGTATCAGAATGTTGTAAATTAGAGGAAACAAGTTTTTCCTTCGGTGCTCTTGATATAATGTGATGAAACTAATCTTTACCTCTGTGATCTTCCGCCTTCAAACAAATAACCCCAATGTCATCGAAAGAAAAAACATCAAACAAATCCCAATTGAGGGGCATTCCTCAAAGTTCTCAAGGTCATCTAAAACAAGGACAATCTGAGAAACTGCGACACCAAGAGGAGCCTAAGGAGACATGATAACTAAATATAATGTGGTATCCTAGATGAATCTTGAAACGGAAAAAGGACATTAGGTAAAAATTATATCTGGATATGGACTTTAGTTTAAAATATTTGTCGATACTGGTTCATTAATTGTGACAAACATACTATACTAATATAAAATGTTACTAAAAGAAGAAACTGAATATGGGGTATATGGAAACTCTCTGTAATATTTTTGCAATTCTATAAATCTAAAACTATTAAAAAATTAAGTTAATTAAAGAAAATGAAAGAAATCCTTCACTTTTTAATTTGATTAAATATTTATGTCACAAAGTCCAATACTATAACATACAGGTGTTCATCCATATTAGAATCATCTAGGGAGCTTTTAAAAAATTCTGATGTCTTAGTTTGTATAAATTAAATCAGAAATTTCTCAGAATAAAAACCAAACACTGTATTTTTTTTTCTCTGAAAATACCCCGGTAGTTTAAATGTACAAAGAGACATCAAACAATCTAGGCCTTCGCTATATATTCTACATATTATATTATATGTTGGAAATTCCAAGGAATCATTTTTCCATTAGAGGTAACTAAACTATATAGACTTTAAATGACACACGTATACAAATTTTTTGTACTGAAAGAACAGAACTCTGCATTCTATTATTTAACCAGAATATCTGCTGGACTCTCTTTTTAGAATAAGATATTTTTTAAAAGTTTAGTAAATTTCAATATGTACACGTTTTTTAAAAAAAATGTCCCGAAGCATGTCTTTTTTTTTTTTTAAATGCTTCCTGTACTGGATAAGATTTTTAAAATTCTTATATGCCAGAAACAATTCACATAGATTTGCTTTATAATCCACTATGAATGCTCCTTGGTAACAACAAAATGTACTTTAAAGTTGTATTGAGTAGAAAGAACATCTCTGTTAGTAGATAATCTTTTTTAAAAAGTGGACTTCCTATAGCAAATCAGGTATTTATAGCAAATACGAACAAATATAGTTATGTTACTTAAGCGACTCACACTAAAGACTTGGGACTATCTTCCACTAATATGCAGAAAACAAATTCTTTCTTACTATATAAAACAGTGACCTATCTCAACACCAAATTTATATCACATGAGAAATGATCTTTGTCATGTTTAGCAATGCTTAAACTAACACAAAAACCTTGATATTGGAATTAACCTACTGCAGAAATCTCTGTTTGCAATTTGTTTAATTTTAAAAATCTGTACAATTACCTCAGCACCTATCAAAACATGTCAGTTTGTCAAGATATATTCTCATCAGACAAGCTTTTTCTATAATAGGTATAAAAATCAAATTCATAAGGCACTATTTCCAATCATGCCCTGTACCTTTCTTGAATAAAAAAATATTTAAAGAGGTTTGTTTATAATAGTTACCCAGGACGCAGGTGTACAATGCTAAAATTTTTAAAAACAACATATCTTGAAATGGTTATCATAATAATGTTTCCATTTCAAAAGTCACATTGAGAGTTGATGGAAATTTAATTTTAGGCCACAAATTTTTCTTCAACTGTAATAAGCTAAAACATGTAGAATTAAATTAAGTTTAGAAAAATTATAAGTTGATGTTGGTATAACCCATAAATTTTCTGAAAATTATGCTCACTCAACATGGAAAAAGTAGGATCTACATTGGGCTTAAGTATACAGATCTCTTATAATGCAGTAACTCAGTAGAGTGAATTTCCCCAGCTCTACAATTTTGAAATCAGGGAAAAATTTCCATCTACATTATTTCAAATTTTTCAATGGTCCAGTGACAAACTATCCCTGTATCATGTGAGCCACATTACTAGATAAAGCCCAATCCAAGGTCAAGACCTAAGACAGCTACTCTAAAGCCCATCAAAGAATACAGGTCCTCTGGGCTAAAAATAAATGCAGTAGTAAAACTTGGCAATGTGGATTTCAAATGGTGCTGAAACGACTATTCATCTTTGAAATAATAAAGAAGGAGGAAAAAGAGAATAGGGAAAAATCCCAATTGTTTATATCCATCCAAATTTTCTGCCATATCCTAAAAGGCAGCCAGTCTCCAGTACCATACCTAGCAGATTTTAGCCAAATGAATCTCCCAAACTGGAGTAAATTCCTCCCCCTAAAACAACCAAGTTTCATGGGCCAAATGTAACCAAGAGGAATTATGAAAATAAGGAGAGATTACAAAGCAACAACCTTGACTTCACAGATATTGATGTTAAAGTAAGCACAGAATCAATCAAATAATGACCATTCTACAGTTGTTCTCATATGCTGGGGACTGTATTATCCAAGATTGTATGTACCTTTGTTCCACTACCTAAAGAAAATTATTTTGTAAAAGACACAGTGGTTCAGAAAAAAAGAGAAATATCCATTTACTTCTATTCTTATCAACTGCTAATTTGTTATGACTTGCCTTAAATTTCCCTGATTTATTGTAATGTTATCTTTTAGAAGATTTCCCTTCCCTTCATGGATCACTTTGTTTTACAAATTATCCAAAGTAAACCAGAATTGAACAGACTACAGCTTTTCTATGAATTATACTAATTTATAAGTACTCAAAATTTTCGTAATCATTATTATATAAAAATTTTTATAATTTATTTATAAAGATATATTAAATATCACATTAAAAACTCAATATTTAAAATTATAATTCAGAACACATGAGAAATGACAAATGATAGGAGTTTCCATTAAAATGGAGGACTGAACACATAGGTTTGTGCTCATCCTTTCCAAAGCTTTTTCAAAATTACAGTAAAGGCACAGAAAAAGGATAAACTCATAAACACAAAGAACATGGGAGAGGAGACAACAGCAAAAAAGAATGTCAAAAAATTTGGAAGCTAGGGGAAAAAAACTTGAAAGCTAGAAAGCAGATAAATATGTAAGTAGTAGCTAACTCAGAAGACCAAACAAACCCAAAACTTAAGCTTGCAAGGAGAGAAGTCACAAAGCAAGCAAATTCAGGCTCCAAAGGAGTGACTCCTAACATCTTTTACAGTAAGGTTCACAAGTAAACTAGTCTTATTCTTACACAGAGCAACTTTAGTGCTTCTTTCAGATATAATCACTAGATGTCTGAAGAAAACCCATAAAATGAAAAGTCAGTGATCAAAACATAACAAAGATAGAAAGACGGGAGCAAAAGAAAACTCAAAGTGGTAATCATGAGGAAGAGCAGGAAATCTTGGAAATTAAATATTCTACATGAAAAAAATAGAAGGGTTATAAGATAAACCTGCAGAGACCTCCAAGAAAGAACAAAAAGGGAAAGAGGAAAAAGAAAAAAAGAAAAAAGATCACTGAAAGATAAATCTTAAAGATCCAATAATCAAATAAAAGGAGTTCCAGAGTGAGAGAAAAGAGAAAATTATTAAATAGCAAAAATAAAATTGCCAAGAATAGAAGGGTATTTTCAAATTGCAATAGCCAAAAGACACTCTATACAATGAATAGATCCACACCAAGGCACATTATTATGAAAGTCTGAAATAACAAGGAGAAAGTGGAAGTTCAAAGAATTAGGTATCAGAATGTCATCTGTCTTGTCATCACCATTACCATTAAGTTAGGAAATAGAGCAAAGCCTTGAAAATGTTAAGGGAACATTACTTCCAATGCAGAACTTTATATACAGAATTTTATACTCAATCAATCAATAGTAACAGTAGAATAAAGACATGGTAAGATAGACAAGGTCTGAAAAAACTGCTAATGTGGCTCCTGGAAGATATAATACATCAAAATAAGGAAATAAAACAAGAAAGACCCAGGAAACAGGTGATTCATTACAGAAGGGAAGAAAATTCCCAGGATGATGTGGGAGGATGACAACTGTTCAAGACTCAAGAAAAGCAATCAGTGCAGATTAGAGGAGGATAAAGGGCTAGAAACAATGAGTCAAGAAATGAAAGAAAACCCATGGAAGGAAAAAAGCGTGGCACTAATAAATTGTCTATATTTAAACATAAGATAAACCTATAAGCAAATTAGTGAGACAACTTCAGAAGCATGGTGGAATGAGAAATGTCTTCAGATCTCTCTCCTTGAAATAACAATGAGCTGAACACCTAAAACTCAACAAATAACACCCACTCTACACACCAGCTTGTCTGCACAAAAGAGCTACCAAAGGTCAGAACGCTGGGAGTCCAGCCGTAGACTGGGAGAAACAAAGAAGCTGCCTCTCACAGCTGGAGCTCACTGCAGGAAGAGGGGGAAGGGAGAAGGTGCTGAGGGTTTCTGGAACAACACGGCCTGAGAGAGCTGTGAGCTCCACCCAGTGGCAGTGTCCAGGGATCAGGGCAGAAAGCAAATCAAAGTGGGGACAGCAGAGAAGCAACAGCTGATTGTCACCAGCCAGGGTTGCAAAACACTAGGCTGAGCCACAACCCAAATCCTCTAACCCAGAGGGTACCTCCCCACCCACATATCCTCCAAGAATGAACACCACAGAGCCCCAGGAGAATCTGGGCACAGGCTACTAAAACTATCACTAACACTGACAGGACTGAGACTGAAGGTAGCGTTCTTGATCGAATATTTATAAGGAAAAAAAAGTATTATTAGTTTTTATATAAAAAAGGGATCCAAGAGCATTAGACGCCACCTACAGGAAACCAAAAGAAAAATGTCTTCTTAGCAACAGGCTAAAGAGAGACCTAAAACAAACAAAAACAGACTATATTTCCATTAATGCCCAGGCAAAGAAATTGTCCAGTAAACACCATGAACAACCAAGGTGACAAGGTGGCTCAGAAAGAAAGAAAGAAGTCTCCAAAAATTAGCTTAAAGACATAGAAATATGTGACTTAAAATGACAAAAAATTCAGGATGGTATTTCTGAAAAAATTCAATGAGATCCAAAATAACTCATATTGACGATTTTAGGAACTGAAAAAACAACTAGATCAGCAGAATGAGCTCTTCAGCAAGGAGACTGAAACCTTCAAAAAGAACCAAACAGAACTTCTGAAAATGAAGAATACACTGAAAGAGATGAAAAATGAAAGAGCAAGCTTGGGAACTAGAGTCAAACAAATGGGGAAAAGGATCAGTGACATCAAAGACAGAAATCTAGAAATAAGCGTGAAGGAATAAGAGAGAAACCAAAGAATGAAAAATAATGAAAGAGAAATACAAGAACTAGCTGATACCATCAGGAGAGGAAACATAACCATAATGTGCATTATTGAAGGGGAGAAAAAGGAGCAGGGATGAGAAAGCATTTTCAGAAAAACAGTTGATGAATTTCCTAAATCTAAGGAATGAGCTTGGAATTCGAGATGTCAACAGAACATCCAATTGTCTTAACCCAAAAAGGCTTTCACCAAGACAGTGTATTAAAATTACCAAAAATCAATAACAAAGAAAGAATTCTCATGGCAGCCAGGGAAAAGAAGATGGTAACCTATAAAGGAAAACACACTAGATTATCGTTGGACTTCTCAGCACAAACCCTACAAGCCAGAAAGGAATGGAATCAAATATTCAAACTATTAAAATGAAAGGAACTACCAGCCAAGAATAATATATCCAGCTAAGCTCTCCTTTATATATGAAGGAGAAATACAGATCTTTCCAGATATACAAAAATTGAGGGAATTCTCCACTACACAGTGGCAGCAAATTTAGAACAGTGGTGTCTGCAGTAATCAAGAAGGTGATAAAGTAAAAAATGCACCTAAATGAACTGGTTAGTTTGGCTAAAGAGATTTCCAAGCAGACTGTTTAAGGAACTGCCATGCCTGGTTTCTACTAGGTGCTTATAATAAAATATAAAAGGAGAGGGGGAAAGCTTTAAAAGAGACAATTAAACATAAAAGGAATTAGGATTTGCCAATTTTTAAATACCCAGCCTCATACCAACAGCAAACAATGCTACAATTATGAAAAAACTTCCAAGCAAACATCAAGTCCAAGAATGTGAATCCTGCAACTTTGCTCTTCTTTTCCAATACTGTTTTAGCCATTTGGGGTCCCATGCTTCACATGAATTTGAGGACTGGCTTTCCATTTTGCAAAAAAGACCACTGGAATTTTGATAGGAATTGGAGGAATCTGTGAGTTGCTCTGGGACTACTGTCATCTTAACAATATTAAGTATTCCAATCCATGAACATGAGATATCCTTCCACTGATTTAGTTATTATTTAATTTCTTTCGGCAATGTTTTGTACTTTTCATTGCACAGTTCTCTCACTTCTGTAGCTAGATTTATTCTTAGGTATTTCATTCTTTTGGATGCTATTACAAATAGAAATGTTTTCTTAATTTCCTTTTTGTGTTGTTCATTATTGTTGTAGAAAAACATAACTGATTTTTGTATATTGATTTTGTACCCTGTAACTTTGCTAAACTTGTTTATTAGTTCTAGAAGATTCAAATGACTTTGAAAGACCATTCAGGAAGCTGCTCCAGCTCAAGGGGACCTAAACAAAGGCAAGCCTCTGTGCCGGTCTCTCAGGGAATTGCCAGTTAAAAATATAAAAGGCATAAAGTAGAACTTTATAAAAATATAAAAAGCATAAAGTAGAACTCCTCTCCCTTGACCTCAATCTCTATCACTGTTTCCATGGTTGCCACTCAGCTAGAAAATTTGGGATAGCAGGGAAGTAACCCAAAATGCCACTTTCTTACCAAAATTTAGCAGCCTCGTTCTTCATTAAGCACTTCCCTGGTTGCTGTAAGTTTTTATTTTTTATTAGATTTCAGTGTTTTCGAAAAGTTTATTGGTCAGCTTCTGCCAACTTTATGGTTGTTTCTATGAAGGCAGCGATTCTTAGAGCTCCCTACTCCACCATTTTCTATGGCCAGTAACTTCTTTTAACATAGGATGTAGCGGAAGTGATAGTGTGCAACAACTCAGAAGATGTCATAAAAGGCATTGAGATTTTCTCCTTGTTCTCTCTCTCGGATCACTCTAAGAGAAGCCAGTTACCATGCTGTGAAGACTCTTAAGTGGCCCTATGGAGAGTCCCACATGGCAGGAAACTGAGGCAGCCTGCCAACAGCCATATAAGAGAGCTACTTGGAACTCCAGTCCTTGTCAGGCATTCCGATAACTGCAACTCTTAGTGACACAGACTACAACCTCATAAGACATCTTGAGCCAGAATCATTCAACAAAGCCACTCCTAAAATAATGATCTACAGATTCTATGAAATAATAAATCTGTATTGTTTCAAGCTGCTACATTTTGGGGTATGTGATATTTAAAGCTGAGGCCCAAAATATGAGACAAACCTAGTCATTCAAAGAGTTCTCGGGAAGAAGAGTGTTTCAAGCAGAGAGAATAACACAGCAAAGGCCCTGAGTAAGAAAAGGTCTTTGGCATGTTAAAAAAAATTAAAGATGTGAAATGAGATCAATGTGGCTGGAGCCTAGTTAAGGAAAGGAAAACAGTGAAGAAAGAGATCACCAAAGTAGCAGAAAGTAACCAAAGTGACTATAGCTAAGTCTTAAATTAAAACTAGTAATAACTGGCAAATTCTGGGGTAGTCAATGGTTCCATATCCATTAAAAATAAAAACCAATCTATAATTAAGTATAGAAAGAGGCAAAGCACAAATAATCACCAGTCCACTGACAGCTAATTCAAGGTAGTTCACTAGTCTAGCACTCATAAGAAGCTTGCATAAAGTGAAGAAAAGGCAGATGAATACCACCACCAAGGGACAAAGACTAGGCTTTATTGAGAACATAATGCTATCAGAAACTGTATAACTCTGATAAGCCAATGTTGTTTATTTTTAGAATTTCTAAAAAGTATTTAATTGCAAAGTGAACAAAAAGTATTAGTAAAGTAGCATGAAAACTTAAATTAAAAATGCTACTTTAATTCTTAGTTCCTCACTAGTTTTGTAAACTTTGGTAAATCATTTTTCTCCTAATCTAATTTCATTCAACTGAGAAATGGTATAATTATATATACAAGACCAATCTTACTTTTTTTGAAGAGTAAATGAAATAACATGATAAAAGTACTTTTGAAACTATAAAAAAAGTTAACATTTACAAATGTTAACTGGAGAGAAATCAAAAACTAAGTTTATCATCACATAGAAAGAAACTGAGGGTGGGAACTGTAAAACCCTTTGAGAGCAAGAACGAAGGTCTTTACATCATTCTGTATTGCTTATTTACCTTTATAAAATTAATACACAGTCACAAACTTATGAAAAAAATGTTATGAGGATGGTATTAAAATTCTGAATGATGAAATACTAGTAAAAAACTTAATATCTAGAATATAAACTTAAAGCATCTCTCTACTAGGCAGTCCACAGTCACTTCCAAATGGTAAGTGATATAGCCCAAAACTTGAGGAAACTGATTATAAATCAGTTCTGCAAAGAGGCATACTTGTCCTTTTTCTGGACTACCACATGAAACAAAGTTTAATAATTGGTGAAAAAGGTAAAAGAATTTCAAGAGAAATCTCAACTGGATAATTAGTCTCTGAAATTAAAACAAAATTGAATTAGTAAAATAATACTATTGATATACAAACACTATAAAAATATTTCTACAGGAAAATATAGATGATGTTATCAAAGATACTTTCAGTCAGTAAAAAAATAAAATGAAATGTATATTTTCAGATTTTATGACTAGCTATATCTTTAACCAGAAAAAAAATTATAATTTGAAACAAGGAAAAAAATTAGTGAAGAATAGATTAGATATTATAAAATGTGATATGCTGATATAACTATTTTGTTATTAAAATGCACTGATGCATCAATATAAAGTAAATGGGATAAACTGGTTTAATATGCTAGGTTCTTCCTGCTTTCTCTAGTAACCCATCTTCTTCTTTGATACTCTTTATCTACAGCACAGTTGATAAGTTAAAAGAAAGTTCCAGAAGATAAACAAAATTGACCAAATTCAAGACAACATTCATTCCGCAAGGAGTTAGTGTCAACTAGATACTAGATGCTGTACAAACCTACTACTATATCACAACCTTACATTCTATTAATTATGAATTCATAAGACAGAAAAGGATAGCATACATTTAATGCAAACATAACTAATTTTGAGATTTAATCAATATCCCTCATTTGTATAATAAAACATTAACTACCACTGACATATTTAAAGGAAAAGGCCAAAATTATATAAAAATGATTCTAAAAAAAAAAACCAAGTTTTTGAGGGTAATTACGAACCGAATTTTCTTCCTCCTCTTCCAATTCTCGCTGCTGTTCTTCATGTCTTTTTGCTTTGATCTCCATAGCTTCTGTGATCAGATCTCTTAAAATTGAAACAGGTTTTGCATTCTTTATAAAAGGATGCTAGAAAGGAAAAATTCAATGGTATAAATATAAGATTTCTATGAATTATATCTAAAAAAATGTTAAAACAGCACATAAATTCGAACCAGGATCACAGGCTTCAATGATTGTTCATCCAGAATTAAATGTGGAGGTTAAGACTAGAGACCATTTCAGCTGCTTTAGAAATAAAAATTTACTTTCAGGTTTACTTTAAATTTTTAAAAACCATTAAAGCACACACACACAAATACAATCCTATTAATAAAACTACATTAATAAAACTACCTTAAAGATATAATTGTCTAAAGGAAGTGTAGATTAGGTAGTAAAAAAAATAGAAAATTTTTTAAAAAACACAAATTGATAAGTACATTCCATATAAAAATAAAATTATTTGGTATTAGGTATGGATTTTAATTAATCTTAAGCTGACATAATCAGTGGTCAAAGGAGGGCAACTATTTTGTTACTTCTTTAACATATTTTCTATATTATTATGTCTTGAATAATGTAATCATTTCCAATGGAGAAATAAAACAGAAATAAAGAAAAAATATTTTTCAGAAAATAGATATTGCTTAATTTCTAAAATATATCAAACAACTTCCACTTTTTTAATAACACCCTGATCTAGCTAAAATATCTAAGTTTGTTATAATTCTGATAAACAAAATGGAAACCATCAGAATAGAAGGACTTGGGTTTTTGATGACTTTTTTACTGAGAAGGAAGAGTGTGAGAGAAAAAGAGAATGATAGTAAGTATAATTTAGGATTGATAACCTTATTTTGAGGCAGCAATATAGCTTTAAAATGTAATTTTCATGATTATGTCAGTAGATAGAAAAAGGTAAAAGCCATCTTTTAATATAGTTATTTAATAAGATCAATAGAACACAAAAATATTCTTAAAGACAAAAATTTCTAGTGCTAAAGAAGAAATTACAGACATTTGGAAGAGGCTTTAAAATGGTGTACATATCATTTAGGAAAAGTATGAGTAAGAATTTTACCAGATTACATAAATACTAGAACTGATGGCAAAGAACCAATAAATTCTTTTATAACAGTTACAGACTAATCACTAGATCAGTTCTATTAACATAGTTGTGGTAGAGACTCCTAGTTCCACCAAAATAAAGTTGTGGCTAGACATATCGCTGCTCAGAGCCATTTCTCAGTCTCCCTTTCAGCTGGCTGTGACTATGTGGTTAAGTTCTGTCAGTGGAACAGAATGGAACATGAGTGTCATTGTTGTGTTCCACCTCCTAATCTGGGCTTTAAGACACAGAATGTGCTCTCTTCCATGAATTCATCTCTTTCTGCTAAGCTGGAAAAGAGATAAATATAGTGCCCTGGAGCAGTGGTCCCCAACCTTTGTGGCTATGAGAATCTAATGCCTGATGATCTGAGGTGGAGCTGAGGCGGTGATGCTAGCGCTGGGGAGCAGCTGCAAATACAGATGAAGCTTCCCTTGCTCACTTGCTGCTCACCTCCTGCTGTGCGGCCTGGTTCCTAACAGTACTGGTCCACACCTGGGGGTTTGGGGACCCCTGCCCCAGAGACTGGTGGAGCAACAAGAGGAAGAAACTTCAGTCTTACTCTGAAAATTTTTGAGAAACACTGGCAGGGAGATCACAAAAAATAACAACTAAAGTTAGGCTCTTTGCCCTTAAGGGATTTATTTTCTAGAATAAGGAATAAAACACAAACACAAAATAATTACAACGTGACATACAAGTTACATTTATGATGGTTAGCACAGTATATATGATTACGAGAAATAAAAGTAGAAGAATCGCTGAGGTAATCTCAGGGGCCTCATACAGAATAAATAGACCATTTTAGGGAGGAAGAAAAATATGAATAAGAAAAAACACACTAAGATAGGTAATATAGGTTAGAACACGGTAGGAAGAACACAGTAGGAAGATCTGCCTCTCTGAGACAGAAACACTATTTTAGAAAAATGGTATTCTGTGAGTTTAGATAAAGGCAACAGTGGGGCAAGAAGGATAAATGCTTAGGCTGAGATGCCTAAATTTTGTCTGAGAGCCACTTTAATTATATAAACAAGAAAATAAATAAGTAAAAGAATGTCTTTGATAGCATACTCCTGCAACAGAATTTAGAAACAAAATAGAATAGTGAGAAACTATAATAATGTAAATCTGATTGTTAATAATGTGGGTTAAAAAAAAACAGCTGCCACAATTAAGAGAAAGTGAATCTGATTGAATAGGGTTGTCAACTACTTGGTGACAGAAGGAAATAACTTTGGGTGGTGAACACACAACGTAATATAGATATAACATATTACTGAACTGGACACTTGAAACCTATATAATTTTAATAAACAATGTGACCCCAATAAATAAAAAAATGTAAAAAAAAGAAGGATTTAGTGGCTATATACTAACAGAAATAGCAGACAAACACTGAGAACCAGAACTGTAAAAATCTCAAATTGTATTATATTTTATTGTCTCAGGAAAAATTATGAGCCAGTCCTCCAAGCCAAGGGTCCCCAACTCCTGGGCCGCAGACTGATACAGGTTTGTGGCCTGTAAGAAACTGGGCTGCACAGAAAGAAGTGAGTGGCGTGAGCAAGCAAAGCTTCATTTGTATTTGCAGCTGCTCCCTAGCACTAGCATCACCGCCTCAGGTCCACCTCAGATTATCAGGCATTAAAGTCTCATAGGAGCACTGGTCCCTGGTGCCACAAAAGTTTGAGGACCACTGCTCCAAGCCATAGATTTATCTTTAAGAAATTCCCAAGTGTGTGTGTATATATATATATATATATATATATATATATATATATATATATATATGGTTTATCCAGTCTACTGCAAACTTATTTTTGCGCAGTTAATTGTGAACTGACTACACAGTGTTATACTACCATTAGTCTATAATGTTCTTACTCTCAAAATCTGATTTTATTTGAACTCATGTTTTCCCTACATGATTAATACAGATGTGATTTTGATCAACAAAGAGGAATTGGCTTATGAAGTTAAAAGAGTACTTGAAGAACAAGGCCTTATTATCTGAGCATTCTTGAGAGTCAGAAGTTTTATCAGACACACTGACAGATTCCTAAAGAATATTTTAAAAATCTTTTTAAACATAGCAGACGGTAAAATTTTTAACAATGCAAACCAATATAAAAAAGAACAGAGTAACAACAAAAAATGGAAAAAAAGATTTGGCAAAAATAAAACATGACAATTATGATTAAAATGTTATTAGCATATATTAATTGTAATAAATGAGTTGAATTTCCATTTATTAAATAGCTTTTTAGTTAAGTAAGGCACTTAGTTCATAAGATAAATTCAACTACATGCTTTCTATATGAGATATTCTTAAATAAATCCAACTCATGTTTCCCTAAGAGACATACTGAAAAGAACTTGGGTTAAAAGTCAAATGGCAATGAAATGTTGGTCAAACACAAAAATATATCAAGAAAAACAATAAAAAAAAGTAGAACTGAAGGCAAAAAAAATAGTAAATGAAGTTGTTTAATATTAATAAGGGATATTCCCCCTTCTTAATATTTTATAGCAGTATGGTTTTTTGTAACATGAGATTGCAGTTTTCTTTTTGTTTTGTTATTCCATATGAGATGAATTACAACACAAAAAGTTATCCTACCACTTAAGTGTTCAGAACTGAATGTTTCTGCAGATCTTGTGGCATTTATCTCTCTAGTGTGAAACATAAAGTTGTAATGAAGACAGATTTCTGTTAATATAATCAAGTTTGCTGTTCTGCATTAGCAGTATAAAAGCTAATATATACTATATGGTCTTGCAACAATTCTAAAGCCTCTACGTAATTAATAATAAAAATGCATGAAATTTTTGTTTTTAATAGACTTAAAATTATAATTTTAGGTATGACAAGATCTTGGTACAGATGCCTTTTTGACATAGCAGGGCCAAAAATAATTGTCTAAATATTTTTTTCTTCTGCATAAGTGGAAAGGGCATTTTTCATACTATATGTGGGCTAACCAATATTTAAAAAGAATTTTATCATTGTGCAACTAACAACTGTAACTAACCCTTAATCATGGTGACAGTTTCTTATTGGTGTATGTGATATTACTCTAGCAACTATTACAGTCTAACAGTTGCATGATTCCTTTCCCCTCTGCTCCACAGCCCATCACTCAGGTAATTTAGAGTTCTATTAACAGTGAGGTTCATAAAGTATTAATGATAAAATGTTAAGATTATCTAAAGGAAAAAAGCAATTATTTGCTGTGGTCATCTTACACACTTATGTATCAATATTTAGGTTAATATTACAAAAAGCTAACTATTCTAGCAGTGGTGTAATAAAAAGTTACATCTTACTGTTGATGTATGTATGCTCTAATACACAAATGTCAACTTGTTGAAATACACAGACTTAAATTCAAAAAAGTTAATAAGGGATATAATATAAAGATTATAGTTATAAACTAGATATATTAGTATAGCATGATATATAACAAAAATTATAGAGACATAAGAAGTTGATATAAATAAGACAGAAAATATTAATATCCTTTTCTAGTCACTGAGAAGTAAAATAGGTAAAAAATAAAGATGAAAAATCTAAATAATTCTGGCGCCAGGTAATGCAGACTTTTGTATGAATCCTGCATGAGCCTCTGACCCACCGCCAGTGTCCTGGATTTGGGCCCAAGGCAGTTGCTCAATCAATGCTTTTTGGCTGCCAGTTAACTAGAAGAGATTGCAAACACTATCCTGTCCAATTAGTCCATGTCACCAATGAGGAAGCAGACTCTGAAAGGCGAAGCAACATGCCCAAGGCAATGCAGAGTTTTCTGCAGAAATACTTCCCTGCTTGACTATAAAGAGAATCTTCTAATGTTTTAATTTTATCATTTGTCTCTGGCTAAAATCAAGCAAAGATGTCTTTTAGAAAACATTCCAGTTCTACATTTTTATTTTAATTAAAGTTGTGTGAGTGAGGATAAAAAAATGGTGTAGATAGAGTCTCTGTTCATCCCTCTGGTGACCAAATCAAAGTTGTGACGGAAACAAGGAGCAAACAGCAAGGAAAATTGCCTGGGATCTAGATGAACAAGCCATACAACTAGGCCATACAAGAAACAGCAAAAGGTAGGACGGCGCAAGGACACGAGGCTGCCCGGTCCTGAGCGGCTGAGTGGAACAGAGGCTGCAATGGTGGCAGTATCTCAAGCAGATTTTTGCGGTGTTGAACCTGCTCGCTCTGAGTACCAGCACCAGTTCAGCTGTGCGGGGGGCACCAGGGACTTACAGGCAGACACTGAGTTGTTGGAGTGCGGGCCAGAGGCTAAGGTCTCTCCTGGACAGAAGTGCCAGAGGCATCCACTGTTCCTCTATTGAGCCCTCCCCACTCCCAGTGTGCAGAGCAGAGTCGCCATGGCAGAGACCTCATCAAACTGGATTAACAGAGGTTGCTCCACCCAGAAGATTCCCTGTAACTCCGCCTCCCCCAACTTACAGCTCCACCCAAGCCACATCTAGGTGTATCCTCCGCGAGTCAGATGCTCCTTGCTGAGCAGTGCCTAGACTCACATAAGTGGCAGCTGGCCTTGGTTTCTGGTGTGATTTCTTGAGGCAACTATAAACACAGCATCTGTGGGTTGCTTGCTGAATCTTAACAGGTGGCCCTGGAGGGGCACAGCCTGGGGCTAAACTTGGCCTAAAGATGAAACCCTCTCAGGACTGTGCCACCAGACACCTACTAAACAAAGCTGCACTAATAAGACTGGGAGAATTAGGAGCTTTGCTTAGTACATAGAAACAGACACAGAAAGGCGGCCAAAATGGGAAGACAAAGAAGCAGAAACCATATGAGAAAACAGAACAGAGATTCAGGAATAATGGAGTCAAGCAATCTAACAGATGCAGAGTTCAAAACACTGGTTATAAAGATGCTCAATAAAATGAGGAGAAGAGTAGATGAACTGAGTAAGAACTTTAACAAAGAGATAAAAAACATAAAAATGGAAATGGAAACTGTATATACAAGGGAACCAGGCAGAAATGAAGAACATCATCTGAGATGAAGAGTATATTAGGTGGAAAAAAACAGAGTTGATAAAGAAGAGGATTGAACCACCGATACAGAGGGATGGGGGAGCCAAGGACACTCAATCAGAATGGCAAGAAAAAAGTCGTCAAGGCTATAATAATAATTTAAGGAGCTTATGGGACACTACTAAATGTAAAAATGTAAAAATATTCGTGTCATAGAGGTACCTGAAGGAAAATAAGATGTTGAAGAGCTATTTGAAGAAATAATGATGGAAAGCTTCCCTCACCTGGTGAAGGAAATAGATATACAACACCAGGAAGTTCAGGGAGTCCCAAAAAAGAGGAACCCCAAGACACATCATAATTAAAACACCAAAGGTTAAAGACAAAGAGAGAATCTTAAAAGCAGCAAGAGAAAAGCAGTTATCTAGAAGGGAGCACCCATAAGACTGGCAGCTGATTTCTCAAAAGAAACCATGTAGGACAGAAGGGCTTGGCACAAAAACATTCAAAGTGATGAAGATCCAAGATCTATAACCAAGAATACTTTATCCAGGAAAGCTATCATTTAGAGTTGAAGGACAGATAAAGAGCTTTCTAGAAAAATAAGCTAAAGGTTTATCAACACCAAGCTGGTATTACAGGAAATGTTGGAGAGACTTCTTTAAGAAGAAAGAACATGTGTCAAAAACATGAATAAAAAATGGTAATACCTACATATCTTATCAACAAGTACCTCAAATGGAAAAGAATTAAGTGCTCCAACCAAGAGATAGAGTGGCTGAATGGATTAGAAAATAAGACCCCTACATATGCTGCCTACAAGAGACTCACTTCAGATTAAATGACACACGCAGACCAAAAGGAAGGGGATGGAGAAAGATACTGCTTTGACGGACTGAGAGGGTATTGTGCTGAATGAAATGGATCAGATAAAGACAAATATCGCATGATTTCATGTACATGTGGAATCTAAAGAACAAATAAACAAAACAAAATCAGTAATAAACTCATAGATACAGAGAATATTTTGAGGGCTACTAGATGGAAGGAGGGTTGGGGTGGGGAAAAAAGGCAAAAGGATTAAGAGGTACAAATGGATAGTTCAGAATAGACATGGAGATATAGAGTGTAGCATGGGGAAGATGTTTAATAATATAATAAATATGTAAGGGGGAAGAGGGGTACTAGATTTAGTGGGGTGACCTCTTTGTGAGTTATGTGGATCTCTGATCACTATGCTATACAACTGAAACTGGTATATATGCCAACTATAATTGAAAAAAACTCATTGAATTGTATAATGTAAATATGAGCAACTAACTGTCTATTATGTGTCAATAAAGCCGGGGGAAAAAAAATCACTAGACAGAAAAAAGAAAATCTAAATAATATAATCAGATTGACTTAAGAGAAAAATCAATAAACAGAAGTTACATCTTTGTTAAATGCCTATGTGGTATCAGCATAGGAATGGAAAGAACAACAAAACAATATAATGTCCAGAAATAGAATATAATATACAAAATAAACTGGCATATTATGAAGATACCAATTCTAATCAGTACGGAAAAAATGACTTAAATCATAACTGGTGCTCACATAATGGGGGGAAGGGGGAGGGGTTAAACTAGATCTTTACCACAGACATACCAAAATAAATTTCAGATAAAGGAGTTAAAAGTTTAAAAAATAAAAATATAAAAGAACTAGAGGGTAACATAGGAGAATGTTTATATTTTCAATCCAATGCCATGAAGCAAAAGAAAAAACAAGATGATTTGAATACATACAACTTAAATATGTATAAATGGTCCCCCAAAAATGAATGTAGTAAAAATTATATTTGTAACAGTTATGTCAGACAAGAGGGTGATTATAAAAAATTTTTAAAGAATATCAATAAGAAAAAGATTAATATAACAAATTCTAAAAGGCAATAAATTTTTACTATATCCAAATATATCTAAAGTAAAATCTAAACTAAAATAGGGTGAGCATTTTTAAACCACCTGAACTAATGAAAAGAAAGAAAATACCCCAAATGAACTTACCACATTTTTTATTATGTATTTTAAAAATTAAGGTTGCCTGAAAATTACTCTTTTAAAATCTGGAGTACTTTCTCTTTAATTTGTTCATGTTCCTAATTATCAATTTCTGAACTGACAGAGTTCAAAGTAATGATTTATTCACAAAAGCTTCAGAGAAAAAAACAAAAGTTTAAAGTGAATTGAAGAAGGGACTTCTGCTTCTAGACAGATTGAGTAGCTATACTTTTCCCTACACCTCTCCATTAAAGTACAGCTAAATCCTTGGACATTATATATAAAACATATGAAGACTACAAAGATAGAGAGAAGGCAGCAAATTGGTTAGGGACTGTGGGACTTGAGGAAGGATACAGCTGTGAATTCCATGGGCTTTCTCTTTATTTCATTTATCCTAGACTGAGTATGAAGGAAGCCAGCAACCCAGAAACACCAGTGGACACAAACTAAAAAGCCCTTGCTCTTTTGGGCCAAAAGATTGAGAAAGGGACAGCTAGTGGGACAAAATTTCTAGGCAATAACCATTCTACTCTAGCCAAACACCACAGAGCAAACATTGGGCCCAACTCTGCCAGCAAAGGCTAAGTGGGGAACCTAGACTTCCACCCTCTGGAGGCTGTCCAATCCTTCTACTGAGGGAGTGTCAAAGAAGATCAAGTGTCACACTAGGGTGTTCATTTCCAACAAGCAGAACAAAAAGAGCCTCGACCTCCACTAGTGGGAAGTTTTGTTGCAGATTATGTGGAAACCTGACATACCTCTGCCAGACAGTAATAAAGAAAGCTCAGTGGCCTAGTGGACAATTAGAACTTTCATCACCAACTAACTAAAATGACCCCCCTACAGTGCCAGTAGAAGATACGACAGAGACTGTCCAGTAAGGAGCCTGTTTCATCCCTGTCTGTTAGTAATAAGGAACCCCTCTCTAACCCTACATATCAAAGGAGACCAAGTGGGGAACCTGAATTTCTACTGCTACCTGGAAGAAATGACATGGTGCCCTTTTCCCCCACTAAAGTATTGTCAGAGGATGCCTGTTATAACAGAAAATTTAAATAAGATCCAGAGTCTTATTATATAATACTGAAAATGCCTAGGTTTCAAACGAAAATCACTCATCATACCAAGCAGCAGGAAAATCTCAAATTAAATGGGAAAAGAAAATAAATACACAACAAAATTCTGACCCAGATGTCAGAATTAATTCACAATGATTTTAAAGCAGTCATCATTAAAAAAAAAAAAAACTTCAATGAACAATTACAACCATGCTTGTAAACAAATAAAAAATTAGAACGTCTCAGCCAAAAAAAGTGAAAATATAAAAAAGAAACAAATGAAAATTTTAGAACTAAAAAACATTTAAAATTTGATAGATGGACTTAAGAGTAGAATGAGGACAGAGAAAAGAATCATTAAACTGGAATATAGAACAGTAGAAATTATACAACATAAACAACAGAGAGAAACTAGACTGGAATAAAAATGAACAGAACCTCAGAGACCTATGTAACTAAAACAAAAGACCTAACATTATGTCAGTGTAGTCCTCGAGAGAGAAGAGAAAGATGGTAGGGCTGAAAAAGTGATTGAAAAAATAAAGAAAATTTCCTCAAGTTGGCAAGCACTATAAAGCTACATATTCAAGAAACCCTGACAAACCCCAAATAGGATAAATCTAAAGAATTCATACCAAGGCACATGATAATTAAACTTCTGAAAATTAAGACAAAGGAAAAAAAATCTTGAAAAGAGCAAGAAGTAAAACAATTCAGATGACAGCAGATTTCCCTTACAAAACCATAGATATCAGAAGGAAGTGGTACAACATTTTTTAAGTGCTGACAGAAAAGACCTATCAACCAAGAATTCTATAACTAGTGAAAATATCCTTCACAAGTGAGAAGAAACAAGACACTCCAGATAAAGGAAAACTAAGAGAATTTGTTACCTATACTAAAAGAATAGCTAGAAGGAAGTCCTCTAAAGAGAAAGGAATTAATAAAAGAAGGAACTTTGGAACATTAGGAAAAAAATGATGGAAAGAACAAAAATAGAGTAAATATAATAATTTTCCTTATTGTCTTTAGTATTCTCATCTGTTTAAAGATTAAAGCAAATATTATAACACTGTTTGATATGTATACTCAACGTATGAAAAAAGTATTTAAGACAATTATAAATGGGAGGGATGGCAAGGTAGCTGAACTGGTAAATATCCACAGATTCTCCAACTGTGAGTGCACTCTCACCTTACATGTCCTCAAAAGTTGGATACAAATCTTTCTCTTCCTTGTCTTAATGATGGCACTTTTCTCAATTTTTGGAAGACAAACAGGTCCAACTCCCTTTCTAACTCCAGTCACATTAAACAAACAGAGCATACCAATGATATATGTCACTACTATAAAAACTACTTAATTTGTAAGGAAATTCTGTTTCGTAGATTAAAAATAATTGTGGTTGGAGAAGATTTTGGCATTTTTTGCCTTTTTCTTGAGGGACTGTTCTATTTCCTGACTGTATAATGGGAATGCCATTAAAGTTCTGAATCCTATAAGAATAAAACTGATATTTTCAGAGTTGTGCTTTTAGGAATGTTATATTTTTCCTCCACAAAAAAAGGTATTGAATATCTGTTAAAACAAACAAACTACTCCTCACATATGGTAAAATAAATAATAAGTAACACACCATGAGAGTTCATGTAGTAACCCAATACCACCTGTTACTGCCAAGCCCAGAGTCAATTTAAATAATGGCAGACATCAGTCAACCTAACATTTTTGCAGAAGGCCAGCCTGGAACAGAAGCTGACCTTTCAGGTTTTAGACTGTCCACCAGCAAGTACAGGGATTATCTTCAGATCAGGAACTCTTGTGCCACTAAGCTAAACTTGAACGTTGTCCTTTAATATCTCTGGGGTTTCAATTTCCTCATCTTTTAAAAACAAGTAAGAGTTCAACTCAACAATCACAAAGGATACTCTCAGTCTATGATTCTTTTAAACTTACACAATTATCTATCATATATCATAAACAATAAACCACTATAAAAACTTAATCATGAATTTCTTTTTAAAAATTGTTTATCAGGGTCTACAAATCAATATAGTATAATCTATACATGTAGGCTATAGACATATGTCCACTAAAACTTAGCAGTAAGATTGTTCTGAGAGTTAAAATATAATTTAACTCATACAAGACATATGCAAAATTCCTTTAAGAGACAGAATGACTTTCCAGGAATCCAGAAAAATAGACTCTAATGAGACTCTAATGAAACTAAGGATAATTATCCTATCTATTTTATTTTATTTTTATTTTATTTATCTTTTATTTTATTATTTTATTTTATTATTTTAGTTTTTATGCATACAGCACCTGATATTCCTACTTAGGTGGTCTCCCAAGTACTAACCAGGCCCAACCCTGCTTAGTTTCCAAGATCAGACAAGATTGGGCAGGTTCAGGGTGGCATGGCCATAGACTAAACAACTTTTTAAATCAGAAGTCTGTTATGTTAAAAACACATAATGAATCCAATAGACAATGTATTAAGCAATGGATCTCAGAAGTGCAAAAGTAGTTCCCTCCCAAAAGGCACAGTCCTGACCTTGAATTAGTTACAATTCAGTACAATGACCCAAAAATAAGTTATTTCATTCTAATATGATAAATGATATGTGCAGGGTGCTTATGGAAACACAGAGAAACAACTGGCCTAAACAAGGATAAAGGGAAGGTTTTCTGGAGGAGCACCTGATTTGAATTAGAGACAATAAGACAATGAGTAAGAAGGAGAATGTTGGTAAATGGGGTCTTTAAACTATGGGGTTGGGGGTGGGGGGAACAGAATGAGAAAAGGTACAGAGGATCAGAAAAGCACAGTATGCATAAGAAACTACAAGTCTATTATTTCAATATTTATACAGAAAAAAGGGGAGGTGATGAGGGGTTTGTTAGAAGGCCAGACAAGGACACCAAATTATAACAGAAGTTCTTGAATGGTCAACAAGAAAGTAAATATTGGCTGGCTCATAAGCACTATATATAAGTACTATACAAAACCAGGTGCACTGTTTGCCCTTATTAATAAATAAGGATGTTTGGTCCAAACCCAACTAAAAGATAGAGATAACAGAGCTTGTTAATGTAGTCCATACAGGTCAACTTTCTGTGCAGAAAGTAGAGTGAGGAAAGGATGAAGAGTGGAACTAGGGGGCAAAATGGAAAAAACCTAGATTAATCAATCACTGTGTGATCTTCAGTGTCATTTAACCTTTTTGGGCTCCAGTACCATCATCCACAAAATTAGGGAATTATACTAGAATATTTCTTAAATGTTCTTCCATTCTAAAATCTCTGAGTTAAAAACAACTGACTTCATTTTCTTAAGAAATAGTAGAAAACATGATAGAAAAACTAGAAAGAAATACTGGTTAAATTATCCAAAAAGCAGATGGATAAAAGTAGATACATTTAGATTTATTTTTGCAGCCATACTTTATGCTATTTGTCTCACTTTTTCTGGGTTTCCCCCCTCCTTTTTTGCCTTCTTTTGGGTTGAATAATTTAGACACTTAATATGATAACAATATCAACAGGCCCTTGATTTATGTGCTCAAAATTCCTTTGAAATGCTGACCATATTTCAAAATAAATAATTCCATTAATTTTTAAGTGGTAGATATTTGCACATAACAAAAAAGTCAAAGGCTCAAAAAGAGCATTCAGCAAAAAGTAAGTTTCCATCCTACTCCTGCTTCTCAGCCATATAATTACCTTACCTGGAGGCCAGTTTCTTGCTTATTTTTTCAGAGCTACTCCACTACAGGTATTGACATATGCACATGTACATATATGTGTGTATAGGTGTGTGTATTTTGCCAATCACTCCTCTTGACTGACCTTAGTTTCCATTTTGTTGACAGATATGTTGTTCTCGTCTTTTCCTTTACAATGTTCTATAACTATTTTCACACATGTTACTTCATACATGGTTAAATTTTTCTGTAGAGGACATTTCTACAAGTGTTAATTGTTGGGTCAAAGAATTATATTTTATTTTAGATAGGACTTGCTTAATGGCCTCCCATGGAGACTGAGTACTAAGTTACATTTTCGTAATAATAAATATTATTCTTAAGAGCCTGTTTACTATACCCTTCAACAAACCCCTTTTTTTAAAACAGTACTTTGGAAAAATCACTTTTTATAAGAGCCATGTTTTGAATCCTTTTGTGATTTAACAAAAAGAATTATTTTCCAAATAGTAAGTTTTGTTAATGTGAGACACAATTATTATTAGCTTAGAGGTCTGAGCCAATTCTGTTGGGAAAATAAAGACTCACAAATACATATTAAAAGTATTAAATTATTTCTATTTCCACTAAATTTCAAGGTAGATTTTTTAAAAACCTCCAGACACTCTGGATACAAAGTCTACTTATAGTAGAGATACCACATTTCTTCATTTAGGTAACCTTTTAACCAGTTTCACAACTGTGATCTTTTCAAAGAGCTCCCGGATCTTGTATTTACATATCTTCTAAGAGAGCAAAAAGTCAAAGAAGAGATGCTGGGTCAAGGAATAATACATCAGGAAAAAAACATGAGAAATAATTCATTTTTGAAATGAGAACCCTTGGAAGTTTTGTCTTAAAACAACTTTAGGGGGAAAAACTGACTACAACAATAACAACAAAATAGAAAAAAAGGGAAAAGAAAGAATACTGAATTTAGGAAAAAGAAAAGAAAAAAAATGAGACAAAACATACATACAGAGAAGAATGGGGCAGTGGGTTTGGGCGTGGATGTGCATGTGTGTGCTCTATCAACCCATGATTTCCTGGGAAGTTAGAAATCAGTTAGCAAAACTCACAGCAATCTCAGTCATCAGAAAGCTAAAAGGTATAAAGAAAATATTCTTCCTTTAGCAGCATAAGCACTGACCTGTAAAAGTTGTGTTGCAGTAGCTCTCTGCTCAGGATTCTTCACTAGGCACTTTTTAACAAAATCGGTGAAATCATCAGACCAAAGTTCTGGTTTCCTGAATGTTGGTGGTGGATTTGTAGGAATCATAAAAATAGCCTAGTAAAAATTAAATACCCAAAAGGCATGGTAAGAATCACAATAGCACACCAAATAAACAAATCTCTTCATCTACCTTTTTATCAGACTCCCAATCTGAAAAACAAATTTAAGCTGTTCTAGGATTTCCAGTAAGAATGCAATTCAGGAAGCAAGTCCATCTGCTACTAATGTAATCATTTCCCATTAAATTTCCTCTATTTGAATTGTAGCTCATTGAGCACATCATTCTTTATTTTACCTATTATTTTTAATCAGTCTCCAAAGAAGGCTGCATTTCTAAACCTTTCACCAAACTAAGGACATTCTCTAGTTAAAGAGATATATCCCCAAATTTTGCTATTGTGTGCCAGATTTACTACTCATTTCAGTTTTATATAAATATCACTGCTCAAAATGGCTAGCAGCAGTCCATTTTGCTTTTGCAATCCAGAATATTTACATATAAATAAAATCATTCCTCTTATTTGAAATAATACTTAATAGAGCCAAAACTTTTTATTTCTCTTTCAAAATATGAGTCAGGATTCCAAATGAAAAGTTTTAAAGCTAATATACTCCTTATAGTCATCACTAAAGATTTAATTTAATATTAATAATTTAGTATTAATGATAGTACATCCGGAAAGTTCACAATTCAAAAGTTCGAAAAAGTTGCCCTGTCATCTCTGTCCTCTTAGCTATCCAGACACACTTTTTCAACCAAGAGAATTAATCCCTAATGTTCTTAGGAAATCACTGTATGTAATGAATTAACTTCTTTCCTGGGCATCTAGAATAGCTCCTGATAAAATGCCATCACTAAAACATCATTTTCTTTGAAAAGATAGAAAAGATATGAACACAATAAATGTAAACCAAATGTATCAAGTACTCGATAAATACTAGCTATTTTCATTTTTATTTCCACATATTATAAAAAAAGGCAAGAGGCAAACACAGCAATGGCAAAAATTTTACAAAGTAAAATGAATTCAACAACATTATAATTAACTACAGTTGAATAGGTGAGTATATACAATTATACAATCAACACAACAGGTGGGACAAGGAAAAAATGGCTTTTTGGCAGTCTTAAAAATACACGCACACACAGCACACAAACATGGTTCTCCTGAAGACATGTTTTCGTGAAACACATCAAAAACCCTTTCTTAACTGCAGAATTCTCTGACTTTCCTGAAGAGAGATGTGTCTGTCTCTGTTCTCTCCACACTTTTCCACCTGGCTTTTAGTGGTCTTTTCTCTTCATGAATAAACAAATTTCATGCCCACAAACTTATGTCCCCTCTTCCTTAAAGAATAAAGAAAATTAAAATGGTAATACTAGAAACTACAATAATATTTAGAAACTATGTTTTTTTACCACTGAAAGAAAATAGAAACTAATCATAGCTATGTTTAAATCTTCTGTTAGTATATAGAGAAAACACCAAAACTACAGACAAAATATTTTGGGGGATATCAATTTTAAGGATTCCTTTGATATAATAAAAGTGTTCTACTCTCCACTAGTTTTTTAGTAACTGTTCAAAAGCCATTCACAAGTCTCTAGAATCACAGAATTTCCAGAGTAAAAATGATATGACAGATCATGTAGCTGAATCTTCTCATTTAACAGAAAAGGAATCAAAAGCTCAGAGAGACTAAGTGACTTAAAAACAATATTTCAGGCTATCAAAGGGCCTTTATTTAAAAGCATTCTAATGCTTCTACTACGTTTCAAGAAACAAGAAGGTAAGGTACAAAGCAAAGAGAGTTGCTAAATCTAAACAAACAGCTACTAAAAGGATAAAGAGATAATAAATGATTCTGTTTCCAATGTATATGTCTTCTAAGGTCCTTCTCATATTTCCAAGTGGGTAAGAAAGCATAAGCAAGTTTTGAGCCTGTAAGACAGTGAGAGGAAATGTCTTAAAACTTACAACTCTGACAGTCACTAAGTTGAAGATCATTCAATGAAATATGAACAAGAAAAGGACGATCCAATAAAGAAAATGTACTATTTTCAACAAATGACACTAGAAAGACTGGATAGCCACATGCAATAAAAATAATTTGGATGCTTATGTTACATCATATACAAAAATTAACTCAAAATGTATCAATGACCTAACCATAAGAGCTAAAACTATAAAACCCTTAGAAGAAAACTAGGAGGAAAGCTTCATGACACTGAATTTGGCAATCGTTATCTAGGATAAGACACCAAAAATCCAGACAAAAAACGAAATAATAAATTAGACTTCATCAAAATTTAAAGCTTTTCTGCGTCAAAGCACACTATCAACAGAATAAAAAAGCAATCCACCATGAGAGAAAATATTTGCAAATCATGTATCTGAAAGGGGGTTAACAGTAAGCATACAGAAAGAATTTTCATAGTTCAACAATAAAACCAAACAACCCAATTAAAAAATGAGCAAAGAATTCAAAGATATTTCTTCAAAGAAGATTTACAAGTGGCAAATAAGCACATGAAAAGATACGCAACATCGCTAATTACTAGGGAAATGCAAATCAAAACCACAGCGAGATACCACTCCCATCCATTATCAGGGCTATTATTTAAAAAAATAAAAACAGAAAAGAAAAATAACGAGTGGTGGCAAGGATGTGGAGCAACTGGAACTCTCATGCATTGCTGGTAGAAATGCAAAATGGTGCAGCGTCTGTGGAAAACAGTATGGCAATTCTTTAAAAAAATTAAACATAAAATTACCATATGATCACTCAATTCCACTTCTGGGTATATACCCAGAGGAAGTGAAAGTAGGAACTAGAACATGTATGTATACATTCATGTTCATAGCGGCATTACTCATAGTAGCTAAAAGATAGAAGCAACCCAAATGCCCATTGACAGATGAATGGATAAACAAAATGTGGTGTGTGTGTGTGTGTGTGTGTGTGTGTGTGTGTGTGTACATGTATACACACAGTGAAATATTTATTCAAACTTAAAAAGAAAATTTTAACACACGCTACAACATAGATAAAACTTGAAGCCAAGTCACAAAAGGACAAATATTGCATTGGTTCCTCTTAGATGAGATACCTAGGGTAGTCAAATTCATGGACACAGAGAGTATATATAATGGTGGTTGTCAGAGGTTGTAGAAGGAGGGGGCAGCAGGGAGTTAGTACACAGAGTTTCAGCTGGGGAAGCTGAAAATATCCTGGAGACAGATAGTGGTGACTGTTGTACAGCAATGTGAATGTACTTGATTTTACAGAACCGTACACTTGAAAATGGTTAAAATGGCTAATTTTATGTCACATAAATTTTACCACAATTAAAAAAACTTAAGTGATGGAAAATAAAAAGTAATAATCAAGTTCAGAAATATTTGTTGAGTACTCACTGCAAAGTATGGTGTTAGACACTATATGGAGCTCAGAGATGCAGCAGGAAATACAATTACTACTTGTAACCTAGTCTGGTAATGAAAGAACAAGCAGTAAAAGAATTAAAGAATAGTACAATAAAAGAAGAAACGATATAAGGCATAAAGAAGAGAGGTCATTCCCCTTAGAATAAGGAAAAGCGAAAGCAAGGAATAAGGCTGATGGGAGGAGCAGAGAACAAGCTGGTTACCCTGAAAGGGACTATGAAATGACAGATTAGAAAGGGAATGTAGGATATGGAGTTTCATCAGCAAGAAAGTGTACAACTGAAAGAAGTTATTTTTTCCAGTGTGTGTTTATGTTTGTTTTTGTTTTTGCTTTTAATCAGAATTTATGACCCCAAAAGTAGATTTTTTTTTAAATTAAAAACCTGGAAACACTCCAAATACAGAACTAAAAAAAGCAGTGAGGGGCTAGCGTAGATGCCCCAAGATGAAAAATAAAGAATTCAACTAAGATACTATCTACAAGAAGGAAATGAAAGAAATGAGGTATGAAATACTACAAAGAAAGAACCAAAAGTACATCCTAACAACATTGTTTGGGAAGAGTAAAAAAAGGAAGAATGAATGATTACTTCAGAATTCAAGAAATAAAAAATATACACTTTAATTGCAAAAGGCACACAGGTATTCTAACAATTCACTATATCATTCTTTTGAACGCTCTTGGAATATGCAGCAATTTATTACAATGTGTTACCACTGGTTTTTTACTTGGAAGTGATCCAAAGGATTTTCTGTGGACAAAGCATTGAAGATTCAATATCCAAGTCTACTGATTCTGGGGTAAGAGTTCATCTCTTCACTATTGTATTCATCTTCTTCAAAAAGGAAAAATCCTTTAACAGAAGAGAACAGTCTTATACATCTTACATCATATTACAGGTATTATATTTAAGATAGTCCTTCACAAGGAGTGCAGCTAATTTTATGACACAATAAGCATCTATCAAGTGACAAGTATTTATCGAGTACTTACTGTGTGTTCAGAACTATGTTCTAATAAAGAAGTAGCAAACTGATCGGCTACAGGCCAAATAGCATCAGTAGATATTATTTTGTTTGGGCAGCATGCCGCTTACATTCCCACAAGGTAAGAATCTGATGGATTTAGACTGATTTTACCCAAGACTATGTTCTCCTTTTCACATGGGCCCCACCTAGCCTGGCTCAATTATCTACTTTTTCTGATGGTCTCTTTAAGTGTCTAACTATGTAAGCCCTGCTATTACAGATGTTAATATAAGATAGATTTCTCAGACTCACAGAGCTCATAGTCAACTTGTGGGGGAAAATTAAACATAGAAACAAACAGACAACAACGGAGTGCTAGAAAACATGCTTCTATAAATAACCTAATTCACCTCAGATAGCTCTACAAAACAGTGTAAAGCACTTATATAATCCCCTACACAGAATGACCTCAAAGTGCAAGTAAATGATACTAGATTGTCTAGATAAATGTTCATCTGCACTTCTGTTATAAACTGATGGATAACAACACAGTGATTTATGTCCTTGAAGCTAATGCTCTCCTTTGAACTTTGAGACAATGAGTTGCTGTCTTATCTTCAGATAATCTTAACATATAAAGCTTGCCTCAGCACTAGCTATTAGAAACTCAAGGATAAAAAGCTTAACTCTAACTCTTAGTTACACAGTACTATCATAAAGTGATCCTAAAATATTCACATCCTATTCTCAAACAAGCACTGAACTGCATACAGTTCAAATGAGTCTTAACATATGATCTACAAAAATTTAGAGACTTTAAAGTCTCCAGGAAACCCACTATACCTTCTATTTCCATTTTTTTAGGTTAGATAATCAATAACAAACTGACAGATTTTCTCACAGACTTTACTTTGTTCAACTAATTTAACCTTATCATGAATCACAGAGGATCCTCTTAAGAATCTCCAGGTTTTGCATGGGTTGATTAGGTAACAGGCCTCTGCTATAGAAAGTCTGGCAATCACTGGTTAGCCTTAGACTAACAATTCACTCCCTCCCTTGCCACCAACCAAATCGCAAGGATGCACATTACAGCCATATAATTTATCTTATCTCTAACATCATTTTGATTTAAGAATGTTAGTACAATAAATAATATGATTATCCTTGTATTTGTTTCTACACAATGTGTTGCTTAACTACATATTGAACCTCTGATTAAGTTTTAAAAAGAACTTCTCTGATCATAAGTTGTTTTAAGAAGCCAAAAAATGTAAATGTTTCAAAACAACTGATTATCTTCATGCCTGGAATTTCGTGCCTTAGACTCCAGGAGCACCCAGAAGTTGTGGAAAGAGCTGGAGCTGGGAAACTGCAATACCTGAACTTTATAATCTCAGTGGAGTGAGTCAACACACGTCTCTGAAGTTAAGGATTTGTGAGTGTGCAGAAACAATGGACATACCAGAATAACAAGGAAATCTGTGCCACTACTCAAGAACCTCAGGTGTACGAGCAAAAGGTTATCTTCACAACAAATACATGAGATAAAGGATGAGAAAGCACTTTAAAAAACTTCAAAAAACTAAACAAACATAGCTGTTTCCTAAGAGAAAATATAATAGGTAGTAAACTACTAAGTCAAAAATATATATATAATTTCTGAAAAGAATATATTATTTTTAAATTAGTAAAAATAATTTTTAAAAGGTTATTTAAAACTTATAAATAAGACAGCAAACAGTATAATGGAATGAAGCCAACACTGGACCCAGGTCAAAGAAATAGGCTGAAGTTCCAAATCACCCTCTCACTGTGCACCCTCAATTTTTTCATATAAGTGAGGAGGTTGGTCTAGATATTTTTCAGGTTCCTTTTTGGGTCTAAAAGACTCTGGCACTCTAATTGCCTACCAATCTAATAGTTAAATCCTAGGTAGAGAAGTATTAAATTGTTAGATGGAAAGGAGATAGAGGTGAGGGGAGGATATCAAAAGGCCAACCAATCGCGTCTTGGTCTTTTGAGTAAAGCCAAGTGTGAAAGGCCTACTTAGATGTTAATATAAAAATACAAATCTAAATTTTTATCACCACTCCCTCAAAAGCAAAATTGAAATAAACATTTTTAAGAGAATAGTGAAATTTACAGTGAAAATTGCTCTTTAGAGTGCAGTTTCTACAGTAAGCACAGGGTTAAAGTATCTTAAGTATGACCTCACAATTCACTCCAGTTGCAGGAACTTCAGTAATCATTAATCTGGCCAGTAAAGACCAATTTGCCTGCCTAGGGAGCAAATTAAAAGGAGTGCAGCTGGTGCCCTGGCAGCACAAAGTGAACAAGAGAACCCGCTCTAGAATCTGAGCTCTGGATGGCACTGGGTACAGTAACGCCACCATTATGAGTAGCTAGCTATCTGACCTGTTTTACTTCTCTATGTCCTCTTTCTACATTGGAAAAGTGGGAATAATAATGGTACCTACCTCACAGGGTAGTTTAAATGGGTTACCACATGTGAAATACTTAATGAAAATGAGAATATAAGGTTAACAGTATGGAATGGTTACTTCTCATAAAAATGACAAGTATGCAGCAATAAAGATTGAAAGACGGTACAGAATCTAAAAAACTCAGAATATCAATTTACAACTATGAGATTGCATAAGACTCAATTTTAAAAATGTATTATAACGCCCACTGTATAGTCAACTTTTAAAAATTGCATTTGTAATCGAACAAAAGCTTCATTTAAAAGCATTGCTTGTCGTAAATGGCAGTATTTCATCTTTTCTTATGGCTGAATAATATTCCATTGTATATGTTTACCACATCTTCTTTATCCACTCACCTATTGAAGGACACCAGAGATGGATCTTGAGAATATCACGCTAAGTGAAATAAGTTAGTCAAAAAAAGTCGAGAACCATATGATTTCACATTTCACCCATATGTGGGATATAAAACTGAAAGCAACAAACAAACAAAAACACAGACAACATTATGGTGGCTGCCAGAGGGAAAAGGAGGTGGGGAGCATAGTAAAGGATAAAGGGCGTTCAAATATATGTTGATGTAAGGAGACTTGACCTTGGGTGGTGAAAACACAATGCAATATACAATGTATTATAGAATTCTATACTTGAAACCTATATAGTTTTACGAACCAATGTCACTCCAATACATTTAATTTTAAAAAAATAAATTAAAGCATTACTTAAGTAACTGCTTATTCCAGTCTGCCCCTACAGCCACCTTTCATACAAGCATAATTTACATCTCAATACTTTTTATCGTATTCAGTAAAATTCTTAATTATCTTTCAAAACTGAAAATGTCCCTTTAAGACAATTCAAAAATATTCATAAAACATGGCTACAGAAGAAATCAAAAGTGAACAAGAGCCAGCACTTATGGATCTTTATCATTCCACTTTCCCTCACACCTCCCAAGTTAGAATTCCTGAGTGTAGTAATCAGTTCAACTAACTTTTCTGAGCACATAAAATGTACCCATGCAATTAAAGAACCTCTTCAAGAAGCTTAGAATCTAATGGGCTAGGACAATGTACACCAAATAATTTCAATAAAACAGTGTAAATACTAAAATAGAATTGAACAATGGGCATTATGGCTTAGCACAAATTGATATCTGAAGAAAAATGAGACTTGAGCTGAGTCCTAAAGAATGAGTGAATTAATGAAGCATAGAAAAAAGAACAGCCATGTTCAAAGGTGTGAGGTCTGAAAATACCATGGGGTCTATGAGAGAAACAGACTTCTTTCAGGTGTGGGGCAGGGAAATTACGAGGTGAGCCCGGAGTATCTTACTGGCCCTTAAAGAAAGGGATCACTTCAAGACTAATTGAGTCATGTCAAAAGAAGTTCATAACCTGTAGAACTTAGCTCCACCCACAAAAGATTCTGATTTAACTGATCAATAAGGACCAGGCACAGTATTTTTTGTCTCCCAAGTTTCTAACAAGCAGCCACTGAGCATCACCATTCTAGAACACGAAATATAAGGCAAATAATAGCACTCCATATGCCTCAGCTTTAGCACCTTCAATATTTTAACTTGTACTCCAATTAGTTATAAAGTCATTCTAAATGCCCTGGATAACAAGGAACTACTTGAAGACATAGTGCCTATGAAGTTTGTATCCTCCACAGCATTAAGCATAGTTACTTGTGCAATAAAAAAATTAAATTTATTTTGAGTGTTGATATAAAGACTTCTAGTTAAATATGGTAACTTAAACATACCAATTACCCTCAATTCCATTCCAAAAATCCTACTAAGTAATCACATTAAGAATTTTTTCTAAAATTCTTAAGAAGGCTTACTTACACTCCAAAGAGAGAGGGACAGTAGCATATATGACTACAATAAAATTTTAGAAACAGAGAAGTAGATGGATGAGTTATAACTGGCTCAAAAGATCTGAGAAATCAATGGAAAGCAATCAATTCCCTGCACAAAACATCAATTCCCTACACTAGTCCACTGGTGTCTTCACTACCTAGCAGAACGCTGCGGCTTACTTGCAGGATGGAGCTAAGATGGTCATCATTTCTGTCCCTTCTGAGGATGGCCCCCATGTCTGCAATGGATGTGAACCATGAGAAGTATAACAAATCTCTCAACGTTGTCAGTAATGCCTCCTGTACCACCAACAGATTAGCTCCCCTTGGCCAAGGTCATCCGTGACAACTTTGGCATTGTGGAGGGACTCATGACCACAGTCCATGCCATCACTACTATCCAAAAGACCGTGGATGGCCCCTCCAGGAGGCTGTGGCATGATGGCTGAGGAGCTGCCCAGAGCATCATCCCTACTTCTACCGGCACTGCCAAGGCTGTGGACAAGGTCATCCCTGAGCTAATGAGAAGATTACTGGCCCTAACTCCAAAGTGTTAACTGTGGATCTGACCTGCCACCTGAAGAAAGCTGCCAAATATGACATCAAGAAAGTGGTGAAGCAGGCATCGGAGAGCCCCGTAAGGGCATCCTGGGCTGCCCTTACTGAGGACCAGGTTGTTTCCTGCGACTTGAACAGTAACATGTACTCTTCTACCTTCAATGCTGGGGGGCCGGCATTGCCCTCAGTGACCACTCTGTCAAGCTCATTTCTTGGTATGACAATGAATTTGGCTTCAGCAACAGGGTGATGGACCATATGGTCCACCTGGCCTCCAAGGAGTAAGAGTCCTCTGGATCACCAGTCCCAGTGAGGGGAAGAGAGGCCCTCAGCTACTGGGGAGTCCTTGCCTCAAACTGATCCCCCAACACACAGAATCTCCTGCCCTCCAGGTTTCATCCCAGACCTCCTGAAGAAGGGGAGGGGCTCAGAGAGCCCTACCTTGTCACATACCATCAATAAAGTTCACTGTACCCAGCCAAAAAAAAATCAGTAGGATTTATAAATGTTAAATAAGTTTGGAGATAAAGACTTATAATGCTTAATTTTAAAATAATACTGGGCATTTTAAACAATATGGTACCTCCTCTAAAAAGGAGTATTATTTGGCTGCTATTTAAAACATAAAATTTTTATCTCAGCTATTTAAATATCTCACCCATAATACGGTACAGTATATACTCTACTCTGCATTAGCTCTAAAATAAGTACTATATAATAAATATTTACATATCATAAAAATATGAAATGTAAGACTATTATGAATGAATGAACATTGGACCAACAATAAAAGTTTAGAGAAAATGGAAGATTTACTATAAAACATAAATAAAACAGATTGAACAAGGCTGATTAACTGGCTTGTACATTCAAAAACTTAAGGGAAGATAAAATGTTAGAAACAGTTGATACATCTTAGCCAAATTAACCCCGTGCAGTATCAAAACAATTTCAGAAGCATGATGAAATCTAGAAGCTAGAAGAAAACTTTCAAAATAAATTACTATAGAAATAAAAGCAAATTACATCAGAGCTTTAAAAGGCAGACGGAGAAATCAATACTCCCACCCAAGTAACTATCTGGAAGGTACTAAAATGTTCCAATACAGAAACAAACAACATGATGACAAAAAGGAGGAAAAAGTAAATTCTATATAAAGATTCATGAAATGTCACTTCCTATAAATTTACCTAAGATTAGGGAAATAAATTAATTCTAATCATTAGCAGTTTTCTCTTACCTGGTAATAGAGTTTCCAGGACAAGAAGTTTACAAGAATATGAAATGCTATTAAAAGATAAAACTACTATATGAAATAGTAGTAATATCTTTACCACAATGCAACAATAATTCAAATCAATCCAAAGTAAATCAATAGCACCCGTTCCTATCATACCCAGTCCACTGCTACCATTTGTGGGGCCTAGAATGTAGGAAAAGACAGCACAGGCTCTGGCACAGGAATGTAGCAGGGCCAGAGCAAGGCTGGAGTAGGAACTCTGTAATGCACAAACTCTGGGCAAAGACTCCAGTTACCCACATTTAGTACCTATGATTGACATGCCAACCTCAAAATTACCATTTGGAATAAAAATCACCCTGACTAGAACAAAAAAGGGATGTCACGATTGACCATCAAAATGCAAAGACTGGGTTATCACAGAATCTATGACAGTTAATCAAGTAATCAAAACACAGCAAAATATAAAAAGGTAATGCTGATTATAAACAACATATCACTCAATCCACAATCATATCTAATGGAGATTGCAAAACTCAGGCAGAGGCTTACATAAAGGCCTATGAACCCAAATGGATACTAAGAACTAGATAAAAGCTGAACAAGCAACAGTCTATAACATAGAGTTCCTGTGACTGAATAATAATAAGCTAGTCCTAAAATAACAGAAGTGCCACACAATAAATGAGGCTCTGGCCCCAAAACTGTATAAGGCCCAGTACAAATCAATTTAACAAAAATAGGCATTACAGAATGAAATCAATATAAATTACAATCAAAGAAAACTAAAATTAATTAACAACAAGATATATGAACAAAAAAGAAACACAATTGAAAATGTAGAAAATCCGTACTCAGAAACAATAGATCTCAGAAATTGAGTTTGACAATTTAGGAATTAAATGGTGTTTTAGAAGGTAAAAAAAAATTTGTCCACATAGTTCTTCAACCTTGCCTAGAAAAAAAGTGCTTTAATCTACTGCTTAGGTCAAACATGAGAGTCAAATAAATAACTCATCAGCGTTTACCAAAAATTAATGAAAATGATGGAAATATTCATGTATCAGTTTCTGGTTCCATATTCTTTAAGGAAATCTTAAAATGCACAAGAACCACCAATGCCAAACACTCAGCCAACTATTTTCACCACTGGCTATGTATTAGAATCATCCCTGGGACCCAGCTCAAAGAATCTGATCTAGAAAGGGCCTAGGTGTGTATTTTTTTAAAGTTCTACATGAGTCTAAGATATAGCCTGGGTCAAATCATTGTATGAAGCAAGCAGTATGGACCCACAGTATCTACTTCCAAACCACGACTACTCTTAGAACTTTGGCACTAGTATAAACACACCATTTTTAGAGACCCAGAGTTCATAAAAAGGGGGGACACTATGAAAATTCATTCAGTAACCAGCTCCATAGGCAACACAAACCAGTTTCCTTTACAGCAGAGAAAGAGAGAGAGAAAAGGCGGGAGGGAGGGAGGGAGATCTCACTGTTTTGTATTTTACCTAAAATTCCATCAACTAGAAAGCCATTGCCATTTAAAAATTATGTGTAACTTCTGCTTCCAGGAAGATGGAGTAGATATACTTTCTCTATCCACTAAGTACAACTAAAATCCTCAGACATGATTTATAAGACAAACCTAAGGTAGAAAGAAAGCAGACCAGATAAGGACCTTGAGGCCCAAGAAACATCAGTGGTGAGGTCCTGGTTTGTTTTGTTTTTTGATTTTTGTTTTTGTTAGCTTCACATTATCTCAGACATGAAGCTGCAGAAGTCAACAATCAGAAAAAGCCAACAGTACAAATAAAAGGAGCCTCAACAACAGCCTTCTCTCTCTAGTCAAAAGTCAAGAAAGGGGATCAAGTAATGGGGCAGAGTCTCAGCTAGACAGGAGAGCAAGCAAACTGTCAAGCTAGAAAATGAGAGGAAAAATACAGTAAATGGCCTGAAGTTGAAAATCAATTGAATTTTAAGAAAGTAAGAAGATGGAAAGATGGGAAATTAGAATCAAAACCTCCTGAGAAGACTGTTAAACACTTTTTCCATTTAGAAAAAAAATGACATTTTCAGTGATCAAACTACTAAAAATAGAATGCTATAAAAAGAATGATGTAATTTGTTTCCAAAGACTATCGATATACTAGAGAGATGTGAAAATAATAATAAAAGCAAGATTCCATGGCAAACTTTGGGGGTAGGGTTAGTACCGTAATCCACCAGTTATCTCAGGGCAAATGGGAAAAGAGTTAAGAATGAAAGTTGGCAATTATTTCTCATACTTAACACAACAGAAAAACATGAAATAAAAGTAAACAAGACTAAATAGTCCTGCTCTGTTACTAACTAAACAGTATATCATTAGACAAGTCAAATTACTTATTGCTAATCACTTATTGCTAATGCAAGGGTTACTGACAAACGACCCCTGGTTTTTCCTTCATGCCTCTTCCCCTGTCCCTTTCCCAACACACACACACACACACACACACACACACACACACACACACACACACACACACCTCTTCAACATTATAGGCAAAGATAAAGAAAGGTAGCAAAGAAGGGCAAAGATCTGAAAAGCGGGCAGGTTTTCAAAATGACATTTGGCTTGCCCACCTTCGGAGTTCCCTTTTCTCTTCCAACCCCTCCTCTACAAGCCCTAAAACCCAGGCCATTTGCTGCCTATATCCTCCAGAAAAAGCACTAAATTCCATGTTTCTCTTATTTTCCTAACTTTTCTTCTCTCCCTGCCACCCATCAAAACTTTGATTGTTGAGTACGATTCAGTTCAATAATAGAAAGGCAGCCTGATTAATCCACTCCATATTAAGGCAAGGATGAATAATGATTCTTACTTATGCTTATACCTCCCAAGGTATTTCACTTATAAATCCAAACAAATCTATTTGACAAAAATTCAGGCAGAATGTAAGGGGATAATTCAGGGCAAGGAAATTTGCTTTCCCCCCTATTTTGAAGTTGTGAAAAAGAAAAAGAAGTATGTGCAGTCATTTTCCCATAAAGAGCTCCTTTTCAGTACCTCCCTTTAGGGAGAGAAGTCCATCATTCCTCTAACTTTCCTTAGGCAATAAACCACAGAAAACGCATCCACAGCAGCTGCAAATGCACTCTAATTAAAGGGCATTTTTCAGATGTGCAGGCCTCCACGGCATGCTAAAGTGGGAGACTGAAGACAGCAGAATGGTTACATTAGGAAACTATCGATCCTGAAACATTATATCATACCCATCTATCAGGTCAAGGTCATTCTGTTAGAACCCTTCGGTTTCAGTTATTTCCTGTAAGAAGTAGAGAAAGAGGGCCCGCAACCTAAAAGCCTGAAGAGAAATCTTAATATAAAGCAAGAAAATATTCATGGATAGAATGACTTGAAGACATGACTATAGGAAGAGGTGCCATTAAATAAGAGAAAAAGGGAAAAAGTATCACTGAAGAAGAGAAACTCACCCCCCCCCAAAAAAAAGGTAAAAATACAACTAAATAACTAAATGCTTGAGAAGAGATCAGAAAAACTTTAGCTCACATACCAAATCTGGTCAGCCACCTGTCTTAGTGAATAAAGTTTTATTAGAACACAGCCATGCTCATTCTTTTATATACTGTCTATGGCTGCAGAGTTGACCGTTTCAATTACAATGGCAGAGTTGAGTGGTTGCAACAGAGACCATATGACCTGAAAAGACTAAAATATTTACCATCTGGCCCTATACAGAAAAAGGACCCTGCCTTAGGGGCACGTGGGTAAGATGAGGGCTGATATGAGGCCACTGAATATGGCAATAAGTGATCCCTGAAAAATATAAAGAAAAAAATTTAAATGCATTTAAAAGAAAGTGTATGTATAGTGACAAAGTAAAGGCAATGAGCATAAGCTATTCTTTTAAAGCAATATTAAATAGGAAAAGACAAAGACCACATCGGAGCCTATGTGGGAGATGAGAGATTTTCTTGCTCTTGCCAAACCTGCTCCCCCTGGAGTCCCTCTCTCTCTTTCAATCACCATCCAACCAGCCTCCCACACTGGAAACTTTGATTAAGCTCCAAATATATTTTATATCCTCGGTTGCAGGCACAATGTTTAGTATACAGCAGATTCTCAATAAATGTTAAATAAAAGAATGTAAGAGTATAAAATGTAGAGAGAAAAGATAGAGAGGAAAACAGAGAAGATTCTATCTCAGCTCTGCCCCTGAATGGCTATATGACTTGGACTCAAATCTTAAGAGTATTCATTAAAAAACAGAGGTGACAATAGTATTATTTCGTTATTTTTAAATCCTTTCAACTTCATTTATCAGTTATTATGTAACAGCTTGAAACATAATTCACATACCATACAAAATACATCTATTATCTGACCGCCTCTCAACACCTCTACCTTTACACCACCCTGGTCCAAGCCACCAACATCACACCTAATCTACTGAAGAAGTAACCTCCTCACTGTTCACCTTACTTCTATCCTTGCCCTGCTACAATCCTTTCTCAGCAAAGAATAAGCCTTTTAAATCATATGTCAGACCATATCGATCCTCTACTCCAAACTTTCCAATGGCTTTCTGTCTCACAGTAGAAGCTGAAGAGCTCACCATGTTTTATTAAGGCTCTAAGTAATGTGATCTTCTGCTACTGGTCTGACTTCATCTTCTACTTCTCTCCCCTTCTTACCTAGCTCCAGCCATATAAACCTCTTCATTGTTACTTAAACCAGGGGTCCCCAACCCCTGGGCTATGGACTGGTGTCCGTGGCCTGTTAGGAACCAGGCCACACAGCAGGAGGTAAATGGCAGGCAAGTGAGCAAAGCTTCATCTGTATTTGCAGCTACTCCCCAGCACTAGTATCACCGCTTCAGCTCTACTTCAGATCATCAGGCATTAGATTCTCATTGGAGCACCAGTCCCTGGTGCCAAAAAGTTTGGGGACCACTGACTTAAACACCAAACACACTATCACATCAATTTCTTCTGACTAGAACACTTTTGTGCCAGAAATCTGCATGGATCATTTACTTGCCTCCTATAAATCTCTAATAAAAGTCACCTTATCAGACAGGCTTTTCTTGGCCATCCTATATATAATTACAAATACTCCTATCATTCTATATCCCTCTTATCCAGCTTTATTTTTCTTGCATAGCAGTTATCAGTGCCTGATATGTTATAGCTTTATGTATGTAATTTATTCCCTCCCCCACTATAAGCACCGAAAAGGTTGGAACTTTGTTTCATTCATTGCTATATCCTAGTGCCTAAAATACATCAGAGCAGGCACTCAATAAATATGGGATGAATTAATATGTAACAAACTCAGTCTCTCAGCTTCACTAAGATTTTCAATTTCTAAAAAGAGATTTATTTGTAATGACCCTAATATACCTGCATAGCTTTAAAATTTATAAATCTAGCAAAAAGGCAGATCTGAATAGCTAATATATAAAAATGTAAGCTTGGCCTTCTCAGAAAAGAAGAATTGACAGTAAATGATTAACTACCAAAAGAATAAAGTATATATGAGAGGTACCTCCAAGTAAACATGTGAAGAACTTTATAATAAAACTATATAATTAAGCACAGAGAACAAAACTATCGTGCCCAGATTTGCTATTATTGGCAAAAATCCATGTTAAACTCAGCTTCCCCAATTCCAGATACAAATGGAATTGTGAATTTGGCAACTCACTGGAGAGAAAGACTGAAGTACAATCTGGGTTCACATTAAAGTTACCTCATTCTTCTCAACTTAGATCTGACCCAGAGGAAAATTTTTAACAGATTGTATTGGACTAGTGCCATGCTATACTCGGTAAAGTTCAAAATTAGCATTTTAGATGTTAACCTAAAGGATTTCTATTTTGTTTCCCTAAAATTAAAGTAGACTAAAAATAAAACATGATGAATTATGAGTATGAAATGGATTATTTAAAGAAACATTTTGTCAAAAAGAAAATTATAACACAAGTCCTTCCCTTTTATTTCTTTTGATTTCATTCATGCAGTGTCTCACCCAAGGCTGAACACATGGTAGCACTCAAGCTGTTAACTGATAAGAGAGAGATAATGCTCTTCTTTCCTTTCAAGGTTTTTCCAAATTCAGTGACATATAATATATACATGTCCACCTCAACCTTCCTAGTTATTAAAAAATGCAAATAAAAATTATGTACTTAAAATTTTTATGTATATGCATTAACCATTTATTTTATACCTACTGTCATAAACCACTGTATTATATACAATGAAGACACAAAATAGAAGTTACACATGCTGCTGTCAATAAATTCATGATCTAGTGAAAAAGTCAAAGAAACTACAATAGAGTAAGATCAATTCTATGATCTTGGAGTATACAGGGTGCTAGGGGAGCCCAGAGGGAAAGTTCCCTGGTTAGACTGTGTAGAAGAGAGATGGGAGAAAATGCAGACGAAGAGAAGTAACACTGAGTAGAGGGCAGGAGTAAGAACCTAAAGTATCTACAACTAATAGTAAGGCTTAAAAAAGAGGGATAGATGACTAAAGAGGTAGGCAGAGGCCATGGTTTTATATAACACCCTAAGAGTTTGGTTCTTAACATAGAGATAAATGAAAGAAATTGCTTTTTAATAGGACGATGTTAAGGGAGTAATATAATCTGTTTCATTTTAGAATGATCAATCTAGCAGTATCATGAAGGACAGTTTGGAGAAAGAGGGGGTGAAACTGAACACTATTAAGACAGGAGACTACAGAAATCCACAAGAAAAATTATAAGGTCTGAAATAAGGAGATAAAGATGCATATGGAAAGAAGGAGTTATATTTGAGAGATAGTAAGGAAGTAACATGCATGGGAACTGGTGAATAAGAACTTGAATTAGCTCAGTGGCAGAGGAGCTGGACAGTAAGGAAAGTAATTGCAAGAAATTTAGGAGGCGGTATCAGTAGGATTTTATGATTGATTACTTGTGAAAGATTGGACAGAGGGAGGATGCTCTCCAGATTTTCAGTGTGTCAACTGGATGGACAGTAGTGCCATTAACCAAGAGAGAAAATACAAAGGTAAAACAAGCCTGATGGGAAAAGCAAGAGAAAAGAGATTTAAAGTGTCTCATGACAGCATAGAAAAGATAATTATCTAAGTAGAAAGGAGACTAGAGCTCAAGACACAGATGAAAGCCAGGAGATAGAGGTATCATAGAAATCAAATGAGGAAAGAGATTTCAGAAGAAGAAAATGGTTACCAATGCCAAATAGAAGTAAAACTGAACAATTTCAGCAGAGTGGTAGGGAAAAAAACAGCTAAAGTCTATTCAAGGGTAAATGGGAGAGAAGTGAGGAAACTGAGACAGCAAATATCCATTAGTCTTTTCATATAAGGCTCTGAAAGGAAGGTGTGAGGCAGGGCAGCAAGTCAAGAATAGTATGAGCTCAAAGGAAATTTGTTTTTTAACATGCAAAGAACCTAGCCTGTAAAGTTCCATAAAAGAAAGGAGATAAGTGATGGGTAGAGGATGAAGACAAGAAAGAAAGAAGAATGCCCTTCTACTAAAACCAGGAGAGAGAAAAATGAGTCCTTAAAGTTCAGATGCATAAAAGCCATTTAAGCAATATATTTTTTAATGATAAACATCCTGTGCTTAAGTTATCTTAGCACTATTTTTTAAATATTTTGTTAAGTAATTTTTGATGCACTTACATATTACATATAGTAACAATTCTGTTGTATTATAGCTACTCTATGTAGACAATGTGTATGGCAAGTCTAAGTAGCTTTACAAAAATTATTTCTTTTAATCCTCAGAAAAACACAGTGCAGATTATTACTCCATTTTCCAAATCAGAAAACAGAGGCAATAAAGAGGTTAAATAATTTGTCCTTGAATATTCAGCAAAGAAAGGACAGAGTCAGAAAATGAACCCAGACAGTGTAGTTCTAAAGCTGATGTTCTTAATCACAAAGCTATATTGCCTCTCTACAGACAGATACAGAATATTTTTGGTTCACTAAATTAATCTAAAGACAATATATTTTCTATTAGAAAATATTCTTAATTTTAGAATAGGAGTAGGAGAAAACTGGAGTTTACTGATCAGAAACTCAATAAACTATTTTTAATACAATAAAATCTAGAGGATTAATAATCTTATTAGAACATCTTACTCCTTAATATCACTAAACACAGTTTTCTCATTTGTATAAATACATACATACAGCAAAGTTTCTTTGATACGATGTATCAGAATTCCTTGGAAAGCTTGTTAAAAATGCAGATTGCTGAACCCCAGCCAAGGAGTTTCAGATTCAACAGGCCTGAAATGGGGCCCAAGAACTTGCATGTCTAACAAGTGCTCAGAAGATCCTGATACTCCTTGTCTAGGGACCACATCTTGAGAGCAACTACCTTACAGTAACTCTATAAGGATTAAGTGAGATAAATATTAGAGCTCATGGTATATGGTAAGCAATAAGTGCTATCTGCAATTATTAATTATAATAAAATATGATAATAGATAATATGATAATATTATCTATACAATTACTTAATTTTTATATCAATTTTTACTCAAAGACAATAAAAAACTGATATATCATTTTATGTCACAATAATCCACCTGCCAGCTCTATCTGGCTCTGGTGTAGTTCTTCCACACTACTTGCAAAACAGCCTTTCTAAAATATAAATCTGAAATGCATATCGGCCCCTACTTCAAACCAGTCTTTCCCCAACACATACAAAATAAAGTACAAACTTCTTGGCATGGCTTACAGGTAGATCCCTTTGCCCATGAGCCATTGTCTAATTACTCATCTTTCAATATGTTTTTAGAACATTACCTATTCTTTGAAGGTTTCCCTAATAAAACTCACTCTAATAAAGCCACACATTCCTTCCATGACTCCAAAGTACCTCTAAAACAGTAAAAGAAGAACAATGATCTAATATCAACCAACATTTGTAGGGCATTTCCCAAGGATTTTACATTAATCATTTCATTTAATCCTCATAACAACTCAGGATAAAGACTATAATTATTCTCACTTCACATATGGAAAAAAACGAGATATGGAGAGGTCAAATTTGCCTTAGATGATAAAACCAGCAAATAAAAGAGCCAGGATTCTACCACTACAATTACACTGTATTAACAAGATTACTAGATTGTTCAGTACATGAGTGTTGTTTAGATAATAGATTTTTTAATTAAATACTAATTGAAATAACTTCCTTATTCATTTTTACATCATTTAACTAATATGTATTGCTTATTATACGCCAGGCATTATGTTAGGAACTGAAGAATATCAGATAAAAAAGGCAAGACCCAGTGCTTGCTCCCTTGAGATATGCAATCTAATGGGGAGGACAGACATCGAACAAAACGAAATCACAAACATTTCAATAAATAAACATTAAAGACAAAAAGTACAAAGTTCTCTGAAATTATGATAGGAAAACCTAACCCATCTACAGCTACTGTCCTTGACCTTCAGTAGCCTCCTAATATAAGCATGTAAATTATGCAGAATATGAATTTCAGATTGCCAAATAACTCCATTTTAAAATGACACTTTCAAAATCAAATTAAGCGATTAAATCGTAAGATCGAAGTCACATGGTTAAAATTTTAAACATATGATTACAATGACATCAAAATTCTTCAGCTCTTTTTTCCCTTGGCAAATGTAGCTATTGCCTTTCTGAAACAGAATGTAATAAATATAAACTATAAAAAATTAATAAAATAGCATTTGAAGGGGCCTTGCAATATTAGTCATGATAAAAGCAAAATAATATGCCAAGTTCCTGACAACCCTAGTAGTGCAGGAAAGTACTTTCGTTTTGGACAATGCTAACTTTCTAAGATTAAAGAGGAATTAGATCCATGACTTAATATACTTCATTTGTAACATTTGAAAAAAAAAAACTTCTTTCATAGTAAATTTCAAAGGGAAATCAATATTTTTTATAGGGGAATAATGCCTAAAAGTCCAAATACTGATCTTACAAAAAGACATGAAAGGTAAAATCAAGTATGAACCAGGTCTGGATCCCCATATCTTCAGTTTCTATTTATCAAACAGAAAAATCTTTCCAACTTTCTCTTTTCCTGTATAAGACCAAAACTATGCGATATTCTGTTTGTATTACAATTACACTAATTCAATGCAGGTCACTTGCTTTTTACTGAGTCCAGATGATATTCAGTAAACTAAACATGGGCCAATTAGTTGAGGGGGGGGAGGGAGGATGGGACAGGAGAAGTGAGGATGGCAGGGGAGGGGAAGGCAGAGGAGGGCAAGGGAGGGGATAGCAGGAAAGGAAAGGGGAGAGAAGAAAAAAAAGAGAGAAGAGCACACTGATGCCTTTGGGTAGGTCACACAGTGGCTACAGAACATGAGGCCTGAACTTCATTCTGGCCAACACCAACACCACCCTAAACTTAATGACTAGTATTTTTCATTCCTTTCAGATTTTTCACACTTGGAAATTTTAATTTAAGTACATTTTCTGGTGAAAGTGAGGACAGCACTCCTGCACAAGAATGGTTTTCCCCACCAGCTCAAATGTCTGGAGCTGCTAACGTGGAATATGCATATGCATATGCATATTGCCTAAAAATGTAAGATTCTTTTAAAATCAATTTTTTTTATCACAGTTATAAACTAGTGAACAAAACTTTTGATTTAGTTAATACATACATGCATAAAAAGAGTATTTGTAATCCTAAATCAATCTAAACTATTACGTGATAGGAAGAAATATTCATAATTTAAAAAGTAGTAATTTTTTAATACCTTATCAGGAGTTGGCGCTCATCATTTCCATAGAGTCTATTATGTAAAGAGATCTGTTTTATTATTTCTTTTGCACTCTACTCACTAACATATATATATGTTAAAAAACAAAACCTTATGTAAGTTAAAATTTACATAAAATCATAATTTGAAATCAGATTGCACTCTTACAAAAAAACTAAATTAATTCCTCACTACATTTACACTTTATGAATAGCAAGTATTTTAAGTTAAAAACTATTTACTCACCATTATAAAAACAAAAGTCTCTAAAGGTTTAAATTAGCCTGATTTTTAAAACTGTATTTATTTTTAGCCTGATTTTTTTTAACTTGTATAAATTTAACTGAAGAATATTATGTTCCTGCAAATGTTCATAAATACGAAGATACAGTAATGGAGATGGAAATTATTTACTCTGAAAATCCTGACTGCATGACTGTTAAATCACTTACATACGGCTAAATGATCTACAAGGAGGCAGGGAGGTCCTGAAATTGTGTACTCATATCCATTTTCAACTACTGCACAGGTGACACAATCAATCAAGTCATTACTCAAACAGAATGGGAATAGAAGGCATTTAATAAGTAAAGGTGATTTCTTTAGATAAAATGAAAAAACAGACCATTACCATCTCGTATTAAAAAGTAGCCAACAGCTATAGATTAAAGAGTATTTTCTACCATCTGTGGTATTCAGTAATGTGGGTCTAACTTTGAACACTGTATTAAATTCAACATCTAGAATAATACAGGAAAAAAAGCCAATATATATAAAAAATAATTCAGTAATAACAAATCCACAGATAAAGTTTCTTTAACAAAGTTGATATTCTCTGCAGTGGTTAGCTGGTGACTAAGAAGGAAGAAACAGCAGCACTGTCTCTAGCACAGAACTATAAAAGGCAGGCAAGGGACCAAGCCCACCCTGAGGGAAGAGCTCAGACAGGTGATGGGTGCTGTGTTGGTGAAAGAGGCATATGTGGCCCCATGTACGGTTAATAGAGTGCTAGCCATCCAGTACAATTGATGAGGATCAAGAAAAGCATAAGGAAGGAAAAATCCTGAACTGAATGAACTACATAAAAAGGAATATATCCTAGAACATATCTTTAAAGCGTCTACCTTTTTAAAACTCTTGACAATAGAGTATGCTATCAGAAATTTACTCAATATAAGTGCTTCTTATTCTAAAGAAATGCAATTTTAAGTGCCCTGGAATATAAACATTAACACAAAATAGGCCTACAATGTTTATTCATTCACTTTATGTCAGTAAGTCAAATCTACATATTATCTACAAAATAAAATACAATATGTCTATGAGCGACCCTAGATCACATTAACTTTTCTGCATATAGAATTCATCATCAACCAAAACCCCGAAATGCTTTTAATACCAATGATGTTAATCCATGTCTCTGCCCAAGACTGACTGCCCTCCCTACCTATCCTCTTTCTCTGGGAGTGAGGCTGGGAGACCATTCAAACCTTATACATGTTTAATTTTATCTTCTTGGATACAACCTATTGCTTCATCCTGCAAGATTTTCCATATTCTGCCATTTAATAACATTTATTATCCCTTACTTCTTTATATCTGCAAATTTGAAAAACATGCTTTCTTTATCTTAACTCAAGTCACTTATTAAAAATGCTCAAGCTCTGAGAGAAACAAGTAGAAACTCAATAGCTTACTTCATATATCTACTTAAAACAAGAGAGGGAAGATTTCATAAAATAGCAGATTATGAACTAAACTTGGGAAACCGGTTATATACTGGCACTGGGGAAAGAGAACAGTGGTTCAAACAAAGCAATAACAGCAGGCACCTACTACAACTATTCATATTAAAAAGAAATTAAGATTATCATGAGGCAAGGGAATGGAAGAGAATAACACCAGCAAAGATAGAGGCAGTAGTGAGTTTAGAATGTGAGAATAGCGTGAATACTTCTGAATAGAAAACCAGTATGAATAAATTAGGCAAGATACACCTAAGCTATTAAACTAAACATTTTAAACTTTGTCAGATAGACTAAAGAGTTGAATGGAATACAGAAGGGGTAGGAAAAAAAGTCAGTTTCATTCAAATATTCACAGGAGAATCCTCACTCATCATTAAATCAAAAAGTGCTACTCCCAAAACCTTGGAAATAACATACAATGAAATGTTGGTTCTGTAAAAATCTGATTTAAAGTAGTGTAGTAGTTTCCCCCTTATCCATGGAAGATACATTCCAAAACCCCAGTGGATGCCTGCAACCACGGATAGCACCAAACCCTATACAGCTGGCCCTTGAACAACACATGATTGAACTACACGGGTTCACCTATAGAAGATTTTTTTCAATAAATGCCTGTACTGTTTTCAATTCAAGGATGGGAGTCCGAGGATGTGGAGGGCTGACTGTATGCACTGATCTACAACATTTTATATAGAAGACTTGAGCATTCACAAATTTTGGTATCTATGGGGGTCCTGAAACCAGAGCCCCACTGATAAAGAGGAATAACTGTAGTAAAGTTTTGGGGGGGGCCAAAGGTTATATGTTGACTTTCGATTGTGCAGCGTGCTGACACCCCTAACCTCTGTGTTGTTGAAGGGTTAACTGCACATATTATGTTTTTTCAGATACATACATACCTATGATGAAGTTTAATTTATAAATTAGGTACGGTAAAATATTAACAAAATATTACAGAACAATATACTGTAATGAAAGTTATATGAATGTGGCATATCTGTTTCTGTGTCACCCCCTCTCCCCTATTCCCCACCTCCTTACACTGGACAAAGGAATGATTCACATCTCAGTATGGCTACCGGAAAGAGCTACTATGAACAGCACAAAATTTAAAACGTATGAATTCTTTATTTCTGGAATGTTCATTTAATATTTTCGGACCATGGTTGACTGTGGGTAACTGAAATTGAAGTAAGTGAAACTACAGATAAGGGAGGACAATTGCAATATATTTTTAGAAAAGAGTAAATGTTTTAAACATTAAATAAAAAATTAACAACAGATAAAATAAGCTATGGTCCAAATTATAATACTATATATTATGGGAAAGAGTTACTGTTATAACATCTATGCATATAGCTGTAAAACAGTTATGCTAGTCTGTAGAAACATTCTAAAAATCACAATATAGATATTATTCCTCCTAAAATAGATGGGGTTTTAAAATGCAATACTATAATTGCATTTCAAACTTAAGATTTGTTCAGTTCCTCTGTTGAAAATGACATGACACTCTGAATACTTTATTTTAGCAAAGGATTTTCAGACTTTCACACAAATTTTCATGTTTACTACTTTCAATCAATCAGCTGCATGACTGCTAATGTTTGAGGAAATTTGCTTTTTTGTTTCTTCCATTTGCTTTTCAAAACCATAGGTATGTAATGACTCTTTATGCTTCTATAACTAGGTTTGATATATTTTAAAGTGTTTTTCATGTTAATTAAAGATTTATTAACTTTACATAGCAAGGATAAAGTAAGATATACCTGTCTTCAATTTCCAAATTTTGGTTTCTCATCTTAATGGGGAAAGCCCCCAGCTGAGGGTTTTCAAAACTTCAAAAATTCTTGGCAGTCTTTCTTCTTCTAAGTTTTCCTATGTTATTCCATATTCCTTTTATTCAAAATTGTAGCAAAGTTTCAAGGAAGGTATTCCTTTGTGGTTCTACAATCTAGTGAAAAAATGCAATACTTAACGATGCACGAATGAAGCATTCCTAGAACTCATTTCTACTTTAGATTTATTCTCTATCTATTTTACAATACCATTCTTTATATAAAAATATTATCTTCAAAATTTTCATTTTTGTCAGTAAACATTATAACTTACAATCTGCATTTATTATTAAGGTATCAAAAAAAAAACCCCAAAGCACCTCCTTGAAAGGAATATTCCAATATAATTTACTTCAGTTAATTATTCTTGGTTAATTGCTCGTTTCCCTCTCTTTAAATATACTATATCTAACAAATTCCTATATAAAAATGTTAAAATTTTCAAGCTTTTAAATATTTTATTCTCAGAAAGAAAATGAAGTTTAACCATAAAATCTATTTTCAAGCTCACTGAAAAAATCATGAAACAAAAAAGATGATTAAACTATTTACCAATCTTAAATATTTAAGAGCAATACTACGAATTTAGTCTCATGACTTTCCTAATATATTTTCTAATTTCTTTCACTTATTACTTTATAGTTTGCAATTCACAAACTTCCCAGCATTATACCTTCCCTTACTCATGACTACTAACACAAAATGTTTATATATTACTTAATCACAGACTGGTTGAATTTGTAAAATATTTATATCTTACTTAATCACAGACTGGTTGAATTTGTAAAATATTTAAGTCTTTAATTTCTATTTTTCTCTCCTGCTAATTGACTACTGACCACTTCACTCTCTATTATCCTAAAGATCCAACCTGGCTAATAAGTGCCTGTCCTCCAAATCAGGAGCTACTCTAAAGCAAAGCTGTCAGCTGACTGCGCATTCCGTTGGAGCTTATCTACTAATATAAGTGTCAGCCCTAGACCACTTTGTCAAATCTGCCCCCATCTAATATCAGAAGAATATTCTTAAATATTAAAGTTCTATCTTTGGAATACAAGATTCTTTTATTCAACAAATATTTATTAAGTAAATAAAAAATGCCTGCCCTCATGGAGTTTACATCAGTAGTACCAATTTACCATCCCTGAACTCCACACCAATAATACAGAGATGAAGATATTGTCCCTTCCTTAAAGAGTATTTGATCTAATTATGGTAGCAACAACGAACTGTCAATATATGTATCAAAAAAAATGTTAAAATACAAATATGTAAATGGTAACAAAAGCATATACAAAGTACATGTGGAGACATAACTGAGTAGAGTACTGCCAAGGCTACAATTCTCTCTGCCTACATCAACCAAATACAGGTATTCCATCTTGAGAACAGGAGTTCCCCAAGACAACAAAGCTTTACATCTAACTCTATGCTATCTCTTCTAGAGTTTGGTTACACAAGGTGCTACCTTACCTGACCTTCATAATCTATGTCCCACTACAGGTAAGAAAACTGAGAGTTAAAGAGATTACGTAATTTGCCCAAGATTTGGGCTACAGTAGAAATCAAATCTATGTTACACAAAATCAGGGGTCTGAACAGAATATCAGAGATCTTTTCACTGTATTTCATAGCGTCTTACTCCCATCAAGAACCTAATATGGAGGAATATTATTTCCTCTTCTATGGTTATTTTTAACCATCTTATATACAGATACATATGTGAACTAATCTAAAACAGTTTTGTCCCTGTAGAGAATAGGATCACAAAAGATCAGGGAGGAAAGGGATGGGAAAGGGAGGAAAGAGGGAGAGGAGGGGAGAGAGATGCAGAAAGGGAGAAAGGCAGAGAGGGAAAGTGAGAGATGGGGGAGGGAGATGGAGAAAGGCAGAAAGGCAGGGAAGGAGAAGAGGGAGAAAAGGAAGGGAGAGGGGAGAAAAAGGGAGGGAGGAAAGGAAGGACATAAGGGAGGCAGAGAGAGAGGGAGGAAAGGAGGGAGAGAGCACAAGTGAGTGAGCACGAAATCTCAAATTAAATACTATCCAAAACTATTTAAACTGATTCCACACTGTCTTATGTCTATAGAGGCAAGTACATAGCTATTTGACTGACATTATGTCAAATAGCACAATTAAAGAAAAAAATAAGCATATCTTGAAATTTTTGCAGCAATTTCATTACCTGAATTACTTCATCTTCTATCACTGTCCCTTTGGCTCACTCCAGCCACACTGGCCTCTTAATTAAGCCTCAAAGAGCCAAGCATCCCTTCTCAGACTATATTCTCTGTTCCCTCACCCCAGACATCCACATGGCTTGCTTGTTCCTTTGTGTCCTTCAAGTCTTTTATTAAATGTCTCTTTCTTACAAGACCTCCCCTCTTGTATTTAAAAGTACAACCAGATTAGCATTTTTCAAAGTGATAATCACTGCCTAATACCATATATTGTTCTTACTTGTTTCGTTTATTATCTAATCCAACTGGAATGTAAATATCATAAAGGCAGGCATTTTTGTTTTATTCAGTGCTTTATCTCATGCTCATAGAACAGTGCCTAGCACTCAATAAATATTTGTTGACTGAATAAATGAACATTTTTATAAGACCTAAAGAGAACTGAGTTAGACTGTATCACTGCTACAGAATTTAATAATGGCTTCTTCAAAAGTATAGTTCTATATCATTTGGTACATACTGAATCTCCCTATCTTGTAAAATATTTACCTCCTTACTCTGGTTAACAATCTTTTTTCACTGCTTTTTAGAAGTTTAACACAAAGAAAAGTCAAAAACTTTGTAAAAGTCAACGTTTGAATGAAACTAAACTTGTACTGTCACCCCTGTTAGCTCTCATTTCCAAAATCTGTTAAGAAACATATAATCTTTTGAAAGAGACATTCATAGATTAAGATTTTCTTTGATGGCATCCTTTATATGAAATGAATATCATCAACCATTATATTGAATGTGTTTATTTCTAAATCATTATTAGCAAAGCTTCTGAGAAAATGGAGCTCCTTGTGCTGTAGAGATACCTTCTGTGACTAAGTATTTTTTTATAAGACATTCACATGAATAAAGCATCTCAAATGCAATAAGAATTACAATGCCACATCATACTTAAGCTTTAAACTATCGTCATTTATGTTTAACAACGAATCTCTTATCCAAACTATTATTTAAAAATCTTTTTTTCCCTCAACTTTGTCTCCTAAGGCAAATGAAGGCATGTCATAACCTCCTTGGCCATTATATAACTTTATATTATATCAATTAAATAATTAACTAATATCAGCATCTTCTAATACCATCCCTACACATTTAGAAAAATAACCTAGAGATCAAAATATACAGTAAGACTGTAGGAACAGCAGTTTTTCATTGCCACCTTTCTCTATATAAACACTGAATGCAATTCTATGGAAGTATGGCTCCACATACTAAGATGAGGATTATGTCTGTGTATATGTGTTTCTTTCCTGCTTTATATTATACTGGGACCTGTGTGTACCTCTGCGGTTAAGATTTACTGCATATTCATATTAAAGTCCCATTTCCAACATTCAAACACAAAGCCACAAAGACCAATTACAATAATTATTAGTACAAGTCTTGGTGTACTGAAGATTTGGGAGTTCAAAAAATTAGAATTGATTGTTTAACGACAATTACAGGTACTAAGATTATTTAAAATATTTTAATTTTTGTTTTGCTCTGTTGAACCAGTCTCATTTAAACAGCAGAACCAGATTTAAATATCAACTTCTAATCAAACAAATCACCACTAATGTTTTAGCAGAGTGGCCGTTTTCTTACTCATCAAGAGTCCTTTAAAGGTGTGGTGACTCTGGAAGCAGGGTAGTATTAAGTTCAAAATATTTTTAGAACAAAAAAGTCAATAAAAAATACTTGCCTAGAAAAATATGTCAAATCTAGACTTTCTGCTTAAAGCAACATGTAATGTCTGAGAAATAACTGCACGTTTCAGGTACTATGGAGTAAATAATTGCATTTTTTTAAGTGTATAAAGCTGGTATAGGCTAAATAATACATATATAGTACATCAGAGGCATTTTCTTGCTAAACCCTAATTTATATATTAAACTATAGCAAAGGTAAATGAATCTGTCAGAAAAATTCAAATGAATATTGCAAGTACCTACATAATATCACAAACTGCAAGCTACTTTAAGACAGTATGTCTGAGACACTCATCTTTGAAATACCAGTGCTTGAATAAAGGGTTGATATTCAGTAAATACTGCCTGACTGAATGCATAAATAAGCATAGCACAAAGATAATCATGTAAGAAATTTCTGAAAAAAATTATTCTCACTACTTTTCAATGTGAACTTGAAGAAAAAGAAAATGGTACCTTTCCACAAAGTTTAAATCTACCCCAAACTCCTAAGGATCAACGGTACAAAGAAGGTAAAAGGCATAGTACATGACAAATAAAAAGTCAGTCTGCTAAACATGAGTATACTCTCAGTGCTATTACTAAACTCTTCAGTGTTATTACTCTTCAAATGCTATCACTGTGATAAACTACCTGCCTTTCCTTCTACTGGTGACAAGTGTCAAGCAAAGAAAAAGTCAAGAAACTATTTTGGGTAAGAAGAAAACCTGCAAGGCTCTGTTCCACTTCAGAGGGAAAGTCCTCTCACAACCAAATACACAGGCACTAGTAATTTCAGTTGTTCTTTGTAGTGAACACAATAATTTACTTTCCTCGGGATGGCTTCTTTCCACACCTCCTGACAAGATTGGCTCTTACTAACACCTTGTCTGTTCTATAAATCCCTAGGTCCTAGCCCACTTCAGTTCTTCCAGTAATGAACTGCAATCTACCTTCCAAGTAACAGGTCAGCTCCAACATTAGGACAACAGCAATGAAAGCAGCAGTCCCTGCTATCACCTAATTTTGACTTCAACTCTGAAAGCTAGAAGCCTCAACTATAAAATAAGAGTGCTCTACCACATTGTAAAATCTCATCATACCACTATCCTCCTCTCCTTTCCCCATACATCCATGAAATCTCAACTCCACAAGTGAAAGGTCAGTTTGAAAGTGTCACCAATTACCAAGAGTTAATCCTATTCATTTTCTCCTTCCCATTCCAGCCCCCATCCTTACAACAGTGCCTCCTAGTGCCTTCTCTCATTTCTTGAAGTCGACCTGAAATTTCAAAAATGTTTATAGCAAAAACAGGCTTTTAAATTTTATAATAAGAAAACAGGACCACCATTTCTTAATGAATACTCAACTATCTAGTCCAGACTAGAAAGAGACTAGCTAAAGGCTACTAAAAGCCAAACTAAGTTTATTCCTGAATAACTCTGTCCTTTAGTGAGGCAGAACTGGATGTAGTCAATTGTTGACAATAATCAATAAAAATTACAGAATATTAAGCTACACAGAACACAACTTTTGAATGCAAGCGATCCTAATAATTAAAATAAGGAAAGCAGACCTTATCGATATTGCTCCAATTTCCTCCGGTGGATCATAGAAGTTACCTGGCACACAGCTTGCTCCAGCAAGTATTGCACCAGAATACTAAAATGAAGAATTTTGTTTTCCCAAATGGTACTATCTCCCAAAACTTAAATGTTAGCCTATGACATTTCACTGACAGATAATTCAGAAAACTTAATTAACTCGGAATTTTCCCAGAAGGTAAGTTGGAAATAATTTCTTTTCCCTTAAATTCCCATATGCTGCCCAGAGGCACCTGGAATTTGTTAGGAATTCCATACGATATCAGCAGTACTTTAACTTAACACAACCTCCATCAACAATAGTTTTTGTTCCCCCTTTACCATTACCATTGTCCAGCAGTTATCATTTAATACTAAATTTTTTTAAGTCTCACTTTTTGTTAAATGAGTGAAGGTCTTGCTTCCTGAAGTTGATTCCTATTTCAAGGTCCTTTACCTGGTAGAACAAGACAGACTCTCACCTATTTCATTCTTGATGTTAACTTCTTTCATCTTACCCTTTTTCTAGCAGAGAATTCCTGTTGTTACCTTCCAGACTTCACTTTCTATACAGGTTTCAATTTGTACTTGACCTAATTCCCACAGAACACCTATTTTTCTTTTTCCAATTTAACATTTTAATATTTGCTGTAACAAATCCAATACAATTATGTGCATATTCATGGCTAGCCTTATGCAAAAGAAAAGATAGCAAGCTTTAGATGTGATTTCATTGGTACAGAAGATTGAGTGCGCTCCAGGCTAGACTAAAAACAAAGATACATTTCTTTGTGTTAAGTTCCTGTTTCTTCCAGAGGTTCTTATCTCCCTCCCTTCCCCCTTCCTTCCCTGTCTCACTCTCCCTCTCTCTCTTTTTTGTTTGTTATGATAGTTCCCTCCAGCTAACTCAACTCCTTTTTCTTTCACACCCCCACATCCAGTCTCTCAGAGAATGCTGTTGGTTCTATTTTCAAAATATAGCCAAAATCTGACTAGGTCTTACCACCTCCTGTGCTACCCACCTAACGTGTGCCACCCTGGTCTCTCACCTGGATTACTGCAATAGCCTCCCAACTGGTCTCTCTGCTTCTACCTTTGCCCATCACAGTGTATTCTCAAAAAAACCAGAGTAATCCTTTTGAAATATAAATCAGATCTTATCACTTTGCTGTTCAATGCCTGACAAGGATCTAAAAATTTCTGCAAGGCACTTCTCCTGACCCAACCTACCACCACCACCTTCCTTATTACTTCCCTTACTTCTCTGATATCATCTCCTGCCTCTCTCTCCCTTCATCATTTCGACTTCAGCCATGGTGGCCTCCTTGCTATTCCCCAAACACACAAGGCTTTCCGGTATTCTTTCTGCCTGGAATGGTCTTCCCAGGTATATGTGTGCTTCAGACCACAGCTCAGGACTTTGCTCAAATCTCATGTTCTCAATGTGTCCCTGAATACCATGTTTAAAACTGCACTTTTGTCCACCTCTCTTCATCTTTCTTACCCATCTCTAGTTTTCTTCTCATTTTTCTCATTGCCAAAGCACTCATCATTTTCTAATATACTATATAATCTACTTATTATATTTGTTGTTTATTATCTATTCCTCCCTGATAGAATGTAATCTCTAATATACATATATCCCAAGTGCCTTAAACAGTATCTGGCACAAAATTTGTTGAATATATGAAAATATACTTGAGCATACTTAAATATAATGAATATACAGTACCTGATACCATTTTCTAATGCCTCCTCCCTAATAAATTGTTAAAAACCTTAAATAAATTATGTCTAACATATCTAGAAAAGATGTTAAAATTCTATACCTTTTACATTTGTTCTATAAACCCAGTGTGTATCAGGTCTCCTTTTTGCCTCAGGCCCTTTATTACTGCACTAGTAGTGTCCTAAATGAGCCCCGGTTCAAAGACAAGCCTGTAACTATTGTTTCCACCCCCATCCCCACTTTTCCATTCTCAATCTTTCCCCTACTCTATCCCACAATTCCATGCTTACTGCTCCATACTTTGTTCTTCATCCTTGTACATTTACATATAAAACATACACAGAGGTTTGAGGACTTCGTTTTGTTTTTTAGGGGATGGAGCTGTCCCAACATACACTTCTCTATATATTATTTTTTTTCATTTCATATGCAGTAGAATATATCCACATCAGTTAATAAAGTTACAACTCCATTCTTTTTAATAGCTGCATAATGTTACAGGTCTGAAATATAGCAAGTATATTCAACTTTTCCCTCCTTTTTCCAGATTTTTTACCATTATTGATAATATTACAAAAAGATCCTTACATTAAAAAAGCACACATATCTTTACATATTGGTACTTTTTTTTCCTGTGAGATAGATTCTTGGGAATGAAACTACCAAATTGCTTTAAAAAAAAAAAAAGCTATAAAATTCACACTTCTATTGCCAACATTCTTTTCTCCAATTTCTCACCAGAACTGAGTGTCATAACTCTTTTTAACTCTGGATATAAAATAATCTCTCATTACTTTAATCTGCATTTCCCAAACTACTACTGATCACATTTTTCACTATTTAGATTTGCTCTTCTGTGGACTATCTATTCATATCTTTTTTTTTTTTAAATACTGGATTGTCTTTTTGTTAATTTGTAACTTTTTCTTATTTCTTATCTTAGATACAACTATTTGAGGTAAAATATTTTTCCCTAGCCTGTTGTTTGCCATTGAGTTTGTTTATGGGATCCCATATAAAAGTTTCTAATCATTATGTGATTAGATTTATCTTTCATATCTTCTGGTTTTCCTGGGTTGATTAGAAACATTTCCCCAACTTCTAAATCATACATATAAGATAAAATTTTTATTATTTTTTCATTTGTTTAAGTCTTTGGTACACTTTGAATTTATTTAGGCATTATAAGAGACCAAAGATTCTATTTTCTTTTGGATATATATGCCATCGTGACAAGTGAGATTATCATTTTCCCATTTAATTCAAATTTTCATCTTTATCAATTATATTCCCATTTATACTAGAATTGATTTCTAACCTCTATATTCAGAGACATATGTCAGTGCTATACTCTTCTGATTATAGTGGCTTTGGAGCATATCTTCATATCTGGTATGGCTATTTACTCCTTAGACTTTTAAAAAAAATTTTCTTGGTCAACAAACATTAACATTATTTTACCCAATTCCAACATAAATCTTGATGGAATTTTGGTTATAATAAATAAATGTTTTTATTAATTTCAGGTAAAAAAGAATTATGATATATAGTCAACGCTTGAACAATGTGGAAATGGGGTGCCGACCTCCAGGTAGAGTTGAAAATCCACATGTAAAAATCTGACTCTCACAAAACTTAACTACTAATAGCCTATTGTTGATCAGAAGCCTTACTAATAACAAACAGATGATTAACACATTTTTGTATGTTATATATTATATATTGCATTCTTACAATAAAGTAAGCTAAAGAAAATGTTATTAAATCATTAGGAAAATAATATACATTTATAGTATTTACTGAAAAAAATTCACATATAAATGGACCTGTGCAGTTCGAACCCAGTATTCAAGGGTCACCTGTAGTTCTTAGATGGCAACATACTATGACAAGAACTGGGAATGTATTTTATAAAGACAACATGGCAACATGTGTTTTTTTTTTTTTCATTTAATATCCAGTATGATATTCTTCAATGAGATTTTATAACTTTCGTCATATAGAACTGTATTTCTCTTACTAAATTCATTTTTAAATATTTCCTACTTTTTTCCTCTTTGTATCGCTATATCGATATATAAAGCAGCATGTAAAGCACCTAGCACCATAAACCCCTACCCAACAGGCCTTTCATCTTCCATCAGGCAGAGGATGAGCTGGGTTTGTTGCCTTCAAAGGAAAACTTGTTTGGGTAGCAGTCATTTAAGCAAGGGCAGGAAGGAGCAACTTGAATCACTGACAAGTAGGAAGCCTAAGAGATAGCGTCTGTGTAGGCTTTTGGTTTCTTTCAGACAGTGTATGTAGCTTTCTGATGCCAGTCAGGCTTAAAAGAAAAATAAATTAGCAGTCAAGAGAAAATTGATGGCAATACTCTTGGCAAACAGCATTCAGAGCCCCAGCACCATGAGGGACATCATGTTCACCTTCCCGGCATGAACTTTTTAAAACCACTTCGGTTATTTTTCCCAATTTTTTTTAATAAGATTGCTAATAGCACTGAGAAAGGCTACTGATTCCTACAGGCATACAATCATTCCTGTAAAACAAAATGTCTTTTGTTCTCTTCTAATATTATATTGATTATTTCATTATTTTATCTTACTGAACATGCTAGAACATACAAAACACTGAATTATGATGATAATAGAGGGCATACCTACTATTAGATATAGCTTTAACATTTCATTGTTAAAATACTGTTTGCTTTTTTTGTTTTCTATATAAATATTTACTATACTTATGTACCTTAGGAAAAGCTGTTCGAATTTTATCAAATGTTTTTTCAGTATTTATTGATATAACCACCTAATTCCTTCAATTTGATGAATTCTATATGTATTGTTCTTTTATTTCATGCAAAGTAAATCATGCCCTTTCTATTTCAAGAGTTCTTACTTAGCATACTTTTAGTTACTCTATCAGTAGTCATTTGGATATAGCAATACATACTGAAAGGTTCATTGCTTATAACGGCTTCTTCTCTTGATGCTTGGTTCTGATTCACTCTCTCTTTGGGTAGAACCTGTTCAAGTATTTTCTTCAAATTGAGTACATGAGAGATACATTCTGTAAACCTTTGAATATATAAAAGTATCTTTCATTCTGAGAGGTGAATGGAGTATTGGCTGAGTCACTTATTCCTTCATTAATTTATCAAAAATTTATATATATATATAATATATATATAATATATATTATATATATATATATATAGGCTTCCCTGGTGATAATGGCAACAATGATGAGGATGATGATGATGACAACAACAACAACGGCAGTTAACGCCGCCGTATAGTGCTTCCTAAGTGCCAGCTACTGCGCTAAGTACTGGACATACATTAAGTCATTTAATCTTAAACAACTTTATGAGGGCATTACTACTAAAATAAAGAATATTATATCTTTAGATTCGACCTTAGAGTATGTGGCTGAAATAATTCCTCTCAATCTACAGAAAAATGTTTTAATCAAAATGTTGTTATATCACCCTAACAATAACTGATCAAAGTATTCCCAATTAAAATGCTAAAAAAAAAAGCACTGAGAGTATGTCAATGTGATTTAAAAACTTCTTCCTAAAACTAAAAATCAGAATTATACCAAATGAAAAAACAGACACATTCCAATAAAAATGGAAATAAGACTAAAATGCCTGTATACCAATCCCTCTGTACCAATATCTTACTGAATCTTTGAAATACAATCTCTTATTTAATTTTTCCAATAAACCTGTGATTCCAATAAGTCTATTATGCCCATTTTATATATGAAGAAAGTGAAGTTTAAGAGAATTAACATCTTACCTAAAGTAACATTATAGGAAAAATAGGGAAAGAAATAAAAATAGAAATTTGTACAGATGATATGATCACAGACTATCACATTCCAGAATATCAACTTATTGCAGGTAATGAGTTCAGCAAAGCTGTAGGACAGGGCAAATCCAGAAAAGTGCTTTCCTATTGAAGCTGGATTCTGCAGTGAAAAGAAAATGGGCTTTGAAGCCAAATACGTTTGATTCGAGTTAAGCAGACTAGTCCAGGGAGTTAACTGAAGAGTGTATGTTGCAGAGATTAGCATCTACAGGGTTGCTTTATGATAACCACAGGGGAGGCACAGGTGACAAAGTTGCTCAGCAACAACAGTAATCTAAAGCAACCCTAAAATACCTGATCAAACAGCTCTGTGTCTGGTTAGGAGAGATCAAGGGCAAACATCTCAACTATGTAATAAGTTAAGAACCCTAATTCCCTCTAAGCTCCCATTCTCTTCTTTTCTCAATAAAAACTGCCTTCACCCTGTTAATTCACTCTTCTTTCTTCCTTCTCTATTTGACTCTTTTTCTAACTCTTCCCTACTACTGTTCTTCTTTTTTGCCCCTTACCTTAATCAAGCACCACCTTTTGAATTGCTTTTCTTCTGTCTCATCACCAGAGTTTGGTTTCAAGAGTATTGACATATACCTTCATTACTACCAAATGAATTTTTATCTCAAAGAACATATCTCTTCTTCCAATACTAATAATAATTAAGGAAAATTTAGACAACTCTGCCTATGTTACAGAGTGAAAAATGGAGTGAAAACACTGACCTGTGTCGGTTAAAACAGTATATGCCTTTAGAAAAAATTATGCCCTAAATATAACATATTAAAAATTCTTTCATACAATTTTTTATTATTTTTCAAAATTTGAGGAATAAAATATAACTTATTTAGCAAATTTAACAGGTAATCTAAGATCAGTGTGAAAAAGAAACTCAGTCATTGCATTAGTGTCCCTCAACACTACATTTCTTTTCCATTTGGGCTTAATAACACCTCACATATAATAAATGATTCACAAAGGAAAGATAAATCATTGGCAGTTTACTATCATGGGAATCAGAAATCAGTAATTACACAATGCTTTTAATTCTTATCATATTACTAAAATTTTATCAGAAACAGATGTCAGCAGCATAATTTTGATGGAACTAGTTAACTTTTCCTTCACTTTCATAACAAATTAAACATTGCTCAGTTGAAAAATTATAACGTTATAAGCCCTGAGGCAGTTAGGTGCTATAATTTAAACTGGTGCAGTGCAGAGTTTGTACGCTATTGGAAAAGAATTTATTAGCCTCAATACTGATAATCATTTAACTGGTAAAGGTTCTTTTAAAACTTCCAATCAGTGACATATCTAAGGAAACTAATAAAATAACTTGATAATCTTCAAATGTAAAATTAATATAGCAATATATAAATCAGCAATATAGCAGCAAAACCAGTAGAAAATATAACCCTTAATATGACTTCCAAATAACAAGTTAGGAAAATGGTCTGTGTCCCTAAAGATAAAACTTAAAGATAAAAAAACGTAGTAGATGAAAAGGAAACAATCTATACTTAAAAAATAAATGAAGAAGATTAATGAATAAATAAAGTATAGTATGAGCCCACAATGAAATATTATTCAGCCTTAAAAAGGAAGGAACCCTGTTACATGCTACAATATGGATAATTATATGGATAATTAGGACATTATGCTAAGTGAAATAAGCCAGTCACACACACACACACACACACACACACACACACACACACACACAAAATACTATATGATTCCCCTTATATGAGGTACCTAAAGTGGTCAAAATCATAGAAACAGAAAGTACAATTACTTTCAATTACTAAGGACAGGGGTGTGCTAGGGAAATGAAGAGTTGTTAAATAGGTACAGAGCTTCAGTTTTGCAAGATAAAAAAAGTTCTGGAGATCCATTGCACAACAAAGTGAATTTACTTAGCACCATTGAACTGTACACAGAAAAATGGTTAAAATAGTAAATTTAATGTTATGTGTTTTTTACCACAATTAAATTTTTTTTAAATAATGGAGAGTAAAAACTAAAAATTTGCAGCAAAATTTTTCTTGCAGATAAAACATTTGTTATGTTACAACTAAGAAAACCAAAAGGTTTTAATATCTGATATTCAATGCATGTTGATAATAGCGGCTTTCCTCGTATCAATTCTAACAAGTACTACCAAATTTATTTCTTAGAACTACTCATCTACCCCTCCTTCCACCAAAGTTCTAGGGTTCCAAACAAGGATCTTCTGCATTAAAGCCCCTCACCATATAATTATATGGTCCTCAACATACAACTTGCCATCCAGGAATGGTCAGCCGAGAAAGACACCACATTAGGCTTTTTAATTCCCTTCTCTCTTCTCCTTCTATTATCACTAAGAAGCCATGACTAGCTAGGATTTCCTCTCCCACCTCAAAAATGAAGAATAAATTAAGACATGCTCAGATAAATAAAAATAGAATTCACTGCTAGCAGACCTGCCCTAAAAGATAACTAAAGGGAGCTCTTCAGGCTGAAATGAAAGAAGAATCAACACAAGGAAATAAAGAGCAACAGTAAAGGTAAACTACATAGATAAATCTAAAAGACAGCACAAATTTATTTTTTGTTTGTAATTCTATATAGCATTTCTACCATGAATATAAATTATAACCCCCTAAAAAGTAATACTAGAATAAGTAAATAGTGGACTTGTTATTCCAACAAGTGGGTTTTCTATTTCCCTTCAGGAATGGAGACACTGAAGAGATAAAGAAAACAGGCATCTTTGAAAAGAAGAAAATGCTTCAAAATAAACCTGTGGTAGGTGAACTATATACTCCTTCATGTCACAGACATAGTTATTACTTGTAACTTGACGGTTTGGTTCCATGTTGTTTTAAAACACTAACCTTATCTTCTTAATTTACCTCCTTTACATCTCTTGAATCTGTCACTACAGCTAATACCTTAACAAAGGTTATTATCAGCTCACACTTGAATGATTGGAAGCTTCCTAATGGGTCTTCCTAATTTTTGTTCCTGTCCCACCCTAATCCATTTACTACACTGCTGTCATTAGTGATGTAATCACAAACACAAACAAAAATCAGATCCTATCACTCTGCTTTAGTTTTTCCAGTAGCTTCAGGAGGAAAGAATTTTGTAGGTTAAAATGCAAGGTTTCATGACATGACCACTACTTTTCTCTCCAGCACTAGCACCACCACAGACATAAGTGATTTATGCTCACACTCCATGCTACAGCCCTTAGAAGCTATTAAGAATCCCAGAATGTTCTGTCTCCCTTTGCATATGCTACTTTCTCTTATTAGAAAAACCTTACCTTGTACAACTTCATCTCCACGCCAGCAAAGACTTCTTTTTCTTCAGAACTCAATACCTATAGGTATACCCGCTCACTCCCAATAATGCTAAGTTTTATCATTATCTATATATACTTACCATAGTACTTATTAAAATATACTAAAAATGCTTGCTTGCCAATGTAGCTCTCCACATCAACTATACGCTAAGCATAAGGATTGTTTTCATTCCTATTTTTTATCCCTACATATATACACAGTGCCTGGCATGGAGTAGGTGGTTATAAATGTTTATAAAATGTATTAAAAGATAAAACAGATTGCACATTAATAGACCTATGGAGAAGCTGTTTCAATTTTGACTTTCTATAACCAAACCAATAATCTAACCAAAACTAAAATGCCAATAAGTAAATAAATACAATGTAGTCCTTAATTTTTTGGTAATCACTACTCTCTTATTTTTTAAGATTTATGAAAGCCTTATGATATTTATTAGTTTTGTATTTTGAATTTTTCATTAAGGTATAATTGGTGTATAATATCATATTCATTTTAGGTGTATAACATAATAATTCGATATTTATATAACAGTACTTAATTTCTGTAGGTCCTTCTTAGAAACATTTCTTTTTTTATAAGAAAGTGAGACCCAGTGAAAATATGGAGACCCTCCCTAGAAGTTTTACAATGAAAAAAATTAGTTTCTCTCAAATTCTAATCTAAAAGTCCTAAAAACTCTTCAGTAAATGAAAGAACATGACCTATGATTCATATGTAGATCTTTAACTCCATATAAGAAAAAGAAAGATATATTAAACTTGCTTTATCTCATGGTACAAATTAACAATATTAAAGGGATTTTTTAATGCTATGGATTAAAAAGTAAAAACTTGATTTTTTTAAACTGAAAAAGTAAAGCTTAGATAACATTCAATTATCAATAGCCTGCAAATGTGTTACAAAGCCTTTGAAAATTTCCAGCAGACCTAACAATGCATACTGTGTTCTCTTTCAGGTTGTACTTCAAAGATAGGGAAACGAACTCAGTCTATAGAACTTTCTTCCTTAGATTCAACTTTACCTAACATATAAAATAGAGTTAATAATAGTATCTCCCCCTTATAAGATTGTTCAAAGTACTAGAATTCACGTATTACACTTAGGATAGTGCCTAGTACCTATTAAAAGAACAGTAGAATGTTCTTCAAAGGAAAAGATGGCACGCTACTCAGATCAACCTACATTTGTTAATATAGCCACCAAATCTACCCCACTTCTTTCTGCTAATTTTCTTTTCTTTTCTTTTTTTTATGAGTGTATTTGAGTAGAAAAGACAACATATGCCAGGGAGCAAGATCTCAAATGCTCTCTGATGATGCTCATTTAACTAAACAAAGATTTCACTAGTATTCTGCTATAGAATGAATCTTAAATCACTTTACAAATGAAATATTATTAAAATAAGATGACACCTCGCACTCTTCCTTTCCAGCTTGGTCCCGGCAAAATGGCTCCCATGAAGAAGGGTGGCAAGAGAAGGGCTGTTCTGCCATCAACTAGGAAGTGAATACACCATCAACATGCACAAACATATCCATGGAGTGGGTTTCAAGAAGTGTGCCCCTCAGGTACTCAAAGAGATCCAGAAGCTTGTCATGAAGGAGATGGGGACTCCGGATGTGCACACTGACACCAGGCTCAATAAAACTGTATGGGCCAAAGGGGTAAGGAATGTCCCATACCATATCTGGGTGTGGTTGTCCAGAAAACGTAATGAGGATGAAGATTCACCAAACAAGCACTATACATCAGTTACCTACGTGCCTGTCTGTTACCGCTTTCAAAAATCTACAGTTAACGTGGATGAGAACTAACTGCTGATTATTGAATAAAGATATAAAACTGCAAAAAAAGTAAAAAATAAAAAAGGTCAGCACTTAACTACAATCCTGGCCTCCAAGAGAACTGGAACAATGTTACTACAGCCTAGGTCTCCATTCTTTCATCAGCCCAATGGCGATCATATTACCTATCTGATCTCATGGAGGTTAATTGTGAGGATTAAAGAAAATAATTAATGTAGAACTGTCTGCTAAAGATACATAAACTTTAATATGTATGAAAATATTTCATAAATATAGGTTAATAATACTATTGCTATATAAAGGTCAGAAATATACACTCTACATTTTAAGCACAGACCTTGCCTTTTTTAGAACCAGGTCTTGACTTCTTTAAGCCCGACTTTATTTGGTTTGGGTGCATATGTGGATGCCTCATAAAGTATTCCCTTCAGGGATACTTTATATTTATGCATAAGAAATGCTTTCCGTAGTGACTGAAAAGGGCTAACAACTTCAATGAAAGCATAAATGATTAAGAGGTGATTGAGAATAATCTCTGGCTTTGGAGATTTTTCTTAAAGGTGTTAAGGTAAAATAAAAAAATAAATAAACCTCAAAACATGAATTTCAAGTGCTACCTAAAATCTCACCAGTACACAGCATTCTTGCAATTATATGTACTCTCTTGCTGGGGCACTAAGAAGGTAAAGTCATGAAAGGAATGAAAGGTGTAACAAAGAGCATGCACAAGCGTACACTGACATTAACTTCCTACTGTGCGTCAGACACTATGCAAGGCACTCTGATCTAGTTTCTCATTTAATTCTCACAATTTTGAGAGGTATTATCTTCTTTTTTACAGATGATGAAACTGAGGCTTGAAGAGGTTGTTACTTGCTTATGTCAGAGAGATAATATATGGTTTAGAGATAAGAAAGCTAAACCTAAAGGTCTGACTTTCAAGGCAGTCCTTTGCATTTTACCACACTATCGCCCAATGAAGCAGCCAAAATTTTAAAATGCCGCCAAGACTTATATCTCATTGAAGTAGCTGGTTATATAAGTCATTAAGATGTATAGGGAATGTCAACAGAAATTTTCCCAGTTCCTGCTTGATAAATGAACACAGTAAAGAAGTAAATTTCTAATAACTGGTTTAAACATGATGAAAATATATCCCTCATCCAAATAACATTCTATTACACCAGAATTATCTCCAAACACTGCCACAATGGTTTTGGCAAATGTCAAAAATCATACTTAGAAATTCTGATTCATCCAAGGACTAGTAATACATAGAGAAAAAAGTAATATACATATAAACTTGAAGGAGCATGGTGATTACTCAGACACAGACTCCTCATTAAGAAAAACAAGAAATTTATATACCATAAGGAAAAGTAATCTTATAGTAAAAACAAAAAACAAAAAACAAAAAACAGCAGAATATTTTAATAGATATCAAATATTTAGCATCTTTGTTGGTTCTGCATAAAGCCCTACCTAACCAAGCCAGGTCTAGGTAAGTTAGCCTCCTGTAAATACTTCATCTCCACGGCAGCAGACAGAACCCTTATCAAAAAGCACTGTCAAATATAGATAAAACATAGATTCTCTGGTTTATAAACCCGTCTTTCATAGTACACCAAAATTTTCCCATACAAATTTTCATTTTGAAAACACAGTAATAAATCCCACTTAATGAAGGAAATTGCTAAAAGAATATATGTTAATCTAACATGTCTGGCTTAGTTTGCCTATTACAAGACACTCAATCCTGATCTCTGGGCATGGGAAATTAACTGTTTTCAGCCACTTGTTGTACTGCATGTAAGCCTGAATGACCAACATTTAAAACAGAGAGAATAATAACATTTTATGATGTCCCAAACACACAAATCCATGACAGAGCAGGAAAAAAAAAAGTGCAGACCCTATTAGAAAAGATAATATTTGTGTCAGCTCTTTCTCTCTCCCACGGGAGTCTCAAGAGTGTGAATCTTAATTCACATACCTTGACTCCTCAGAACCTTCCAGAAAAAAAGATAATGCTACCTTTTTTTTTTAATCTCAATTGTCGGTAAATGAATGAAAGAAAATATAGCTTTCCATGATGACATTCTAAGTCCAGATACTTTCTTATTGCTCTCAGTTACTTTTCTAATTTCTAATTCTAATAAAAATCTTAACATAATTAAGAAAGACAAACTAAAATTACTCAGGGATTTTTATGCAAAATTTCCAATTGTGTGTCCTAAGCTCTTTTACTCCAAAATGAGTTCACAAACTCTGACAGATGTTTTATAACTCTGTTTAAATATTTAGTCAGTAAAAGGATGAAATTTTAAAAAAAACTCAGAATGATTTCATTCTTCTCAAAAACCAGGGTGGTCTACGGGCAATTTTGGTACCAGTGGTGTTGCCGGGGGAACAAAATGAAAACAGGTGCCATCAAATTCAAATTAAAGATTTCGTTCTATTTTAAACCACCTTAAACAATGTTTCCATAAACTTTCTAACTGATACTACTATAAATTTGACAATATTTTATAACAAGAAAAGGATTATAAATCGTCTGTAGACCATCAAATTTTAACTGTAACAAAATTAGACTGATTGGCAACACTTCCTTTTTAAAAAACTTTCTTTCATTAAATATGAAGCATCATTTAAAAAATGGAATGAATATATAATAAGATGCAAGTCAAAATATGGAAATAGAACAAATATAAACTTTGGTAGTCTTTTCTGAAAGATTTTACTTTGTTTTGAATCTATTGCAGTTTTAAAATTAAAAATCGAGCGCAAAAAAATTTAATTCATAACATAAGGAAAAAGTTATGTAATTAATAACATTACGAAAAGCTTAACCATTCCTCATAAACCTAATTGTAGTATAAGCTTTTTTGTTAAAAACTGAATGAAGTTTCCAATAAAAAACATCCAATAACTTTTATTTATTTTATTAGCATTTAGTATTGAAAAGACTATAAATACTTGGCTTCTAACATTAAAGAGCACTTTTTTTACTCCTAAAAGGGACGAAACAAGTGCCTCTTAATACGAAAGTTAGGTGGTTTTTAAAGAAATACATTGCAATGTTAAACATTTTCTTACTTGTTTTATACAGTATCAGTGACAAAATACACTTTATTTTGTTAAAAGTCTTATTCTAAGAAATGAGTTTATAAGAAATTTTTAGATAGGTGATATTGGGGATAGGCTGATGTTCTAAAAGACTATAAGTTTTTAAGAAATGAAGTACTTTGTTCCCATTGACAATTCTAGATATATAAGATGAGATGCATGTTCTGCAGTATTATTACTTTAATTAGAAGAAAATTTCTCTTTGTATCAGTTTTAAAATTTGAAAAAAATTTTTAACTTGTAGGGACATTTCATCTTGCACGAATGAGAGTTCTTTTATTCTGATCATAAATAATCAAGTTCCATTGTCATTTCAAATATTTCAGACAGTTCAAAGTTTTGTTTTTAGCAGTGCTCTGGGGAAATACAAGTTGGTTCATTGGTGTGGAATCATCAATAACTTAGAGTCAGCTCCATTAGTTAGATTATTCCAAGTACGTAATCACACTGAGGATTTTATCAGCTAGTTTCCTGAAAAACTTAAAGTTTTCAGTATTAATAGATAAATGTTTTTGAAACTAACCTTTCTAGTTTTAAATTCCCCCCATTAAATTATAATTGTAAAAATATAGCAATAGAATCTTAGATTAGCACTTATATCTGAATCATAAAAGAAAAATACACCGTATTATATAACGTTGACCAATGTAAAACTTCCTTTACGGTTATATCAGTTAAAGTTTCAAATAATCTCACTTGTGTATAATTACAAAATGACTGTACTGGTCTACTGCTTACTTTGAAAGTGATTAATCAAAGTCAGAGAAAGCCAACCATCAATTGAAGTGTGTTTTGAATTTCCTTCTCAGAGAAATGTCAAAAAAAGATGAGCTAATTTTACTTTAATTAAAACCTCATTTGGAAATATAAAATAAATGTTTTCTATTTAATTCCAATTATATTTCAATTGTGTCCAGCTTCCAAACTGCTTCTGCTACTTAATTACACGTGCCAAATTAATCTTTTATGATTCATGTAAACAGACTTAAAATCAAAAGACTTGGCTATCTGATTATCTAGTAGGTTTACAGCATTTAACATCTTATTTTGAATCGCAGAGCTCATTAACAAAAAAAGTTAACTATAAACAAATTAGCATCAATTCATTAATGACTTATTTATCTCTTAAGCAATTCATTACCTAAAAATACTTAAATTTTACTGTTTGAATTTTAGAAATCTTAATTCTTTTTTTCCTTACATTCGCTACTATCTCATAAAAGCACAACAAAGCTATTGGCTGATGTTTCTAATTTTAAATTGCTCTCCCAGAAGAGTTCAAAGTAACTTGCTCCTAGAACCAGGATATGTTATAACAACCCAACCATAAAGTACCTTAAAGTCCTGTGACCCATGAAAGAGTCCTCCTTCTAACACCAAATGACCATAATGTCAAATCCATAAACACCCTTAGCTAAGTTTCAAATGTATGTATTTACTTGGTTCAAAAAGATTTGTCTTGTCTATGGCCATGCCACCCTGAGCAAATCCTATCTTGTCTGATCTTGGAAGCTAAGGAGGGTTGGGCGTGGTTAGTACTTGGATGGGAGACCACCTAGGAAGACTGGTTGCTGTAGGCATTAGAAGATTAATTAATTAATTAATGTAAAACAAAAAAAGACTTGTCCTTTGTACATCCTAACATTCTTTGTACATCTTTTCAAAAAAATAAAAAGATAAAGGAAATAGATTTATCTAAAATATTTCTGCTTTACTAATAAGCAGCAATCCTCCAAAAATTGGAAGTGGAAAATTTTGATACTAAAGATACTTTCTATCATGTCTTCTTAGGTACTTCACAGAATTAGTCAAGAAACTACCCCAAAAATCAATGAATAAGGAAGGGAATATAAAGCCTACAACTGAATGAAGCAACATGTTAAACAACTAAAGGTAACACATTACCATACCCCACAACACATGAGTCAAACAAATCTCCTCCTCCTCTCTTTCATTCATTTACTTCCTTTCTCCTACACTGTTAGACTTATGGTCTAGGCCTTCAAAGGCATCTGAAGGCAAGGAAGATTCAGGATGACTTTACATGAGAGAAGAAATAAATCACTGATGAAATGGAGAGATGTTCAGAGAAGGCTCTAGCTCCCAGCATCCTTCAACCATAAGTTCTTCCATCTATAACTTTACTTACAGATAACTTTTCCACCCTTTGCAAGGGTTTCATGTTGACAAATATTTGAAAATGAATACTTACTTAATATATAAAAAAATGAATAAAAAGGAAAAAAATCACTAATGATAAGAAGTTAACAATCTATATGCAAATATGTCATCAGATTTAAAAATCAATCCTTAGGCTCAATTAGAAGCTCACTAAGTCCAAGGTAGTCAATACAGTATGTAAATGTGAGGGAGTCAATATTAAAGACCACACACAAAATGCAAGAAATATATTACTGATGAGGCAAATGAAATTAGAGAATGAATGTATAATAAAGTTCTCTGGGATAAGAACATTCTCTTATAATATTTCTGTTAACTGTCTGACTTTCAGAAACATTACCTATGAAATTAGAAGATAACCTGAATGAACAGAAGGGCTAATTCTTTACATGGAGACTTTGTACCTAGAACATTGTCTAAATCCATCTGGGGGCGGGGGGAACCCACTTCCCTCTAGTAGGAGCAAAGCAAAGACGCAGTTAACCAAAACTACATACAAACTAAAATCCATAAATTCAATAAATAGTCCATGTGAAAAATAAATTACCAATGTAGTTATTTGTATACATACAAAGATATCAGCAAATAAAATCTTTTATATTATGTAAAACAAAATGCTTAGGGATTCATTGATAAACTTCTCTAACTGTTGAGATTTTTAGATATAAATTTCTTTACTGCCTTGGGGGAAACATTTTCTCTAATATCATATATCTGATATTATAATAAAATTATGGCTCAAAGTCTGTTTCACATAGAATCTCTCATCTACATGTCATCAAGCTAATTACTTGGACAATATTACCCATCTCTTCCCCTGGCTCTAGGAGATTTAGAAAGAATTAAGTTTGTGTTTTGTTTTGTTTTCTTGTACTCAAAGTTCACCTAAGAGTAAAAACCTATAAAAGAAATCTTATTTTCTCCCAAGGTTTCCAAGCAATTGCTTTAGTAAATCAAAAGAACGCTTTCTCTATTACCCAAACCATATAATTTAAGAGCAAATGGTTACTTAAGATGACTTAACTTTTCCGAAAGAAAAAAGTAGAAAGTTAGGTGATAGGAAGGTTAGTGATCAGAATTTCGAGAAACAGTCAAATTTTGGCACATTCTGCTCATCAGCTAATACTATTGCAGGGAAAGGGAACATTCTTTTAGAACTTTTGATGCAGGCTTAAATTTTACATAAAGAGAAGCCATAAACTTGTGAAATGCTTCAGAGTTCCAAGAAGCAGCTACCACATTTTGCTGTGTTTCCAAAATAAAATAACATATTATTGACGTTGGGTGGTATTTACCTCCAAAAATACCAAAGTATCAAAAAGATAATGCCTATAACTAATATTTGATCTTATATTTTTTATGTATGGTTCCTAAATTTTCTCATGGCCCAGACATCCAGATATACTACTTAAATTTTTCCAACTGTCTCCATGTCACAGAATTCCCTTTCCAATTTGGTTCAGTATATACTTAAGATCTACTTTATAAAGGGATAAATTCTATCTTACATCTAGGTTAAGAGGCCAGGACCTGGAGTCTACTGCTTGAATTCTAATCCTGGCTCTTCCAATTACTAGATATTTAATATCTATATACATTATCTTTATTATCTATAAAATGTAGATAATAGAAATAACACCTACTTTACAAGGTTGTTGTGAGAATTAAAATAAATTAGTACACATAAAATACATAGAACACAACCATAAAAAAAAGAAAAAGTAGGTACATGCTACAACATAGATGAACCCCTTGGAAAAAGTATGCCAAATGAAAGAAACCAGTCACGAAAGACCACATATTGCATGATTCCATTCATATGAAACGTCCAGAATAGGTAAGTCCACTGAGACATAAGGCAGACTAGTAGTTGCCAAAGTCTAGAAGAAGAAAAGAATAAGGATAAAATGCTTAATGAGTACTGAGTTTTATTTTGGAGCGATGGAGCTATTTTAGAACTACACAGAGGTAGTAGCTGTACAACACTGTGAATTACTAAATGCCACTTAACTGTTCACTTTAGAATGGTTAATTTTATGTTACATAAATTTCTTCTCAAATTTAAATTTTAAAAAAGTAATACACTTTTTATTGATACCTTCAAAACTATTTAGAACAATGATAGGCATATATAAAAAGTTCAATGTCACCTCTAATAATTATTATCCATGCAACAAAAACTAGTAAATATATAAAATACTATGCACTAGTCCAAAAATTCAAATAACATACATAGGTTTAGAGTTTTACATTTACTTTTACATAGTCATTTTAATAATTTATTTCTTTTACAATCCGCGTGAAATGATGTAATTCATCTACTAGGAAATCATTTCCTCCAAAGATATTCATATAGAAAATACATATGTAAAATGGCACCTAAAAAATTACTTTGTATATTTACTGTTTCCATGTTATCCAAGCTGTAAATATAATTTTGATATACAGTTCTTATGTATTTAACTATCTGGATAAAAAGGAGCTAAATTATTAAGAAAATATATACAAAGTGACAACTAAAGAACTATTTTGCAAATTTAACCCCACAAATTATTATTCTCAGATGTTAATATATAAAACTATTAAAAGATACATATCTTTACAAACTCAATGAAAGTTTCAATTTGTGATGAATTAGAAAAATTCTTCATAATAGAAGGCAAAATGAGAATCATGAACTAGATCTGCCCAGGGAAAGCAAATAAAACACATAAAATCATAAGTCTGTATTCACGGGTATCAGAGATCACTAGTTCGTTTTCCTGTTTTAAGAAGCACTTATCCTATAGTTTAGGGAAAATGTCAATAAATGAAGAGATCACAGTCAGCTCCCAAACTACCAATTATAGCAGCCAAGAGATCAACTCTGAAAACACCTCAAATAAAAAGCTACCAGAAGAAACTATGTGGCACTTTCTACGAGTATTTCAAAAGAAAAGCAATGAAACATTCCAAAAGCAAGAAATTTCATTCAATTTTCCATTCCTCTGCCTCATAGATTTCACTATTAGAAGTCTTTTTTCTTTGTCATGTCTAATGTTTCTTATAAATTTCCATTAAATGTGTTACAAAAGGTTAACTGTTGAAAATGACTATATTTCAAGTATACATTTATAAATAACAAATAAAATTGTCATTAATAACTTTAATATGAAATTAAATTACTGAAATGAACTTTCAAATAGTATATGTTGACAGTCAAGGAATTGGGGTATGGTGCATGTAATCTTTACTGGTTCAAAAGCAGAGTTTAGGTCAAGATTTTTAAAGCAGCCAAAGGTTTAACAATCGAAAAATACACATTATTGCTTTATAAATAAAAATAGTTCAAATGAACAAGGTTTGTTCATTTGTTCTACATCACACACCAACATTATTAACAGCTTTACACTTCATGTGCTATGAGAAAGAACTTTATAAAGATATTTTTTAATTTTAGTAAATTTATTGGTGTGACATTGCTTAAAAAGATTGTTTCAAGTGTACAATTCTGCAATATATCGTGTGTATATTGCACTGAGTGTTCACCGCCCAAAATGATCCCCTTAACCCTCTTCTACACCCCGTCACCACCCCATTCCCCTCTGGTAACCACGATACTGTTGTCTGTGTCTGGGAGTATTTCTGTTTGTCTGCTTTGCTCATTTGTTGCTTTCAGTTTTCTATCCCACATATGAGTGAAATCATATGGTCCTTGTTCTTTTCCATCTGACTTATTTCTCTTAGCACGATATTCTCTAAATCCATTCATGTTATAGCAAATGGCAGTATTTCATCTTTTCTTATGGCTGAGTAGTATTCCATTATATGTGGAATACATAATACACATTATAGCAGCCAAGAGATCAAGTCTGAAAACCTTGTGATTCATATCCCATCTTCTTTATCCAATCATCCACTGAAGGACATTTAGGTTGTTTCCATGTCTTAACCACTGTGAATAATGCTGCAATGAACACAGGAATATATATAACTTCATATATAAATTCTTTCAGACTTTTCAGATAGATTGCTGAGTCATATGGTAATTCTATTCTTAATTTTTTGAGGAATCTCCAGGCTGTTTCTATAGCGGCTGTACCAATTTACATTCTCACCCACAGCATATTAGGTTTCTTTTTCCTCACAACCCCTCCAACACTTATTACTACTTGTCTTGCTGATAAGAACTACTCTAACAGGTGTGAGGTGGTATCTCATTGTGTTTTAATTTGCATTTCCTGTATAGTTAGTGAAATTGAGTATCTTCTCATATACCTGTTGTCATTTGTATGCCTTCTTGGGAGAAGTGCCTGTTCAGGTCCTCTGTGCATTTTCTAATTAATTTGTTCTTTGTTGTTGAGTTATATGAGTTCTTTAAAATTACTATTTTTAAAATATCTTTTTTCACTGAAGATCTTTAAGAGAATTAGTCAGCTAACTTCCTGAAATTATTTAAGTGTCATTCACCCTAAACAGAGAAATATAATTTTCTTGCATCTCAAGTTTCATAAATATTTAAATATAAATATTATGCATCTCTATTTCCTCTAATCTGTATGTTTAACATCAAAAGAGTTGGATGAGCTATGGAAAACAGTATGGTGGTTCTTCAAAAAATTAAAAATAGAATTAATTACCGTACAACCAAGCAACTGCACTTCTAGGTACATATATCCAAAAGAATTAAAAGGAAATCAAACAGTTCATAGTTCGTAGCAGCGCTATTTACAATAGTCAAAAGGTGGAAACAACTCAGGAGCTATCAACAAATGAATGAACTAACAAAATGAGATACACACATAAAATGAAATATTATTCAGCCTTAAAAAAAGGAATGAAATTTTGACACATGCTACAATATGGATGAACCTTGAAGACATTATGCTAAGTAAAGAAGCCAGACACAAAAGGACAACATTGTATGATTCCACTTATATGAGGTGCTTAGAATAATCATATTCATAGAAACAAAATAGAATAATAGTTACTTGGGGTTGGGGAAAGAAAGTAATAGGCAGTTATTGCTTAATAGGTACAAAGCTCCAGTTTGAAACGATGTAAAAGTTCTAAAGGTGAATAGTGGTGATGGCTACAGAACAATGTAAACATATTTAATGCCAATTAAAAATAGTTAAAATGGTAAATTTCATGTTAGGTACATTTTACCACAACATAAAAAAGAAAAAAAAATTTAAGTTCTAGAAATGGATGGTGATAATGGTTGTACAACAATGTCACTGAATATGTCATTGTACTATTCACTTAAAAATACTGAAATGGTAAATTTTTTATATATATTTTCCAACAATTGTTTTTTAAAAATCTGGGTTAATTCTGTCAGTAATTAGTTTAATTCTGAATTACTTATTTTTAGAGCAGGTCAGAAAATAGTTTCTAAAAGGTTCTGAATACTTTGTAAGCAACTGAACCACCACTACAGCTAACTAGCACTCCTCAACTAAGCATTGTTTAGCAAAAGTACTACTGACCTTCAATTTAAGGGCCCTGGCAACCATATAAAATGCTTTATGTTGATTCTTCAGCCATAAGTAATAGGCTCTTAAAATAGAGCACTTGATGTTCAAGGCATGAGCAGGTTATAAACAGAACCTACTTTAAATCCATTTTCCCCATGGCTAGTGACTATACTTACATCCTCAATAACATTCCCTTCCACCTAGGGCCTTGTTTTACTGCTTATCCTTCTTGGACCCACTCATTTTTCATCTTTAATCCCATCCCTGAATCCTCATCTCTTTCTAAAACTAAATTCCCCTCTTCCTACTGAAACCTCTCCTCAACCCTAAAATATTCAAACTTTCCCCCTAACTTTCCTCCTCTTCTTGGCTGTTAAAACCTCAAATAGAGTCTACTGGTGCTGCTTCCACTTCTCTACTTCCCACTCATTTCTTGATGCCTTCTGCCCCCTATTCAACTGAATTACACTCCTCAAAGTTAACATGAATTCCAATTTGATAACCTCTTCATACTACCTAATCTAAAGGCAAAATGTAAGACAAGCATTTATAAAAGGTCAAGCACCTCCTTAAAACGCTTTTCTTTCTTGCCTGAAACACCATATCCTTCTAATTCTCTTACTGTCTAGTTTTTCTTTTTTCTCCCTCCCCCAAAATCCCCAAATATGGGTACTTGTTATTACCTTCATCCTCTTTTTCCTTCTCTCCTAGAAACTTTTCAGAACTTTTCTTCTTAAAACTTCACAAAATATCTTATAAATGCAGATTAACATCAGCACAAGAGATGTTAGAAGGAGTCAGATAGTTAGAGAACAATTCCACTTACCCCAATAACTAATTAGCTGGCAATAAGAGGAGTGCTTCCCTATTGCACATGCATATATCAGTGCTCAAGGTTAAGAAAACCACATTTGTATGTTTTGGCAGGTGAAATATATTTTAAATGAAAAAACATTTAGAATTTTTTTTTTAAATAATTGTACTGCTAGAAGGAAGTATCTAACAATCTGTTTGTTATTAATTGCATGTTTTCTGATATGGTTAATTATTTAGGCTTGACGCAATCATTCAGTTGATTAAGACTGCTAATTGATACAAAATAAAAGGATGTATGCACTGCAGTGTAAATGTCAGTTTCTTAAGGCTCAAAAATAATTTCTTCTGGAAGAGTTTCAAAATTTTCATGTAGCAATAATATTTGTAGAAAAGAAACAGAAAAATAAAATCCATTGAGAATTGATATTATATCCTAATTTAAAGACTGTCCGAATATTTACATTATTTAAAAGTATAATTTGTGATGAATAATAATTTATTGGTATCAAAAATTAAGACCAAGGACATTTTTACATGCTTAGGATTTTTGGCTAGCAATGGCTTTTTACCTAAGTTGCTCTCTTTTGTCCTAAAAAAAGAAACTACTCCTTTAAAAGCTTTATCATAAAAGAAGAATGGAAAGAAAATTATTTCATTTAAGAAATTTAAAAACTATTTTAAAGCTCAAAAAATTTAAGGATATGGGGAAGTTATCAAGATGCAATATGCTAAATGAAAAATGAAAATTACAAAAATAATATAATCTCATAATTTCCATTTTTAAAAAACAATATGTTCTCATGGGCATGATATATATACAAAGCAAACAGGAATATAATACATAAAATGTTAATTGTAAATCTCCACATAGAACAAACCAAGTGCAAGTGATTTTTATTTTCTTCTTTATACTTTGCTTTCTTACTTTACACCTACCTTCCTTTCCATGGCAAATAATACAATTGTAGTTGGGCTTCATGAAAGAATATACTCTACATTCCATTCAATTTTCTGCCTCATTTTGACAGTGTGGGTGAAGAGGAATTTTCCACTCAAATGGCTAACCTTGTAATCAGCTCTTTGTTCTGCTTCTGTAGACATGCTTGCCACATAGGCTGAAGGGCAGGGTGACCTTGAGATCAACTAAAGACTCACCCTTCCCTTTGTTTGATCTGTCTAGATAAAAGACGCATCCCCTTTGCTTAAGTAAAGTTACCCCTGAGTTCGGGGCCCAGATCTTCAGAGCACTAGCTCTTCTGGGACTGCCAGCGTAAAAAACCTCAGTTCTCCAACTCTCCGAGTGGTGCCTGGTTTCTCATCAGTCTGATTTTTCTGCAACATAGGAAAAGACCATCTTCTGAAGCTATACAAAGTAGCCTTTTATCATTGTCAATGTTCTCATGTACCTGATCCATCAACAAATCCTGTTAATCCCCTTTCAAATTATATCAGAAACCAACTACTTCTCACTATATTCACTGCATCTAATATCCTCATCCAAGTCACCATCATTTCTTCCTTGGTTTATACAAGTCTCCTACCCTAGCTTATTTGATTCTACCCCTGTAACTCCTCAGGCTATTCTTATGTCACTCTTCTACTCAGATATCCTCAGTGACTTCTCAACTCCTTTGAAATAAAAGCCCAGGCGTTTACTGTAACCTTCAAGTCTCCATGATCTGTCTAGGAGTTTTCAGGTACATTCCATCTTAAGGACCACTGAACTTGTAGACAGTTGACTCTACCTAGTACATTCTCCACCTAGATATTCTCATTTCCCTCAAGTTTTTATTCAAGTGTCATCTTCTGAGTGAGGCCTTCACTGGCAGTCCAACACATCAACTACTTCACTCCATCCTTGAGATTTCCTATTTCATTTCCCTGTTTTATTTTTCTACTATAGGACTTGTTACTATCTAACATACTAGATTTGTATTTATTTCTCTTCTTTATTCTCTCTCCCCCTTATTAGATAAGCTCAAAAAAATAAATTCTTCTTTTTTAGTGCTGCATCCATAGCACCTAGAACATTCCCTAACACACGGTAAGTGCTCAGCAAATATCTGCTGAATGAATGCAATCTTTTGTAAAGTCAAAGCTTCCTGATCACAGTAAAAGTTGGTTCACCAAATGTCAAAAAATGACAGCAACTCATTTATTCATATTTGGAAAATCAATACTTAAAATGACTTTACAGAGGGTTAAACCAGCTATGGTAACAATAATGTAGTCATATTTTTCCAAGCCTAAAAGGAAGCATCTAAGATTTTACCTTCAAAATTTAGGAATAAAATTATGACCTAATTTGATATATCAAATGGACTCTAAGGGATCCAAGTGATCAATCATTGCTGTTACTGTTGATAAGTAAGCAATATTGTCTAAAACCATACTGTTACTCTTCTAAGTTTTCCACTAGAATATTCAATTCCAATCTATGAGGCTGGATATAAAACTTTCCTTATGTATAAACAAAAACAAGCTGAATATCGTTACTACTATACACCTGAATATCTGTTATCTAAAAGATCTTGAAACATTTTATAAACATCAATCAATTCTGTGTAAAGAAAGCTAAGGGGGACTAGGCAATTAGATACTGTGAAAAAATAAAAGCAATCAGAAGAAATACAGTCCATGGTGGCAGTGACACAAGCTAAGCAGGAGGTATGGATAATCTGGGTAAGTGCCATGGAAAAATAAATATCATGATTGGACTTGAGGCAAATGGAAACAGTTCAAATTGGCTTCGTACAGTACTGTGTGGAACATATGATGTCCATATGTCCATTACCAACAAACTAAAACATGGAAAATAACAAAAGCCAATGCTGTGATCGCTATAAGAACACACCCAATGCCAGTCTCTACCACACCACAGCAGCATAACTTACTACAGCTGCCAGGTAAGTTGAATAAGAAGTCAAAAGTAATAAGAAAAGAGATGGGGAAATTCTTGACTCTAAACTGTTCTCTTTCCCTACAGAAGAAAAGCTGGGATCTATACTACAACGTAGTAGAATGTGGCCACAATAAAGGCTGAAAAGTAAAGCACTTTTTTTTTTCTATAGACAATTTCCAAAAGTATATAAAGTGTTTTAAAGAGGTCAGCATTTTATCTGAAACTACAAATAATTTAAAATCTAAAGAACTAAATTCGATCCTATTCCACTCTTAAGAGTAGAACAAAATGAAATAACATCCAAGTTTAAAAATATTGCAAACATAACCTTAGAAGTAAAACAAACTGACTATCTTTTGGGAAGACTGGGAATCCATTACATATTATATCAGTGCTAACAAGTCTACCAAATTTTTGTTTTATATTCTCTAACTCCCAAAGCGATTCATCTTATGATACAGTCATAGTTGATATAAAAGAAGTAATGTTTAGGCAAATGTTGTGAAGGACCAATTTGCACAGCAAAGCCAAAACTATAAAAAACCTAAAAAACCCAATAATATATCATCTTAGAGCTTATGTGGTAGTTCTGACATTTTCGAACAATCAAAACCAGATATTCCAAGTCAGGTGAACTGCATAAAAATAACCTCAGCTCTAATTCAGAAATTTATTGGTTGTCACTCACTGAAACTATATAGTAATAAAACATAGCAGTTAAAAATACATAACTATTTTATAGTAAATATCAATGTCATTCCTGTCTCAACCCAACTTCCCATTCTACCCTCAAACCCCAAAACTTAAAACCAAGTACAATTTCTTGAGTAGCTGGACTGTGGTTAAGGAAAGGAAGCTATGCTTGTTTGTATGGAATCTGCCATTTCCTCCCTGCCAAAACACTTGTTTAAAAAGACATGTAATATTTCTATTAAATTGTAAATGCAGCCGACAAGGAAATGGCCTACTGGCAGTGTATTACCTTTGTGGCAGTGCCAGCAGGCCTACAGCAAAATAGTGCACATGATAATTTCAGCATGCATTCCCAAGTAACAAAATTGTGCTTTACATAAATACCACAGAACCTGAGTAAGATCCAGAAAAAGCAATGAAAATTTGCCCAAGCTTTCATGCTTGCCTATATCAATTGTATGTCATAACTAAAGCAAAATAGAAAAGCATCTACATATGTCCAAGAAGCTTGTGAAGTTAGATCGTATAACCCTGGGAAAACTATTGCAACTTAAATCTGTGTATTTCTTGTTAACCACTGTAACAACTCACTAATAAAAATTAAGAAAAACTGTGGGTATCGAATGAACCAAAATGTACTAACTACATACAATTCCTTAAAGACCATAATGCAACTTATTAACAGGAACATATGTTCAGTGTAAGCCACAATTGTTATGTTAAATTACTTCTTCCTTTGATATCATTCATTTGATTACAGAATTTAAGAGATTCACAAACCCTCCAATTAAAATGGTGACCTTCAGTTTATAAGTCACTTATTGCAATGCTTATAAAGTCACCTCCGTTCATTACATAGCACAACTACATGTAATTATGCTATTTAAACGATTCCAGATGTAATAAAGATGAGTCTATGTATGTAAAAGTTTATTGAAAACTAAGTTAACATAATCAAATGATTAATCTATAATTAATATAGTCCTTTAAGGCAGCTGAAGAGTTCTACCCTGCAGAAATTGAACTAAAATACAATTTTTTTAAGTCAGGCATATCTTGTCTACCTTCATTTTTTGAAATGTCTGTCCAACCATAATTTCAAAAGTCAAATTTGCTCTAGATAGCATTTCCTCCAAAAATATTATGAATTTTTAAATGTTATACACTTGAAAGTACAGAGTCATCACTTGCCCTCAGATATCTCTCAAACTCCCAACACACAGACACCTAGATATTTGTCTTCTAAAATAAATGCTAGCTCAGGTTTTCAGCCTAAATGGTTTCTATGACTGACTTAAAAACAAAACTTATTAAGATCAATATAGTAAGTCTATACAATTTTAAAACATAAGTCTTCAACAAGACTTAACAATTATATCCTCATTAGCAAATCAAAACCACTGTTCAGAGGCTACCACTAAGAGTGCTCACACTAGTCTTTCTGATCTTCTTCAACAAGGAAATAGGATCTAAAGTACAAAAAACAACAAAAAAAAACAAAAACAAAAAAACAAAAACAAAACAAAACCATGAATTATATCACTTTAAAATTTTAATTTAAAATAAACTACAATTACTAAGTTTGAAAGTCAAGCTGTAAGTAGGTGATGACAGGCCTTTCAAGTTGTATTTGATTAGCATTTACTTATTTTCATTTTTCAGTTTATTTCACTGACTCTAAGTTACAAGCACAAAAATTTATTATTGTAAGAAAGAATGTGAGCTTGCCAGATTTCAATATTAATACCACAGAAGTATCTTTGAGATAAGAAAGGGAATCAAGCACATATTAAATAAAAATACTTAGTGGATGTTCTTATACTTGTATAATTCACTCTGCTGGGTTCAATTAGACAAAGATGAAATACACTTGCATTTAACACTTAGATCTAGTAGAGAAAATAAAACTACATAGTAACTATGATAAGACACAGCAAGTTAAAAAGTGCCATAAGAAAGTCATAGAAAAGGTGATATGAGAATTCAAAAAAAACGTTTTTTTAAATCAGTGGAATGAGGAACTTTGGACAGTAACTAGCCATATATCTAAAACTACCCTTTCCAGAAGTAAAAGGTATTAGGGAAGGGGAATCATAGATGCCATATACATATATGTTTACCACTTCCAGACTAAAATACAGAACAGCGGTACACTGTCCTAAAAATACAATATAAAAGAAACTTTCTTGAGGGTCATTGATATTATTGTGTTGTATACATGTTTGTTTTATTAAATTTATTGATGTGACATTGGTTAATAAAATTAAATAACAAGAGTACAATTCTATAACGCATCATCTGTATATTGCATTGCATGTTTACCACCCAGAGTCAAATCTCCTTGTCACCATACATTTCATCCCCTTTACTCTTCTCTACCTCTCCCCACCCTCCTTTCCTTCTGATAACTACTATACTGTTGTGTCTAAGAGTTTGTTGCTTTCAGTTTTATAGCCCACATATAAGTGAAATCATATGGCTCTCAACTTTTTCTATCTGACTTATTTCGCTTAGCATGACCTCAAGATCTATCCATGTGGTCACAAATGGCAGTATTTCCTCTTTTCTTATGGCTGAGTAGTATTCCATTGTATATATGTACCACTCTTCTTTATCCAGTCATCTATCATAGGACAGTTTGGCTTTTTCTATGTCTTGACCACCGTGATTAATGCTGCTATGAACACTGGGGTGCACATATCTTTATGGATAAATGCTTTCAAATTTTGGGGGTAAATACTCCGAAGAGAGATTGCTGGGTCATATGATAATTCTATTCTTAATTTTTTAAGGAAACTCCATACTGTTTTCCATAGTGGCTGCACCAACTGACATTACCACAAACAGTGCACAAGGGCTCCCTCTTTCCCACAATCTCTCCAACAGTTGTTACTACTGGTCCTGTTGATGACAGCCATTTTAAGGTGTGAGGTGGTATCTCACTGTGGTTTTTATTTGCATTTAACAAACAGCTAGTGAAGCTGAGCATCTTTTCATATGTCTCTTGGCCATTTGTACATCTTCTCAGGAGTAGTGTCTGCTCAGGTCCTCTGCCAATTTTTTAATTGGATTGTTTCTTTCACTGTTGAGTTGTAAGAGTTCTTTGTATATTTTGGATATTAGCCCCTAATCAAAGGCACTGTTTGCAAATATCTTCTCCCATTCTTTTGCTGTGAAGAAGCTTCTAGTTTGATATAGTCCCATTCACTTATTTTTGCTTTTACTTCTCTTGCCTCTTAGGTCAAATTCATAAAATTCTAAGGCCAAGGTCCATGGGTTTGGTACCTATGTTTCCTTCTATGTATTTTACTGTTTCAGGTCTTATATTTAGGTCTTTGCTCCATTTTCGGTTAATTTGTGTATAGTTGACAAGTTAGCAGTCTAGTTTCATCTTTGAGCGTATGGCTATTCAATTTTCACAGCACCATTTATTGAAGAAGCTTTTCTTTCTCCATTTTGACAGGCTCACCTGTCAAAAACTTATCCAGATATATGTGGATTTATTTCTGGGCCTTTGATTCTGTTCCATTGGTCTGTGTGTGTTTTTCTGCCACTGTCATGCTGTTCTGATTATTGCCACTGTGTAGTATAATTTGAAGTCAGGAAGTGTGGGACCTCGAACTTTGTCCTTTTTTCTCAGGATTGCTTTGGCTGTTTGGGGTCTTTTGTGGTTCTGTACAAATCTGATGTTTTTTCTATTTCTTTAAAAAATGCCAGTGGAATTTTGATGGGGATTGCATTAAATCTGTACATTGTTTTGGGTAATGTGGGAATTTTAACTATGTTGATTCTCCCAATTCATGAACATGGAATATACTTCTACTTCTTTGTGTCTTCAACTTCTTTTAATGATGCCCTGTAGTTTTCAGTGTATAGGTCCTTCATATCCTTTGTTAAGTTTATTCCCAGATATTTTATTATTTTTGTAGCAATTGCAAAAAGAATCTTTTTTTTCCCATTTTTCTGAAATTTTACTGTTAGTGTACAGAATGAAAGGAATTTTTATTTTTGTGCACTGATTTTTGTATCCTGCAACTTCACTGTAGTTGTTTATTGTTTCTAATAGTTTTTTGGTGGACTTTTTAGGTTTTTCTATATGAAGAAAAATGTCATCTATAAAAAGTGATCAATTGACTCCTTCATTCTAATCTGGGTGTCTTTTAATTCTTTCTCTAGCCTGATTGCTCCAGTTAGAACTTCTAATAAATACTATATTGAATAATGGTGGGAATCGGGGCATCTTTGTCTTGTTCTTGATCTTAAAAGCTTTCAGATTTTTACTATTGAGTACATTAGTTGAAGGTTTGTCATATATGGCCTTTATTATGTTAAGGTACTTTCCTTCTATACCCATTTTATTGAGTGTTTTAATCATAAATGGGTGTTATATCTTGTCAATGCTTTTTCTGCAAATATTGATATGATCGTATGATTTTTATCCTTTATGTTGTATATCACATTGATTGATTTGCATATGTTAAACCATCCTTGGCCCCTGGAATGAACCTCACTTGATTGTGACATATAATCTTTTCAATGTACTGTTGTATTCAATTTACTAGTCTTTGGTTTAGGATTTTTGCATGTGTAATCATCAGAGATACTGGCCTATAGTTTTTTCTTTTTTTGTGTTTATCCTTGTCAGGTTTTGGTATCAGGGTAATGATGGCCTCATAAAATGAGTTAGGAAGTATTGCTTCTTATTCGATTTTTGGGATATGATTAAAGGACAGGTACTAAATCATCTTTTAATGTTTGGTAGAATTCACAAGTAAAGCCATCTGGTCCTGGACTTTTACTTTTTGTGAGGTTTTTGACGATTATTTCAATTTCCTTACTGTTTATCAGTCTATTTATAGACTTTCCAGTTCTTTATATTTCAGTCTAGAAAAGTTACATATTTCCAAGAATTTGTTCATTTCTTCTAGGTTATTGAATTTGGTGGTATATAGTCTTTCATAGTATTCTCGAACAACCCTTTGTACTTCTGTGGTGTCCATTATAACTTCTCTTTCATTTCTGATTTTATCACTTTTCTCTTTTTTCCTTAGTGAGTCAAGCAAGGGATATGTCAATTTTTTAAATCTTTTCAAAGAAACAGCTCTTTGTTACATTAATTTTTTCTACTGTCTTTTTATTCCATATTTCATATAATTCTGCTCTGCTTTTTATTTCCTTCCTTCTGCTAACTTTGGTCTTCATCTGCTCTTTTTTTTAGTTCTTTAAGATATAATGTTAGGTTGTTTATTTGGGGGTTTTCTTGTCTCTTGAGATAGGCCTGAAATGACATAAACTTGTTATTGCTTTTACTGCATCCCAAAAGTTTTGATATGTTGTACTGTCATTCTCATTTGTCTTTATATATCTTCTGATCTCTCCTTTTGTTTCTTTTTTGAACCAGTTGTTCTTTAGTAGCATGTTGTTTAATCTCACATACTTGTGGTTTTTCCCGCTTTTTTTGCAGTTGATCTTCAGGTTCAAAGCACTGTGGTCAGATAATATGCTTGATATGATTCAATCTTCTTAAATATGTTGAGGCTAGTTTTGTGTCCCAACATATAGTCTATCCTTGACAATGTTCCACGTGCCGTAGAGAAGAATGTGTAATCTAGTATTCTGAAATTAAAGGCTCTGTAAATGTCAATTATGTCCATTTGGTCTAATGTGTCATTTAAGGCCAGTATTTCCTTATTGATTTTGTTTGGATGATCTATCTATGGCTGTCAATGGAGTATTTAGGTTCCCTACTACAATTGTGGTTTTGTCAGTTTCTCCCTTTCCTTCTGTTAGTAGTTCCTTTATATATTTTGGTGCTCCCTGACTGAGTGTATATATATTGATAAATGTTATGTCTTCTTTATGTATTGTCCCCTATCCTATATCATTATAAAATGTCCATCTTTGTCTTGTTACCGTTTTTACTTTCAAATTTATTTTGTCAGGTATAAGTAAGACTACACCTGCTTTTTCTCTGGATTTCATCTGCACAGTTCTCAACCTTTTGAGATAAAAAAGCCCTTGTGTCAAGAAGTCCTTATCTTCATTTGATGAAAATTATGAACTCTTTCACCAGGAAAAAAAAAAACACACACACATATTTAAGTGCAGTTTCAGGGGTTCCATTAACTGAATTGTCTGCCCTAGAAAAAGTTCGTTCTGCTCTCTTGAAAATCAAGGTTTCCATCACTGTGGCAGTATATAGTAAAAATGAAGTACAAAACATCTATATATCACAGTTTGACCTGAAGTTAGAAAAAAGAGAGTCTCACATGTATCTCTCTGTCTTCATGGGCTTATTATTTCTATATTGTTTCCAAAAGAGGCTCTAGAAGTCATCTCAGCAGCCATAAGCAACAGCTTTAAAGTTTTCAGCAACCTCCCCTGGCTTGCAATAAACTCCTTTGGGTACTGTGTAAAGTCTCAATATCTCCAACTCTCCTGGACACCCTGAAACAATGCCAGGTGATGTTAAAGCAACTGCCTGATCCTTTCTACAGCCAAAAGCTCCTTAAGTAATGATGGTAAATATTATTAAATAGGTACCCTCTGCAAAAACTTAAACTAATTTATTATCTCACTGCGAGACTTGAAAAGCAACTTAATAATGCTACATAATACTTCTATAGTATTTAGCATTTTACATGTATTACTCATTTACATTATATTATCTGATCTTCACAACTCTGTAACTAGACATATAAGAGTGCTTTACAATTAATTTGTAGATAACGAAATTGTTTCAGGACTTACAAGTCTCAAACACCAGATCATACCCCTACCATGAGGCAAAAATTGAAGCATTTATGGCATTAGAAAAATTTAGATTCCCAAAGCCTAGTTCGGTGATTTTTTTTTTCTCTACAAATCCAAGTTACAAACTAATACTGGTCACGAAACTAATTTAACAGATTGGAACCTTCATATTTTTTTCTTTAATAAAAGGATGAAATAGAATAGAAGGAGAGAAAACAGAAATAACTGTGATAGAACATAAATTAGAGTAGATCATAATAGTAAAGATAAGTACTCTTTTATGCACATTTTGTTTTAATTGTATGTGTACATACACATAGAGTCACAATATGAAATACATTTCATACTATGGATCACAGTCAAAAAAGTCTGAAATGAAATGCCATCTTTCAATCATTAATAAATCAATTTAAATTGTCTCCATTAAACACTCTCACACAGATACAGAAAAATACTATCTTTGTCAGTATCCCACACAAAAAATCTTAGAAAGATGGATTCTAATGTAGTTCTTTCTTAACAATTCTTACTCTGAGCAATACTTAAAGAAATATGTCTCTAAAACTATAACTCAAATTCATGTAATTTATATGTCAGTATGAAAATGATGATTGCTTCCTCAATAGTTACCAAAGTAATCATGTTTTTGGAGCACTTGGCAACACCAATATGAAGGTTTGAATATAAATTCATAGTGGGAATTTATCCTCCCATGGCACCTTTGGGAGAGACCCCAGGAAGCTCAACCAAGAGAAGTTAAAATGTGTTTACTCTGTTCTCCTTGCTTGTTCACCTCTTCAAAAATAATAACTCTGATGACAGAAGTATGTTAAAACTGTCACTGTAATATACTTTAATCCCCAATTTAGGAGCAAGAATGCCTGGTACTCCCACATGTATTAGGACCATAAAGCAGAAAAACTCTAACATTCAAATTGAGTGAAAAACCATATGTCCTCAAAGCAGTACTAAACTCTCCAATGACCCAATTTGCCCCACTCCTTGGCTATTTCTGAACTGGAAGTACGGTTAATAGAATCAAAGTATTATATAAAATAATCAGGCAGAAAAATGTAAGGAACAAGGAAGAAAAAACGGTAATATGAAAAGAACAAAAAGCACAGGGAAAGAAAAGCAAGGGTGGGAAGGGGAGCATGTAAGCATTCATGGACATGTGCTGTCAGAGGACAGGGAACAAAAAAAGTAAAGGGAGGAAGAAGAAGAAGAAGGGAAAAAAAGGAAGATGAGGATAGGTAGACAGGAATAACTGAGAATTTGCAAGACAATGCGAATGTCGATCTGGCTCATCCTGAAAGCTTACCTTGCCCCAAAGCATCCAATTCTAGAGAGCTTTCACCAGTGCCTGAGGTGTATGGGACTGAAAAAAAATTATGCATCCTTACAAATGCCATCTGCTAAGATACTCCACATGGAGACATTTCTCTCCTCTTCTTTCCTCTATGGATCTGCTTATTCAGAACAGCCCTGATTCCTCTACTCAGTCTCAGCATATTATCTACTTCTTTAGAGAACAGCACAGTGAAGAAGAGAAGGTCCAGGTCAAGAAACAGAAGATCAGAACCATTTTCTCACAGACTCTGTTCTGTGTACTCATGAGAGATTTCAGAGATAGAAATATCTCAGCCTCCAACAGATGCAAGAACTTTCCAACATCCTGAACCTTAGCTAAGAACAGAGTAAGACCTGGTTCCAGAACCAGAGAATGAAAGTAAGAGGTAGCAGAAATATAACTGGCCAAAGAATAGCAACCGTGTGACTCGGAAGGGCTCAGTAACTACAGCTTACCCGGGCATCCCTTCCTGTCACCAGGGATGTCTGGTGAATGTTTCTGGAAACCTATCAATGTGGAGCAACCAGAACTGCAATAACCCAGCTTGGGACAACCATTCCTGAACAGTCAATTTTGGAGCTACCATTCCTGGAACAGTGAGACCTGGAGCCCCCAAGTCTTGATTAACTGGGCTTAGAACAACCAAGTCTGGAACAATCAGCTCTACAGCTATGGAGAGGAAGCCCTGCAGCCCCAGATTCACTTCCAGCAAAATTGTCCTGTCAGTGATTTGGACACCACCTTGGAAATTTCTGGGGAAAGCTATGATGTAATACAGCAAAGTCCTAAGTACTAGAGTGCCCAGCAAACCATGCATTTATTTCAAAATTATTTATGAACATGCAGCCTGAAGATGTGTGATGATGGATATACTTTTCAATCAATTTGGGCTGTGGCTAGGATTTTTCTGTGTATATCTGCCTTGATATCCCGCTTCTCATTATGCCTCTTGTGTCAGTTTGGAGAATTGGAAATGGGGTATGAATGGAGTCTAATCAAAGAGGTTTCTGTGGCCTTGCTGCTATAGAAAAAATAATAAAAGGTGTCTCTAGCTATAGATAAGTAGATATAATACTATTTTGGATATTATCTTTAGGATCTAGAATCTTAACCTTGAGAAAAGAAAGTAAAAGCACAAAGATGTGTGATGAAGATGTGTGATAAGAAAATTATTCATATTTTCTGGGGTTGGGAGACTTGTTAAAAACATCAATTCAGGTGAAAGATTAAGTTATAATGTGCTTTATGATTTCCTCTGCCCCTTTTGCTGCTTTACTACAGCCCTTAATTTGTAAAAGATGTCTTCTATTTTGAGGTACCAAGATAATAGTATCAGTTTGGCTGGTTAGTTTATAAGTTTAAGTACCAATAAATAAAACATCTATTAAAAAAAGGGGATAAATGAGGATAAATTCAAGGGAGAAAAACAAGTGATATATGTAATGACAAAGTAATAAAATTCTCTTCTGTAGCCATATGATCCTATATAATTTGTAATATGCATAATTGAATAAGTTACAGTATATAGTCTTATGTTCTGAATACATATCTACCCTACACGCACACATGAAAAACTAAATAATTCCAACATTAGAATACTAGTTATCACTGCACTAGAAGTTCCAAGAGAATAGGAAACACGTCTGTTCTGCTCACCACTACATCTTTAAAGTCCAACTGGTACATGATAAATGTGCATAAAATATTTGTAGAAAGAAATAAAGGAAAGGAAAACAGAAGTAAAAGAATACAGGAAGAAAATTCCAGAGTATTTGTCTTCAAAAATCAAACATCCATAGTTAGATGACATTTAGTTTCTCTGATGCAAAATAACCAATGTATGATAGCAGATATACTCCCCAAATTGTCCAAAGGTTGACTTCCCTGCCTCCATATTAGAATATGCATTTCTTCCATTTTTACATTAATACTAAATCAAAAATATTTTAATATTAATGATTAAATTTTATATCAATAACATAGGTGTGTCCCACCATAAAAATATCCACAATTACCTGGCACAGAAGTTGAGTTATTCTCATTACTAAAGAAAGTAAATATTATTTTTTTAAAAATAATATCCAAAGAATTTAAAATACCAATCACAAACATTAAATATTTCTACAACTTCAGAACACAGCTACTGCATAAAACAAAGTAATACATATAATTAACTACAAATAAGCAATTCTCTACTTGTAGACTTGTGAGTTATTTGCATATAACCAGGGAGTAAAAACCATCTGATTCAAAGGCCTCCTGAAAGACTAATTACAAAGCTAAAATTAAGGGAGACTTAGATTGAGTATAAGATTGGGGTACAAAAAGTGATAGGGGGACAGCTGGGAGGACAATTAAGAGGCAGTAAAAAGTCAAAGGACTCGGAAACCTCAGCCAGCAAAGATAAAAAGGCAGATAAATAATGGAGAAAATTAAAAAAAAAAATGAGACTAGCAACTCAACAACAAAAATACAAACGACTCAATTTAAAAATAGACAAAGGACCTGAACAGATATTTTTCCAAAAAAGATACAAGTGTGGACAATCGACCACATTAAAAGATGTTCAAACTCACTAGTTATTAGGGAAATGCAAATCAGAACCACAATGAGATACCACTTCGCACCCATTATAATGGCTATTATCAAAAAGATAGAATATAAGTACTGGCAAGAATGTGGAGAAACTGGAACCCTGTGCACTGATGATGTGAATGTAAAATGGTAGAGCCATTGTGAAAAACAGTCCAGAGGTTCCTAAAAACTTAAATATGAAATTTCCACATGAACCAGCAATTCAAGTTCTAGGTAAATACCCATAAGAACTGAAAGCAGAGTCTCAAAGAGATCGATGCCCACACATGTTCACAGTAGCATTATTCACAATAGCCAAAAGGTGGAAGTAATTCAAGTGTCCATGATAGATGAATGGATAAACAAAATGTGGTATATACACATAAATGAATATTATTCAACCTTAAAAAAGAAAATTCTGTTACATGCTATGACATGATGAACCTCGAAAATATTATGCTAAGTGAAAGAAGCCAGACCCAAAAGGACAAATATCGTATGATTCCACTTACATGAGGTGCTTAGAACAGTCAAATTCATAGAGACATAAAGTAGAATATGGCTATGAGGTACTAGGTTTGGAGATAATGAAGAGTTATTATCTAACAGGTGGGCAGTTTCAGTTTGGGATGATAAAAATTTCTGGAAATGGCTGAAGTGATGGTTGTTCAACAATGTGAATATACTTAATGCCACTGAACTGTATATTTAAAAATGGTTAAAATGGCAAATGTTATGTATATTTTACCTCAATTTTAAAAAAGTGACAACAGAAAGACAAGGATATAGGTCCTGAAATTAGTCATTATTAATCTTAAACTATATATAATTTGAAAGAAGAAAATAGATTACAGGGGGTATATTGAGCTGAATAGTGACCCACAAATGATATGCCCACATCCTAATCCCTGGAACATCTAATTGTGGCCTCATTTGAAAAAAAAAAAAAAAAAAAAAAAGAATCTTTGTAGATGTAATTAAGGATCTTGAAAGGAGATCATCCTGAATTACCCAAGTGGGCCTTAAATCCAATGCCATGTGTCCTTTTTATAAAGGTAGAGGCAGTCAAATACATGGTGACAAAAGAAAATTTAACTTTGGGTGGTGAACACACAATGCAATACATATATGACATATTATTGAACTGTACACTTGAAATCTATATAATTTTATTAACCAATATCACCCCAATAAATTTCATTTAAAAAAGAGAAAAGCAGAGAAAATTCTCAGACAGACAAAAGAAAAACACAGACACACAGATAGAAGGTAATATGAAGATACAGGCAGAGGCAGAATTGATGTAGCTACAATCCAAGAATGCGAAGGATTGCCAGCAGCCACCACAAGCTGAAAGAGGCAAAAAATGGATCCTCTTTTAGAGCTTCTAAAGAAAGTGCAGCCCTGTCAACACCTTGATTTTGTACTTTGGCCTCCAGAATTGTAAGAGAATCAATTTCCATTGTTTTAAGCCACCAATTTTGTGATAACCATTATGACAGCCCTAGAAACTACCATGAGAGGTAAAAAGATAAAATAAAAAGAAAGTGGATCTCATAATTAGGGAACATATCATTCAAAACAAAATTTAACTGACAAGCAAGAGAAAAAGGAGAGACCTGGGCTCTGCAACTGACTCGCAGTCCCTGGCCACACTATGTCCATGAGCATTAGTGCCGAGGGTCAAATGCTGAAGCACCCCCATCCTGGGTGGGACAGGAGTATAGTCTGCTCCTGGCCCAGTGTCTTGGGGATCTGGCACAGCACTCTGATAGGGGCACCAATATGTCAGACCACAGGAAAAGGCTGCCCCCCGCTATCGTAGGCTTCAAAAGAAAGGTCTTCATCCAGGGCATTTCAATCAGTAAATTTTAATTCTGTAAATAACACCCCATATTCCTTCATCCATTCCCAGATGAAACGAAGATACTTGTTCTCTGTTCCCAGCATGTTAAATTCTTGTGAGAAATCTTCCAAGAGGAAGTGCCATGCACACACACTCGACAGCTCAGGTGTCTACCCAGCCATATACAGCAGGGACTGGGAGATGGAAGATGTGTAAGTGTGCTGGATGTCATACTACTCACTCCCACCCCCTACCCAAGCCTAGTCTCCAAGAATTTTATTATTAATTGGGAAAGAAGGAGATTATGGATTTTTTTAATGAAAAAATGTAATGTTTCTCAAAAAAAAAAAAGTATGAGAGGCTAGTTGGAAAAAATATCAAGGTTGAACAGGTTCTTCAGAAAAAAAAAAGATAACATCAGTTTCAAAAGCATACTTCATCAAAAATAACTTTGCCATGCTGAAAACATCTACAGGGTTTCTTTCTTCACAAGTAGTGTGTGGACATATTATACAGAGAAAGAGAGAGAGAGCTACTTTTAGTCTAAAATAACTCCAAATTTACTTTTAAACAGAAACTGTCATGCTGTATATAAGTTGTATTTCCAGAAAATTGCCATTTAAATGCCTCCAATTGTCTCCGCAAGTCACAATTCAACATAAACCTTCCTAAAATATACTATATATCTGTGCTTATTTTTAAAAGGTAATAAGCATTCAATATTATATTGTGTAAAAGTTCTTAGTTTGATTTTATTTTCTTTCCTTCAGTAGATGTCAAGATCTCAGCAGTCTCTTTGCCTGCTGTCCTTGGTCTAACCCAAATAGTTCTATCCTTACCCCTGTCACTATGCTGAGCAACCAGTAACCAAACACAAAAGCTTGTAAAACAAAATAAAACAAAACAAAAGCAAAACTGTTTTAAGAATCAATTGGGTCTTAGTGATGTCTAAAGAATAAAATGCTTGGGTGTGGTGGAGGGATACAGTAATAGAAAGGGAAATGATACTATTCACTCATTTCCTGATTTTTTTTTTTTTGTAATTACATTTCCTAAAGAGCTGAGAAGACTGATCTCCACAGACATATGTGCTAACTGAATTCACAATTAAATTTTTTAACCTTTCATTTATTTAACTGACCAAAGTTAATTCAGTAGCTTCATATTCAACTTTTTAAAATAAACCTGGTTTTGATAAAGTTTATTTCACTTAATATTTTGAGCAGATTTACTTCCATTTGCCATTACCCATTAATTTTAATCTAATAGCTGGATATAAATTTATAAGCACATTTTCATACCTCTGTTTACAAAGCTTTACACATTTTAATGAGTACTTCATCACTGTCCTTTACTACACAGATAATTATTACTATCAACCACAATAAAGCTTTGGTTTGCATATACTAGAAGTGTCTCTTAAAAAAAAAAAGGAGTTATATCAAAACGAACAAATTTAGTTCATCCTTTGCCATCAAATAAATTCATGTTTTTAATAGCTCTTTTTTAATTCCTCCTTGAATATCTGTATTCTAAATACCTCTTAGTCTCTCTCAGGAATGATTTTAAAAAGTACCAATTTTTGATGATAAACTAAAGCATGTAACATCATCAAATGACCCATTCTCAATTAACTTCCAAGTTCCAATTTAATACAATTACTTTCATTTTCTAATTCAGTACCACCTTTAAGTTCTTCACATACCTGAGACTATTGACACTCAAAATATGTCTTTCAAAAAGCTTCATCAGTAAAAAGCAAATATTAATTTGTGACTGGGCAGGGGCAATTCTATTCTAAATTATCCAAGTTTGACACATCTCTTCTTACCCCTGCCTGTTGCTGGCCCTACACAAGCATGGGTCTTAAGCAGGCCTGAAGTCTGGGCATACAAAAAACGTGGTATGTCTGAAAAAATGACTAGGAAACCAACTCCTAGTTCACTCAGTCTAGAAGTCAGCATCACTGTTCTGGAGTTGTTCCTATTTATATGCATCTAGAGAGCAGGCATACTGCAAAGAGGTACATTCTTGTGAGAATGGCCAAAGAGTAGTTCAGGAAAACTGGGCAGAATCCTTACTCTAATCAGGCAATATAAACAGTAGCTGGACACCACCCTCCCCGTCTAAGATGTAAAGGCTAGAGAAGCTGGCCTACCACATCCAAACTTAGTCTCCTGTTCTAGATAGCCATCTATATGCAATAAATTGTATAATATCCTTTACTTATATGTTAAAAACAAGCTCTCTTTGTCTCTATCTGTTGTAGTATTCTTTTCATTAATCACATCTTCATTCCACTGTGACAACTGAGGTAACCATTGATTACCTCAAAAGTTAAGATTGCTACCAAAACATAGGTAGGAAACAAAACACAAAAAATTAAATCTGTCTATATTGCCTGTCACCCTGGAACAAACTTAGAAGGTTCATATTTTAAATTAATAATTATGATGATGATATTATATGGTTTGTAGATTTCTTTTTGGTAGCCACTCCTCCATTTGCATATAGTTGAGATATACAGTTGACCCTTGAACAATGGAGGTTTGAACTGTGTGAGTTCACTTATATATAAGCACATTTTTTTCAATAAATAAAATGTATTTTCTGTCCCTTATGATTTTCTTAACACTTTCTTTCCTCTACTTTATTGTAAGAATACAGTATGTAATACATATAACATAAAATATATGTGTTAATCAACTGTTATCAGTAAGGCTTCCAGGCAACAGCACATTATTAGTAGTTATGTTTTGGGGTAGTTACAGATTATCAATCCCTTAGGGGTCGACACTGCTAACTCCCACATTGTTCAAGGGTCAACTGTAAACACAGAGGATATTTCTTTGGTATCTAGGCAAGAACACAGACTAGCTTAAGTTCATATCTGTGCTGCCGCTTAGAATTTGTGTCATCTTAAAAAATAGCATAATCCTTTACTAATTATTTCTTCCAATTCACTCATTACAATAAAATTGAATACTTATTTTCACAGAATTGTTAATGAAAATTTAATTTAAAAAGAAAGCTTCAAAATTTCATTCAGTAATCAGAGTTTCATATCTTATCAGCTTTCCCATATCTTAACTTCAACTTTCTCTATTCTCTAACCTCACTGAAAAGACAGATATTCTGAATTAACTGATTTGAGGTAGGACTCAGGTATCAGAAATTTTAAAAGCTACACAGCAAAAGTGGAGAATATTGTCTAACTCCTTGGTCTCTCCATTTTCATATACTCTCTCCTGTCTTTCCAGACTATACCCCATTAGTAACCATCTGAACTATTCTCTCAACTATTCTCTCATCTTTAATGGCCTACAGCCTTATATCCTTCTAAAACATTCAATCATTAAAACCCAAACCTGGGATAAAGGCCATAATGCACTCCATTTCACTGCTGAGCACTGCTAGAGGAAAGCCTACAAACTAGGATTGATAACACCACGATTTCTCATTTTCCATCTTTGCTGGGTCTTCAGCAATCTTTTTTCTCCCTTGGACAGCTTTCTTTTATTTTCCCACTCCACCCCATTCCCACCAAACTATTCAAACCCTGGAGAAGGAGTAAAGATTAATTTTACTAACATCTTTTTAATATTCTTTGTGACAAAATGGGAAATACACATAAAACATTTGCCCTCCATACAGAACAGTGATTATCTCACGGAAAAGCACTTGTGTAATAAACTGCAAGCTAAACAAACTATATCTTTTTTTAAAAGAACATCAATTTTACCTGAAAGAATTAACTGACAGAAAAACCATGTTATTTGGATTTGGGTATTTGACATTTTCTCAAAAATGAACCAAGTGAATCTATCATTTCGAGGAAAACTATAGTATTTGTTGACAATGATAAAATCTGAGTTTTCAAGTGAAAATTTCAATTTTCAAATATCTGTATCTGCCACATGATCTTGATAGTTTCCCAATACTTGTAGTTCATATTCTAATTTGTAAGGTAGTGCACAAACATAAGCAAAGTTAAATAATAACAACAACTTAAATAGCAACTTAAAACCTGAGTGAGTCTGGAAATGCGCAAGGCAACACTTGATAAACTGTCCACTGATTTACTGTCTAAGGAACTGCAAGGTCAAGAACTGCCCACACAAGCTGTGCAAGGAGAGACCCAGGTAGGCAATGGCTACCAGGGAAGACTCTATCTAGGAATAAAAACTGAGTTCAGACTTCAAAAACAGATAGAATTTAGATTGGCAGAAAAAGTGGGCAAGGTATCTGAGAAAGACAGACAGACAGATAGATAGGATTTTAAAGAGAAATACGACCTTCAAGTATATTTCTACTATTTCATATGTGTTAATTCAAACCGTCAGGTGATCCTTTAAGATCCTGGAAGGCAGGGGCCACATATTACAATTATTTGCTATCTGCTCAAGAGACTATGTGGATGGAAAAATAAGGAAGAAGCAGACAGTAATAATCTAAGTCCTGGGTTAAATCCCAGCTCTGGCTCTTAGCTAGGCTGCCTTGAATAATTTGGTTTACCTCACTAAGTCAAACTCAAATACACCTAGTTTGAGGATTACCCTGAAAACATTCTAACTAAAAGTACCAAAGATAACTAATAATCATAGAAGAAATGAGAATCTGTGTTGCTGCTTTTATACTGACCTTGTTATTTTTCATGTTATTTTTCAAATATGATATTTTTCTTTTTCACTATAACAAAAGGAATTTACATGTACAAAGAAGATGATACATATTCTATAAAACTGTATTACGCAAAGAATTCTCTTTAAAGTGGCGAGCAGATTTTTTAATATTTTCAATATAGTACACTGTTACCTATATTATTGAAATTCAATCCACAATAGCATTGTAATTATCAGAAATAATTCCATTTTATTCTTATCTAGATATTCTAAATACTATATTATCTTTCCTCCCATCTATTTTCTTTGTATGTTTCTCCAGTCACCCTGATACCATCTTCACTCCCCTCCCTTCTCCTCTTGTCCCCTCCCCTCTCCTCCATCTCTATTCCTATATCCTTTCTTCTTGAGGTGGCTACAGCCACTAGAGGGCAATAAGTTTACAAAGATAAATATACTTATCTATACTGAGTTGAGATTCTCATACAAATAAAGCTAAAATCTCTATCCTTACAAATCCTAAAGCACAGGCAATTAGACTTCAATATGTAAGGTATATACTTCAAATTCAAAACTTATCCTTAAAAGGAAGTTCATAGAAGTATATAATAATGTTCAAAAAAAATTCCATTTTCTCACTAACTAAAGAAATAAAATTAATTTGCTTACAAGTACAGAGTAATATTAGAAATCAGGATTTAAAAAAATATTAGCCTCAGATGAGAGAAGAAAAAAGAAGAAACAAAAACATAGAAAGGTAAAATTTGCAGGGTGGCCAGAAAGAAAGAATTGATTCCTTCTAACACCTCCACTGCCACATTGAGAAAACAATGAACTGAAGAACAGAGTGGACTTACCAACCCTTTCTTCTACTTAAAAGCAAGAAAAAATTTGGCAGATATATTTTGGGGGAAATAAAACAGTTATTGTAAAGAGAAGTATAGCCTTCATTTCTTTTCTCACAATTAAGGATGGAAGTGGGAGTAAAGTTAACAGTCACTAATCTTGGACAGATAATTTTACTAGTTTTGCACAGAAGCCAAATTCAAGTGAACTTATATACTTTATATCTACTTACACTGACATACAAAACTGCAACACTTATCAACATTTTTAGCAAACCATCATTCTTACCCTCATTGGATGTATGTCAGCATAAGGAGGTTTTCCTTCAGCCATCTCTATGGAAGTAATGCCAAGGGACCAGATGTCAGCCACACAGTTATATCCTATTTCTTGAATTACCTCAGGAGCCATCCAAAATGGGGTTCCTATCACAGTATTGCGTTTTGCCATTGTATCCTGCAAAAACATTACACTGACAAAATAAATACAACTACAAAAACACTAAGGAATTTGTTTGCCAATATGTTCTTTAAACACTACAGATTACATTTAAATTGAATATTTTCCTAAAATATCAACTAGTTATGACATGACAAATTTAGGAATTTTTAATTCTGAAATAATCAAGCGTCCACAAGTAACTTATCTCTACTACCATCATTAAAGACAGTACCATAACAATGGAAGCCACAAAAATGGACCAAGGTAGCTCCCTTTTTTGGACCTTTAAGCATTTAAATGACAACACATACTTTCATATTTATTCAATGTCTCTTAATTTGTAAATAAAAGTAATAAATAATACTCAAATTTTGGCCCCAACTCCCCAAGAACAATGAAATTATGCATTTCTTTCCACAACCCCCTAAAAAAGTTATTAAAGTTTAAAAAACATCACAATCAAACCTGGGCACAGAAGCCAAAAGTTTTCTAAAATTATTATACTTACCGTTAACTGACCAGCCACGCCAAAATCTGCCAATTTTGCATGTCCTTCTGTATTGAGGAGAATATTTCCAGCTTTGATATCTCTGTGTATTTTTCTCATAAAGTGTAAATATTCTAGTCCTTTCAAAGTAGATTTAAGAATAGTTGCAATTTCATCTTCTGTTAACTGGAAAGAAATATTTTAAAAATTACAATGAAATACCAAATTAGATAAACTCTTAAAAGAGAGCACTAGTAACAAGCACTTCTTTCTGATGACCATGAAAACCTCTTAGGAAAAGGCTAAAAGGTAAAGAAATGAGAACTTCTTTTTCCCCATAAATATTCTTTGCCACTCATTACACATTTTACTCATGAAATAAAATTTCATCGCTAAATTTCTCCTTTCTTTAAAATTATAAATGTCATTCCTAAAGCATATAACATATACCAAGAGTCAACATCACCCTAAGAAATCACTGTTTTCCACATCTTCTAACACCAAGGTACTAATATCGCAGCTATCTGTCTCGAAAAAGTAAATTCACACTCTTCCTTGTAATGGCCTCCCATTCTTGATGAAAATAAAAACCAGAGGTTGTACATAGAGAATCAAGCACTAATAACACTGTTCCTGCTTCAAGCCAGATCATTCCTCATCTACCCAAGCTGTGGATTTCTGACCCTAATAATGAGAACTAAAAATGAAAATGTCAGAGAAGTACTAGGAAAACAGAAACACAAACAAAGAAAGTTACTGCAAAGAGGTTCAGTAACTTCCTTTTTTTCCACATACAAGGGAGACAGAACCAAGATGTGATTCCTGTCTGATCATAAGTTCTGCTTTTAACTATGCAGATACTACTGCTATGCTATACTGCCTCTCTTGGCAAAGTTTGTTCATGTGCAACATACTAAAGCTACTATTTTTTAAAAAAACATCCTCTTAGTTTTTAAATACATCCAAGTGATATCAAAAGCTCAAAATAAGAGAACCTGCTTCTCACTATAAGCACAACCGGCAAATATAACCAAAGAAATAAGTTGAGAAAAGGGAAAATCTCAATTTACACAAAGGTAGAGAACACTGCTCTATATGAGGGGTGAGGGAGTGGGGGGGGGGATGAGGAAAAAAAAAAAATTCAAATGCCCAAAAGCGGATAATAGAAAGATATAGTGGAAATGAAAAAAAGAAAAATATAAAGACTATGTAAAATATGAAAATAACTACTGGAAAAAGCTTCCACTGCCACTAACCCCACAGTGATCATGTTTCATTAAGAAACAACTCAAGGAACAACTAGATATTCATATGCAAAAAAAAAAAAAATTAAGTTAGTGTCCTACTTCACACCATATATAAATATTTACTCAAAATAGATCCACAACTTATAAATATAAATTAAGACCATAAAACTTTTAGAAAAAAACTTAAAGGTAAATCTTCATGATCTCAGTTTTGGCAATGGATCAACAGATATGACATCAAAAGTATAAGCAACAGTGTGAAAACTGATAAACTGGATTTCATCAAAATTTTAAAATTTTGTGCATTAAAGAACACTATTAAGGAAAGGAAATCACAACTTACAGAATGGGAGAAAATATCTGCAAATCTTACATCTGATAAGGGTCTAGTACCTAGAATATATAAAGAACTCTTCCAACTCAACAACAAAAAAGAGAAAGAACTCAATTTAAATACAAGCAAAAGACTTAAATAGACATTTCTCCAAAAAAGATAGACAACTGGACACACATGAAAAGGCAGATGTTCAACATCATCATTTTCCATTAGGAAATGCAAATCAAAACTATAAAAAGGTGCACCACTTTATATCCACCAGGATGGCTATAATCAAAAAACTAGAAAACAACCATGTTAGCAAAGTAAATAAATTAAAACTCTCATATATTGCTGGTGGGAATGCAAAATGGTACAGCTGCTATAAAGAATATTTAGTTCCTCAAACCACTGAAAAAAAGAAAAAAGTTAAACAAAGAATTACCATTTGACCCAGCAATTCTATTTCTAAATACATAACTAAAGGAATTTAAAACTGGTGCTCAAACAAATCTATGTACATGAATGTTCATAGCAGTACTATTCACAATGGCCAAAAGGTTGAAACAACCAAAATGTATATCAACAGACGAATGGCTAAACAAATTACAATATATACATACAGTGGAATACTATTCAGCCACAAAGAAGGAATAAAGTACTAACATGTGCTAAAATGTGAATGGACCTCAAAAACATTATGCTAAGTGAAAGAAGCAAGGCATAAAAGGGCATGTATTATATGATTCTATTTATATGAAATATTCAGAATAAGTACACAGAGAGAAAAAACAGAGTGGTGATTGCCAGGGGCTACAGAAATCAGAAGCAACTGCTTGAAAGATATGGGGTGATGAAAATATTTGGAACTAGATAGAGGTGGTGATTATACAACATTGTAAATAAACTCATACCACTGAATTGTTCAGTTTTAAATGGTTCATTTTATGTTTTATGATTTCACCTCAATTCTTAAAAAGCCCTGACCATGTTAAAATTCCTAAGCAAACTGGAAGATGGTTTACATTTGTGTGTAACATCAAAATACAATGTCACAGATGTATTGTACATGTCTCTTTGTATGCACTGATCTTGAAAGATGTGTTGACTTTGGATAAATTTGCTTCCTTCAAAAGGCAAGAAGCGGGGGAGGGAAGAAGGAAGGGAGGAAGAAAGCAAACAAACAACCTGGACCTCCTTCCCCTAACCCTTTCCAAATTAAAAGACCCTAAGACTACTGTAAGCCATCTCACAATCATACACTCCTCAGTGATAATCTAAGAATCTTACTTGATAAATTTACTCTAGTGCAAGATACCTGATCCAGAATGCCACTTACCCATTTAATAAATATTTATCAAGCACCTACTACATGCCAGGAATTACAGCAGTTGCTGGAGAATTACAGTAGTGAATAAAATGAGAAGTATCTTTGCTCTCAAGGAGTTTATACTCTATAGGGAAAGGGATAATTTGGTAACTGCTATGACGACAATAAAATAGAAAGCTACTGATAGAGAGAATGACTGAGAATGGCTCCTTAGAGCAGATATCAAAAAAAGCCTGAGAGACATTTTTGCTGAGGTCTAAATGTCATGAGGGATCTAACCATGTGACTGGTTATCTAGAAACAGGACATTCCACATACAAAAAAAACAAAAGATAAAAAACACCGTGATTCAAGAAAAAGCCTCCCACATCTGTGGTCTAGAAAGAAGGCTGAAGTTTAGTGAGTAAGGAGGAGACTAGTCCCAAATGAGATCTAGATACTTTGGAAATTCTCTACCTTGTACCAGATGGTCTGATTTGACAGTGTACAGAAAGCAAGTACTATGCTCTAAAGTTGTACTGTCCAATATAGTAGCTCCAAGCATCTGAAACATGGCTAGCCCATATTGAGATACGCTATAAATATAAAATATACACCAGAGTTTAATTCTTAGGACAAAAAAGAGAATGTAAGATACCTCAATAATTTTTATATTGATTACACTTTTAAATGACATTTATATATACCAGTTTATTTTAAAATTTGTTAATGTTAAACATAATTGATAGTAATAAACTACTGTTATTAGATATATATTAAAAAGAATTTAATTAAATATTTTAAAATGTTGTTATTAAGAAATTTAATTATATGTGTGGCTCATTCTATTGGACAGCACTGCACTAAGAAAAGGGTCCATAACAGCAAATATCTTTGTTTTGTTCAAATGTATCTTCAATGGTTGGAACCATGCCTGGCATACAGTTAGCACTCCATAAAGAATGAATGAATGGATACAGCTTGTAGTTAAGAAGAGAAAGAAGATACCACATCTGATGTTCCCAATCTTTCTAAATTAATGGTTTGCAGTCAAGGAGGAGGTAGGAGTGTTGTTGAGGGCTACCATACTGCACCACTGTAGAAGGTGTGCAAGGTGGTGACACTATCACAAAAGCCTTGATGTTTTCTTCTCTTCCCATCTCCAACACCCAGTGCAAAGATTAAAGAGTTTGGGGGCATTACAACAGCAGAATTGGCCCTTAAAATTGAATAATGTTTAATTACTTCAGTGCTGACCTTTTCAGTAACCTAGACTTCAATTTTTATCCTCTTAACATTCCACTATTTCCAACCAATAAGTCACCAATTCTTCATTAACTCTTTGATTTGTTATCTCTGCTCCTGTACCCCATATTTCAGAGCTATCTAAAGAAAGTTCAGAATTAAATAGACCCACTATATTTCAAGGTTTTAAGATGTGTCTGATTTCAATGCTGTAAAGCATATGCCACTGGACAAATCCACGGTGAAACTAAAGGAAGATTTATCAAAGACAGTATACTGATTCATGAACTCTCTGGCTTTGCTAGATGATTTCAAAGGTTCATGCCAACTCTATGATCCTATAATATATTAACAAAAGATCCCCATAGTCTTTATTAAACAACTAAATAAATTCACATTAATGTGGACATCGATTTTTTATTTTCAACAAATACCTCCCTCACTGCTCTCTCATATAGAGTCTGTTGAAGGTGCTAGGTATACAGTGGTGAGGAAACTGACAGTCTTAGTCCTCACAAAGCTTACAAGAATACCTGAGGGCAGAGTCTGCATTTGGCCATGAATTATTAAAGGTAGAGAGGGTATATCTGAGGCAAATGTGTAAAGTTTATAAAGTCCGTCTTTCTTTATGCTCTTCTCTCTTTGTAATAAACCCCTCCCCTTACTTCAGGGGGTGAGGTAACTTCATATCCTGCCCTAATCAAAAAATGATGCAATATCCAATCATTCATACTAATAAATGGATATGTTTTAATTTAAAATTATTTGTTATTGTATTTTTTAACAACTCATTTGAATATAAGCTTCAAACATGGTATCTGCACTTTAAACCTTTTAACTTCAATTATGAAATAGAAGGTTTCTATCCCTCAACAAAATCATTTAAACAACAATAAACAAGTGAAGAAATATTTTCTACAACATAGAGGTATAATGTTCTCTTAAATTTTTATATTACTTTACAATTATAAAGGGTATTTAATGTGACTCTCACAACTCAATTAAGTAAACAGAAACATATTATCATCCCTTTTTATAGAGAAGGAAACAAATTTAGAGAAATTCAGTGGTCTGTCAAATGTCATGCAACTGTTAAGTGTCAAACCCCACATCTTCTGCCTCTGCCAGATGTCACAAATTTAAATGTATGAACTGGCCTCGATCTAAGAAAACAAGGAGTTGCAAGGCTTGTTCAAAGGATGATATTCAAAATATTTGACAATCGGTTTAATGAGAATAGCCAACAGCCATAATACCAATCAATCAGAACAGCTATCACTGGTTAACAACACTAAGAATGGATACCAGCCATAAATAAGCAGTAAAACTGAATATCAGACAGAGTGCCTACTGCACCTCAGCATTCAAATTTATATAATTTTAAATTATGTGCCAGCCAAACAAAACAAGAATACCTGTTAATGAACTCTGCAAGTAAGCAGACTTATCTGGTCCAAAAAGTAACCTTAACTGAGAACATAATAGATAGCTTTAGGAGTATTTTATTGAAAACAGATGCTTAGTCCCACTAAAGCAAATATATAGATCAATGATTTAAACATTTTTAAAATATTTAAATAAAAAGAGAAAAAAACCAAAGTACTGAATCAGTAGGCAGAACAAATAGTTTCTGATCAAAAAACAAACAAACAAACAATGGTCTTGAGTACACAACCCTGCTGGGACAAATCCCATTCAGTGGGGCCTGCCCCACACAGCTACTCATACCCTGTGGACACTCATACCCTGTGGACACGGCCAATTCCAACAGTTAGTAAGTCTGAACATTAATCCCATCCACTGACACCAATAAAGGCTTATCTACAATAGAAGATCACATACAACCCATACAAAGATCACACCCAGAGCTCCTGGCATGGAAGATTAGGGTAAGTGTGCCACTGGGCCACACAAGACACCTTTTACATAAAGCCATCTGACCAAGGCTGAGAGATGAAACAAATCTTCCTATAGAAATGAACACAAGACAGGCTAACAAAATGAGAAAACAAAGAAACATGCAACAAATGAAATAACAGGAGAAAACTAAATGAAATGGAGATAAGCAACCTCCATTTGAGACAGAGTTCAAAATATTGGTTATAAGGATACCCAATGAACTTACAGGGAGGATAGATGAGCTCAATGATAACCTCAACAGAGATATAGTAAGCATAAAAAAAAAAAAAAAAGGACATAGAAACCATAAAAAAGAACCAGACAGAAATGAAGAATAAAATAACTGAACTGAAGAATACACAAGAAGGATTCAACAGTAGACTGGATGAAGCAAAAGGCTGATCAGTGAACTGAAAGACAAGGTAGAAGAATACACTCAATCAGACCAGCAAAAAGAAAAAAGAATTTATAAAAATGAAAGACAGTTTAAGAGACCTCTGGGACAACATGAAGCGTAACAATATCCACATCATAGGAGTACCAGAAAAAAAAAGAGTGAGAGCAAAAGGCTAAGCATCTATTTGAAGAAATAATGACAGAAAACTTCCCTAACCTGGCAAAGGAATTAGACATACAAGTCCAGGAAGCACAAGGAATCCCAAACAAGAGGAATTCAAATAGACCTATACCAAGACACATCATAATTAAAATGCCAAAGATCAAAGTCAAAGAGAGAATCTTAAAAGCAGCAAGAGAAAGGCAGCTAGTTACTTACAAGGGTGACTCATTACAGTGTCTGCTGATTTTTGAACAGAAACTTTGTAGGCAGAAGGGAAATATCAAGAAATATTTGAAGTTACAAAAAACAAGAATCTACAACTACAAATACTCTACCCAGCAAGGCTTTCATTTAAAATGGAAGGTAAGATAAATAGCTTTTCAGACAGGAAAAAGCTTAACGAATTCATCACCAACAAACCAGTATTACAAGAAATGTTACAGGGACTTCTGTAAAACAAAACAAAACAAAACAAAACAAAACAAAAAACCGGGTGGGGAGGACAAATAAATACAAATAATAAAATGACAATAACTACATATCTATCAATAATCACTTTAAATGTAATGGATTAAATGCTTCAATCAAGAAACACAGGGTAGCCAAATGAATAAGAAAACAAGACCCATGCATATAGATGCTGTCTACAAGAGATTCACTTCAGATCAAATGACACTCACAGACTGAAAATAAAGGGATGAAAAGAGATATTTCATGCAAACGGAAATGAAGAAGAAGCCAGGGTAGCAATACTTATATCAAACAAAAGACTTTAAAACAAAGGCTATAAGAAGAGACAAAGAAGGGCATTACATAATTATAAAGGGATCAATACATCAAGAGGATACAACTCTAGTAAACATATGCAACCAACACAGGAGTACCTACATTCATAAGGCAATTATTGACTGATATGAAAGGGGAGATCAACAGTAATTAACTCATAGTAGGGTACTTTTAACACCCCACTGACACCAGTGGATGGATCTTCCAGACAGAAAATCAACAAAGAAACGATAGGACTAAAAGACACACTAGACCAGATGGATTTAATAGATATTCTCAGAGCATTTCAATCCAAAGCAGCAAATTATACATTCTTCTCAAGTGCACATGAAACATTTTCCATGATAGACCACATGTTAGGCCACAAAGCAAGTATCAATAAATTTAAGAAGACTGAAATCATACCAGCCGTCTTCACCAATTACAATGGTATAAAACTAGAAATCGACTACAAGAAAAAAAACTGGAAAATACACAAACACATGGAGGCTAAATAATATGCTACAAACAATGAATGGGTTAACAGTGATATCAAGGAAGAAATCAGAAGATACCGAGAGACAAAGGAAAATGAAAACACAACAACTCAAAATCTATGGGACACAGTAAAAGCCCTAAGAGGGAAGTTCATAACAATACAGTCCTACCTTAAGAAACAAGAAAAAGCTCAAATAAACAATCTGACCATAAAATTAAAAGAACTAGAAAAAGAACAGTAAACAAAGCCTAACACGATTAGAAGGCAGGAAATAATAAAGGTCAAAGCAGAAATAAATGGAATAGTATCTAGAAAACAATACAAAGAATTAGTGAAACCAAGAGCTGGTTCTTTGAAAGGATAAACAAAATTGATAAACCCTTAACCAGACTCATCATGGAAAAAAGAGAGAGGACTGAAGTGAACAGGATCAGACATAAAAGAAAAGAAATAACTACAGAATCCACAGAGATACAAAGGATCATAAGAAAATACCAACAGCAATCATAAGCCAACAAGTTGGACAATCTGGAAGATATGGAAAAGTCCCAAAAAACATAAGTCCTGGACCAGATGTTTTCTCAGGCAAATTTTAGCAAATATTCAAAGAAGAATTAACACCTACCCTCAAACTATTCCAAAAAATTCAAGAAGAGGTAATGCTCCCTAATTCCTTTTATGAGGCCACCATTACCTTGATTCCAAAACCAGACAAAGACATTATAGAAAAAGAAAACTACAGGCCGATATCTCTCATGAACATTAATGTAAAACTCCTCGACAAAATATTAGCAAACCGAATTCAGCAATACATTAAAAAATATCATACACCGTGATCAAGCTGGATTTATTCTGGGGATGCAAGGTTGGTACAATATCTGCAAATCAATAAATGTGATACATTGTATTAACAAACTGAAAGATAAAAATCATATGATCATATCAACAGATGCAGAAAAGGCATTCAACGAAATCCAGCATCCATTTATGACAAAAACTCTCAGCAAAGTGGAAAAAGAGGGAACATACCTGGACATTATAAAGGCCATATATGACAAACCTATAGCTAACCTCAAACTCAATGGAGAAAGGCTAAAAGGGTTTTCCATAAGATCAGGAACAAGACAAGGATGTCCCTCTCATCAATTCTGTTCAATATCATATTGGAAGTCCTAGCCACAGCAATCAGACAAGAAAGAGAAAAAAAGGTATCCGAATTGGAAAAGAAGAGGTAAAAATCATATTATTTGCAGATGACATATTATATAGAGAGAACCCAAAAAATGCCACTAAACAAACTGTTAGAACTGATTAATGAATTCAGTAAAGTAGCAGGATAAAAAGTATTCAGAAGCCAGTTGCATTCTTATACACCAATTAACTTTCATAAAGAGAAATTAAGAAAATCCCATTTACAATTGCATCAAAAACAATAAAATATGAAGAATCAAATTAACCAAGGAGGTAAAAGATCCGTTCTCAGAAAATGATAAGTCATTAGAAAAAGAAATTAAAGAAGACACAAATAAATGAAAGCATATACAGTGCCCATGGGTAAGAAGAATCAATATCATTAAAATGGCCATACTACCCAAAGCAATCTATAGATCCAATGCAATCCCTATCGAAATATCAATGGCATTTTTAGAGAGCTAGAACAAATAATCCTAAAATTTATATGGAGTATAAAAGACTTCAAATAGCCACAGCACTCTTGAGAAAGAACAAAGTTGAGTTATCACAATGGTATCAAATTATACAACAAGGCTACAGTAATCAAAACAGCATGGTACTGTCATAAAAACAGAAACATTGATCAATGAACAGAATAGAAAACCCAGAAATAAACCCACGTCTATACACTCATTTACTATATGACAAAGGAGGCAAAAATTTACAATGGGGTAAAGACAGTCTCTTCAATAAATGGTACTGGTAAAATTGGACAGATGTATGCAAAAAATGAAACTGGACCACCTTCCTACACCATATACAAGAACAGAATTGAAATGGATTAAAGACTTAAATATAAGACCTGAAAACATAAAGAAAACATAGGCAGTAATCTCTCTGATACTGCTATAGTAATTTCTTTTTGAATTTATCTCTTCGGGCAAGGGAAACAAAAGGAAAAATAAACAAATGGGACTATATCAAACTAAAAAGGTTTTGCATAGCAAAGAAAACCATTGACAAAATGGAAAGACAACCGACTATATGGGAGAAGATATTCATTCACTTATAACAGATACATCAGATAAAGGCTTAATATCCAAAATACATAAAAAACTCGTACAACTCAACAACAACAAAAAACAAAGAACTCAATTAAAAAATAAGCAGAAGATCTGAATAGAGATTTTTCCAAAGAGGACATAGAGATGGCCAATAGACATATGAAAAGATGCTCAAGGTCACTAATCATCAGAGAAATGCCAATTAAAACCACAATGAGATATCACCTCATGCTTGTCACACTGGCTATCATCAATAAATCAAAAAACAAGTGTAGGCAAGGATGTAGAGAAAAGAGAACTCTCATACACTGTTAGAGGAATTGCAAATTGGTACAGCCACTATGGAAAATAGTTCGGAGGTTCCTCAAAAAATTAAAAATGTATGTATCTTTTGATCCAGCGATTGCAATTCTGGGTATTTACCCAAAGAAAACCAAAACAATAATTTGCGAAGATTTATGCAACCCTATTTACAACAGCCAGGATACAGAAGCAACCTAAATGCCCACTGGATAAAGAAGTAATGGTTCACATATACAATGGAATATTATTCATCCATAAATATGAAATCCTATCATTAGCAAAGATATGGATGGACCTAGAGGTGATTATGCTGAGCGAAGTAAGTCAGACAAAGATAAATACCATATGATTTCACTGATATGTGGAAGCTAAAGAACAAACGAATTGAAAACAGACCCACAAATATAGAGGACAACTGGGTGATGGGAAGGGGTAGTGGGTAGAGGGTCTGGGAAAAAGTACAAATTAGTAGTTGATAGAGGTTCACGGGGATAGGGAGCATGGCCTAGGGAATGCAAAGGGCAGTAAGGTAATGGTTGTGTGTAGAGCCAGAGGGAAGATAAAGTAATCAGGGGGATCATTTCATAAACTATATAAATATCTAACCAATATTTGAAACTAATAAATTTTTTAAAAATGCAAACAAAGAATTATGAGAATTTATTAGCTTTTTCTACATAAAAACTATATGCTTAGAAAACTTAGAAAAATATCCACAGCATATTAGTGTATAGATTTAGACTATAAAGAGCTCACATAAATCCTCAGAAAAATAATAAAACCCCAATAAATAAATAGGCAAAGAAATGAAGTCACAATTCACAAAACTAAAAACAGAGCTGGGTAACATACATCAAAAATATTAAACTGCACTAATTATCAAAGAAAAGTAAATTAAAACAATGAAGTATCAGTTATAAAATTATCCCATATGGAGCATAATGCTACATAACAGCACATGTGTGGCAGACAGGAAGAGTACAAGCCATGTATAAAACTGATCTGAGAATGCAGAAATATTTTCCAAAATGTCCCGGATAACACTTATTCACTGAGAAAACATTTACTGAGCACCTGTTCTACATTGAATTTTTTTAAATGTCTCTAGTAAACTAAAGCACTTTCAAAGTGAAATGGAACCACAGCTGAGAGCAATTAATTAGGAGAAGAAACAGGAAATGGCATTAAAATTAGCCTCTGAATAAGAAAAGTAGTAGTTTACCTCCAGAAAAAAGGAAAGATAGAATAATCCAAATACTAAGGGAAGAATACAAATATAATAGCTGTGAAATGGCACTCAAAAATCAAGTAAGGCCATTTTCCTTTAAATAAGAAAAATGGTAAAAAGTGATAGGCCTTTTAAGTACCAAAGTTCAGGTAAATTTTAGTAAATTTGGAGAAGTAAATGTTTACCTGGTCTCTTTGAAATATCAGTGGTATCAAATGAACTTTGGACCAGAGCAATATCTATATCAACACTGAAGCCACTCTACAAATATTTTGCCTCACTAATGGAGAAGAATGAGAAAGAAAGAACATAGGAACCTGTATTGGACCCTATGATATAGGCCTTGATCTGGATGTTTATTTCATACCTTTTAGACACACATTGACTTTTGTGTTTTAAATGAAGGAAAGAAAGAAGAGAGGATAGGCAAGAGGGAGGGAAGTTTGTTTCTTTAGTTAGTTGACAGTCATTTCCTAAATAGGGTTTTGTTTTCAAAAAGCCTTTAAATGTTTTTAAAAATTCATTTACATATAAACACAGCCAGTTACCAAAAGTGGCTTGATTTCTACTTGGCAACAGAGAAAACTACTTATACCCAGTACTATATAAAAATTAATATCACTTGAGATAGACCCACATCCAAACATTTCAAAATGGTCAAGTTTATACTGAAAACATTTGGGAGTGGGGGAAAAGAGGAGAGGGGGTCTCCAGAATGAGGTAATGTAAGATTTCAGTTCTAAGATAGTAAACTCTTAGATCCATTCTCAAACCACAGCTAACATTCTTTTAATGGTATTTGTCAGTAATCCTTTCCAATAAAAAGTTTTACTGACACAGTACTTCATTTGTGCGGATTTTATTAGGTTATCTTCAATACATAACAAGTTTCGTTTTATTTCTGTCACTATACAAATAGAGCAGTGTCATTTTAAAATCATTTGTATCACATTTTATAATCTATTTAAAAAAAAAAAAAAGAGGGTGAGAGAGATAACAAACCATGAATGAAACACTCAGTAATCAGGGATGAAAATGAGACTTTTATAGTTGAGCTAATGCATTAAAAGACGGAAGTCTACATCTGGTTTCAATACTGGTATGAATTCACTAGAAAATGTTAAAAGAATTTCACTGTACAAAAACAAAAAGATGGTTTTGATAGGCTTTAGTCCTCTGGTTACTTTTGTTTCTAGAGTCATACGATTAGTATAATAATATGATACATTTAATATATCACTGTGTATATGGTTTTGATAAAAATGCACCCACCAACTTGTCTCAAGGGCACATGCACAAGCTGTTTCAAAATACATATACTGCTCTAATGTTTTTATGTCAGTAAAAACAAATTAAGTGAGGTTTTGTAAATTCATACAAAATTAAAATTCTTTACTTTCTAAAAATGAATCTTAGCTAAGCTTCTGACATGATTATTTTTTCATATAAATACATTAATTCTATATTAGAACCTATTATATATTAAGGAAACTAAAATTGTGAGACATGACAGATAACTATACATATTTCATTATAAAATTTTAAGTTTCAACTTTCACAGTGACTTTTCATAGTCTTGAAAATCATCTGAATTCACTGATGTAATCCTCACCCAGTCTTTTAAAGCCTGCATTAGATCTCGCCCCTTTCAAGAAATCATCCTATATTCCCCAAGTCAGAATTTACCTATAAGTGATAATAATGATAACATTAACAATAGCTTGCATTTATTGAGTTTTTACTCAATACCAGCCACATTACAAGTATCATTTCATTTAATACCCAAACACAACCATAGAATGCACTAACAAGAATTTACCAAAGCCTGTTATACTGCCCTTGCCTTCATGGTGCTCGTAATTTAGCGAGAAGGAAAGGGCACAGGAACAAAACTTACAATACACAATGATACCTGCAACAAAAGAACTAGTTATAGCAGCACTGCAGGACAGCATTTCCTAAAGCTGATTGTACATCAGAACCAGTACTCTTAAAACCCAAACCATCTAACTTAACCCTCAAGGCCTTGAACGATACAGTTTCTGCCAACCTTGATGATCTCACCACACAATTCTCTCCACCCTAGGAAGCCTTCACAGAGGAAGTGACTTTTAAGTTGACTCTTGAAGAATGAACAAAGTTCGTCAGGTGACCAAAGAGAGAAGTAAATACTAGGAATGTGTAAAGGCAATGGGTATAAAAATATATAAAGTCCAGTAACAATGAATGATTCTTTGTGTTTGAATATAAGGTGTATGGGGAAACAGTGCAAAATAACGAAGGTAGATTAGTGCTAAACTCTGCTTCATATACCTACAAATTTTTAAGTAGAAAGATAACATGATCATATCTGAACTTTTAGAGAAAAAACCCTGACAACAGACCCTTAGCCAGAGACTAGAAGTAGGAAGGCTAGTGTAGAGAATATAATAAAAAAATCATTTATAGTAGTAGTAGTAGCAGCAGCTACCTATAGTAGTAATTAACAGGTATGTAACTATGCCTAAAATACCAATGGAGATTTCTGTGGTGGAATTAATAATGAACATCTCAAGCAAAATTAGAAGAATCAGAGCATGCAGTGAAATACGAAAGCAGTGAAAGCAAAATCTATACTTATTTCATAATTTGAACTGAAACTAGCCCAGCACTAAAAAAATCACACATGGCTCAGGAAGCACCCTGTCAATCAAAAAATAAAAAGTTATTGTCTATGGCCATGCCACCCTGAATGTGTCCAATCTTGTCTGATCTCGGAAGCTAAGCAGGGTCGTGCTTGGTTAGTACTTGGATGGGAGACCACCTAGGAATACCAGGTGCTATAGGCGTTTTAAAAAAGAAAAAAAAGTTATTAAAGATGACTATGCCCTCTAATCCAATAATTCCATTTCTTAGAATACATCCAATGGCCATAACAACACAAGTATGCCAATACATACATGCAAAAGTTTTCTGCAACTTTGACTACAAAAACAAAAACTGAAAAGTTAGAGCTCATTTTATCCAAAGTACTGAAAAAAATACATTCTGTTACATGCACACAGACCTATATGTACTGTTATGAGAAGATATCTAAGGTATATCAGAATTTTTTTTAAAAAAAGGCAAGGTAAAGACCACCACATATAGCATGACTCCCTTGTGTAAAACAAGATATGCATACGTATGTGTTGAAAGGACCCACAAGAAACTGTCACCTGACATTACCCTAAGGAAGTAAAATTTAGGAATGAGTGAAGAGACACTCATTTTTACAATGTGCTCATATTACTTTCATTTTTTTCTTTAATTTATATAATTAAAGGGGGAGGAACTTACACATTCTAATCAAATGTATAGATAATTGCATGAAACAATTTTAAAAGACCTCCATCTAAAAATTGTTAAAATCAGAGATTTTCCAAACCTAAGGAGCTAAATTTCCACTTTCTAGAAAATTAACTTACACACATTTCTTGATTTTCTAACATTAAACAGGACTTTACTGGATAACACACAATGATCTTTTAATATGTTTCTCTAATACTGGAAAATATCCACTATTTCAACAAATATCAGAAAATTCTTAAATCATCAGTAATTAAAAACTAAATACCAGTTTTTAAAGTTTTGCCTTAACAGTAATAAAAAAACAATTTATATTTATGTAGAACTTTACAGGTTACAAAATGCTCTGACACTCATCATCTTTGTTCCATACAAGAAAACGCTGAGGTAGGTAAGGCAAGTAATAAGATATTAGGTCCATTTCAGGATTAGGCATATGAAGTTTGGAGGAGTTATACAATGTACCCAGGGTCACAGAGCTAGTAAGTAACAACCCAGAACTGACACTCCGTCTTCTGGTTGACATCCAGGAGATGTGGTTTCCACTAAACCACATCACTCCAAATAACCATTGTCATGGTGCACTAAGGAAGGGTCAGGCTTATGACAAGGAGGCAAGGGCTCACTGCAGATCTGGCAGTGACTGGCAGTCTGCCAGGAGAAGGACATACCATCAAAAAAAAAGTGTATGAAGGTGGGCTGGACTGACAGAAGGGAAACAGAACTTGGAGAAACGCCAAGAAGAATAGCAACTGAGGTGAAGACTGGGCAGCTTACCATTAAGGGAAGCCAAGGAAATACTTTCGTAAGCTTAATTTACTTAGCTCAGGTAGAAGAGAAAGTCTATTAGAGAGACTATGTTGTAATGTGGAAAAATCATAAAGAAACATGTTTATAATCCAATCAAAAGACTTAGAAAAGATGAAATGGAGCGTGATGTGTATGATATATTTAATCAGAGATTAAGACATGGCACATGATTGCTATAAAAAATTCTAAGGGTTTAATCCTATGGTGCATGGTCATGTTAATGCTGTGGCTTGGAACTTTAAGAGGCATGTGTGAAATATACTTAGAACTCAATCTCACTCGATGGGATATGCCAAATAAGCAACAAGAATTCATTTCCACACAGAAAGACTCATTCTCCTAAGATTCTAGTACAGCACTGAATAATAGTAGTACTTGCTCAGGGTAAGAAAATTTCTGTATGAGAAGGGGCCACAGACACCAGAACTAATACAGGATCAGGTGTCCCTGGTCTAAAGGGAACCATGGGCCTTTAACCCTATTGAGTAGACTTTCCAAGAGAATTCTTATAGCAAACATTTACTGCTTACATAGTAGAAACAGGTTCCTTGAGAAACATCAACCTTATTGCTCTTCCTGTAACAGAAAATAGAAAGGAATGGGAACCCAACAATTTTGACTTCCAATGTCACCAGATACCTCTTCTAACATTTTACATTCATTTGGGCGTTATTTTAGAGTTTTTTTTTAAATGTGATTTACTCCTGACATATTTTGTTTTGTTTTGATTTTAGGTTTAGTAAATACATAGAAATACCTGTTATTTTTTGCCATTCTAACGTCCATTTACCCTTCTCCTCCTAACATGTTCTGATTTCCCTTTAGAAAATCACTACTTCCCCATCCTCAGACCATGTATTTCTAGCAGTCAGCTCCATCCTAGCTCCAAGTTAGACACATGACCTATGTCTAAGCCAACTACTACTATATCACATTCCAATGACCACAATTTTCTCAGAGAAAGGCACATGACTCATTCAGAAGCAGTGAGGTATAAGACTGCTGGATTTCAATTAGAAAGGTATAACCCAGGCAGCTGCTGGCAGTCACCTTAGAACTATGAAGCAAGAGTCTGTATGATAGTGGAATCAATACAGAGGTAGCAGAACAATGAGATGAATTCAAGCAATTCACTTTACCCTGAAGCAACCCATGCCTGAAACTAGCCCTGCAAAGATTTTTGGTATGTGAGCAAATAAATTCCCTTTTTGGCTTAAGCCAGTTGAGGCTGGGTTGTCTGCAACTTATAACCAAGAGCTGAAACTGATATAATAAATTTGAAGTCGATAGCAAAAAGTGGGAAAGTTTCTAGAAAAGAGGTTTGTTTAAAGCACAAACCACTGACCAACTTCAGAAATGCTGAGGTTATTTCAGATATTTAACAGCATGAGATCTCTGAAGATGATTTCTGTTTTCTGTCCCCAAACAAAAGGGATACAAAAACTGGGGGCAAGGGAAGTCTTTTACAAGAAGCATGCAGACTTTTTTTAAGCCTCCTTTTTGCCTTCATTTTCCTACTATTACCTCCCCCAGCTAATACTCCAAATTGTATTAATATTGCATTTAGATTTCTCATTTTATATAATTCTTTGAATGTTTCGGTTTCCATTAGTTTTTATGACATACATTATATAACCACAAACAACAGTGACCAAATCCCTTTGCTAAAATCAATGCTTTAGAGAAACTTGAGGAGTTAAGTAGCAATCTCCAAAATACTTAAATCTCAAAAGTAATGCTTAAGTTTATATGTAAGATTGTATCTGAACATTCATCAAGCCTCAGATTCCAACTTCTTTACAACCAAAATTTCTCCCACTCCTACTCCTTCTCCCTTGAGAAAAAGAATACATACATTTAATAGGGCTCTCAGGTATTCAACGTGGGAGAAAAAAAAAAAAACACAGAAAAAGAGCAGAGCAACTCAGTAATTCCCTCCTACCCCTCACCACTCTATCTCATCCCACCCAAAAAAGGAGGCTTGAGATTATAAAACAGCCAAGGTTTTAAACAATAAAAAATTTATGGGATTCTTCCATTAAAACACAGATCTGCTCAACACAAAGTACATACATTAGGAAAACATAACTAGAATATTTTAGCCATTATTATATACAAAAGGGCAGAGAGAGGTTGTCTTTCATGAAATCTGGATTGCAGATGTCAGGCCATAAAAAAAAAAAAAGATTAATAATCTATCATGAAGTCCCACAACTAGTGATTCAAAATGAAAGCTTTCACTACTTACACCATATGTAAATATACATATATACACGCTGCTTTATAATCCCTTGATCTGAAGAGAAAGAGAACTGATACTCTACTGTGAAAATGGTCAGTGGGCAGACATTTTAAAATCCTTTCCCACATGAAAAGATTCCTGAAAAAGAGATCAGAAGACAACAAAAAAGCACTCAATATATATGGAGTTGTAAATCCTGTATGAACTAGTATCTATTACACAAAGGGGGAACATGCAACAAAGTGATTAAGAAAGTCAAACATGAATTAGTCCAACAACACAGAGGCAAATTTAAACCCCAAAAACTGCTTTATGGAATAGAAATCCACACATATCAAAAGGATGTCTGTTATTAACAAAGAAATAATGTCAAACTTTGAAGTTCCTAATAAATCTTAAATTAATAAAAAATTGGTATGCCTTCATCAAGAAAAAAATCTGTTTGAAGTAGTACATAATTAACATCAAGGCAGAACACATATTTTTAAAATACAACAAATCAAGCATTTACTAAAAGGGCTATTATGTACAAGGTGTTAATTCTAAGGGCGCTAAGGTAAAATATCCTAGTATATACTGAATAGCCACTACCTAAATCTTATATTAAAGAAGTCTTCACTATACCTAAAAATGTAAATCCTATCTTTTAGAGTGTATACCTCTTTCATTAACAAAGATAATTCAAAGTGCCAACAGTGAATGCTAAGATTCTGTCCTTGGTTCCACAGTCCTTTATATTCTTCTACTCAAACACATCTGATAAAAGTTCACAATGCAAGGACACCCCTATTTACATAAGATGATAGGATGATGACGATATCAACAACAAATACACATAGGGCTTTTTATGTGCTAGGTACTGTTCCTAGCACTTTGCATATATGTAATTTTCAGTACAACTCAATGATGTAGGGTAGTCTTCTTATCTCATTTAGCAAATGAAGAAAATGAGTCACTGAGAAGTTAAGAAACTGGCTCAAGTTCACACAGCTAGTAGAGCCAGGATTCAAACCCAGACAGTATGGCTCCAGAGTCTGTGCTTAACTACTACAGTTCAGTTCTAGCAGTTAGCTATAATTTTAACCCTTTCTTTACCTCTAATCTACATTACCAATCTATGATTCAGTTTCTTACCTGGAAAATGGGCCAATACCAGTTCTTATCTCATATGGTTGTTCAATCCTCATATGAAGATTAAGTGAATATATGTAATGTGTTTAAAACAGTATCTGGCACATAACAATATGTAAGTAACTGTCCTTACAATATCCACAAATGTCTGTCACTGGAGTTGAGAATCACTGTCAGTGAGAATTTACCAAGCACAATGGTCTTGATATATCATCATTCATACTTCTAAAGAAGTGGTGCCTAAATAAAACTTGACTTCTCCAATTATTTTCACTATGAAATAACATGTCCACCACTAGCCTTCAGGAAAATATATATACATAAGTTAGTAGTTGCTCTCTTCAGTCTGGAATTTCCTCTCCATTATTTTGTTCCCTCACCCCACCCCCAGGCGATATCACAGAGATATATCTAATCCTGATAAAGGTAGATACTAAAAACTTCTCCTAACTACCAAACTGAATGTGTATGTAAGTTTTAAGACACAAAATTCATTTGGTATTTTAATGTCAATCTCATCTGTACAGCTGGGATACTGAGTACTCTTAAACGTTTCAACCAGAATGCTACTCTCTCAGAGCTTGCCTTCACCAAGAGCTAAAAAATTATGGAGCCTAAAAGAACAAAAGCAATCCTCTAGTCCAGGATTTAGTCCTGATCAACATTTAAATTTGCTTCTAATTTCCTGTTGTGACAACATTCTTATATATGTCTCGCTGTACAATTGTGCTAGAATTTCTCTAAGGTACAGACAGAAGAGGAGAACTGCTGGATGGATCCTAGGGTGCAAACATATTCAACTTCATAAGAGCTTATCAAATTACTCCTGAAAGTAGTTGTACTACTTTATACTCTAAGAATATGAAACTACACATAGTATACATAAGACAAGGGAGGCAGGGAGGAATTATCGATTCAAGGTCAAAAACCAGACTGAATTTGTACTTAATTTGTTTAGTTATTTGTCTCTCCTCCGTCTGAAACCCTATTAAATTGATAGAGAATTTTTTAATTAAATAAACTAATATAAGAATCAACACAGAGGGTATAATAAATTTGAAAGCATTTCTATGGAATCACAGCCAAGAGCAGTGAAAGAAGGGGTCTGCCAAAAGAAGTGACTACCAAGTGAATTCTAGACAGGCTCCAAATTAGAACCATAAGGTGAGAGGACAGGAGGTGAGAAGAGGGATGGAAAAGGACTCATACCTAAGCACATCCTTGTGAAATATCTTGTTCCTTTGGCAATATCAGAAACATGAAGATGAAGAGAAAAGTTTTGGGGTGGGGGGGGAGAAACCAACAAACAAATAAGACTGTCAGGCATTAGCTATAACATAAGCAACACTGGAGATGCTAGAAGATAATGGAGGAAAACTCTCAAAGTTCTGAGAGAAACTTATTTTCAATATAAAATTCTACATAGGCTATCAACCAAGTATGAAAGCAAAATTAAGACATTTTCAGATATGCAGGGACTCAAATAGCTGCCTTCTTATTCTTGTATCATGAAGAAGATAGTTTAGGAAGAATATAAAACAAGAGTGGAAACCAAGGAAATATGAAATATACAAGAAAATAGTGGCACTAACCCAGGAGTCCAGTGAAAAGAAATTCCAAGGATGCAGCTGTACAGCAGACCTAAAAAGCAATGAGTCCACATTAAATAAGAAATCAGGAAGCTCCAAAGAATGTCTTCTCAAAGAAGAAACAAATAAATTTCAAGGGAACAGATAAAATGAATTAAGAAGCTAGAAGACATTAGCAAAATGATAAAGATGGGATGTGCTGCTTCTCTCGACATGCAAAAAATAAGAAAAACTCCAGGAAAAACAAAAAATTATATAACATCATGATCCCAACATAGATCCAACAAACTAAAATGTGGCAATGATTTCGAGCAATTGATTAAGCATGAGGAAAGTAAATCCATTTAAACCAGATGCTAGAACATTCTCTTTCAGGTGACCTAGTAGTATGACATTGGACTTTCAGAGATGGAAATATAATTTTAGCATATCATTGTTTCCTTTTTCAAGATGTCCTTTTGCCCTCTCTTCTCTGACTCAATCATCCATTCATGTATGCATTCATTCATTCATTCATTCATGTAACAAGTATTTACTTGTTACATGCCAGGCACTGTCTGAGGAGCAGAGGTAAAACAGTGAAAAAAAAAAAAAGACAAAATCCTGCCATTGTGGAACCTGCATTCTGATAATAGATGACACCTTCTCTTCCAAGAATCTGAAGGGCTCTCTCTCCTATGAAGCTTTCCCTGTACTCCCATGCTAAGTGCTTTGCCTATTCAGCTCCCAAAGAACTTTACAGAATGGAATTTAGCTTTTTATGTTGTATTACACTACACCCTCAATAGTGTGTAAACAATGCAACAGCAGCAACATTTGTTATTTATACCTCTAATGCAGAGCACTGGGCCTAGATCAGTAACTGTATTTTGAACCTTTCCATTCATCCAAAATGTAAATAAAACTGCCAAGTAAAATGTAAAGCACTAAACAAATGTTACTTATTATTTAACAGATGAGGAACTGAAGTCCTTGTCAGTTAAATGACTTGCCTAGATCAGAAAACCAGTTTGTGGAAGGGCCAAAATGAAAATCCATAGTGCTAGGGTGAATTACAATAAGTGGTCAAATCAATAAATGGGCCAAAATGAGAGAGAATAACCTTAGGCATTTTCTTAGAACAGTTCCAAGTACACAATAAACGACTAAGACATAGATTCTATTTCTTCCATATGTAAAGGCATAACTTTACAATTATGTAAAGATCATTTTGAAAGCCTCTAATCAAAAAATATAATCAATCTTTTAAAAGCTTCCATCTCACAGAGTTGTGTATTTCTACTTTGCAGTATATAATACTTGAAATGCATAAATGTTTAGAGATGTTAATGGCATTTATTTTGAAATATATTGGTTTTTTTTTAAACTATTTCCTCACAAGGAAAACTTAAAAATTATTCTTATAAATATTTTATTTACTTAGTCCCACAAATCTGGACTTTTTGTTCTTTGTAAACCCAAAAATACTCAAAAAATATATAATGCTTACATAAACTTCCATTAACAACAAAAGGCAGGTTTCTCTTTCATCAGCCAAAGTTGGCCTACGATTAAAGTTATCAAGGTATACATTTACAAAATTAAACAAAAAATTAAATTCACATACATGTATAACTGTCCCTGTGTCGCTTAAAGGAGGGAAAGGCAACTACAACTACTCTTCTCTCAAACACTAAAAGCTGAATAATTAATTGTGATTTCCCAGTACAGGATACCATAGTGGGATTATCTACATGGAAATTTCACCAAACTTAAAAAGATAGTTTAAAATAATATTTAAAAAGTCAGTTACTAAATATATATGATACCAGGACTTGAGCTGTGTTTGTGAGTCTGATCAGGAATTTAACTCACATATATTTATTTATAGGTCCCCCAATACTTACAAACTGAAAGACTCAATGAATACTAATAGTGATTTTTCACTCATAATGCAACCAGGAGACTCAAAGAAACTTTTACCCGCCACTGGAACATAGGAGAGTTTCACCTTCATCCTACCTCTATCTAGCACCACCACCATTAGTGACCACAATCACCATTCATTAGAAGCTCAAATGCCAACTCTGTGATCTGCCCCGTTAAGTAGCAGCACTTTAAACGGACATAATACTCACCCTTTGCTACTCAGCCTCAGTTCCAATCACTGAAGTAAGCCTAATGAACCCCCAAACTTAATTCTATGCCTTTGTCTTTTCCTAGATGTGTCCCAAAGAGAAACTATAGGTCAGAGCACAAAACCACTGAAAGAGATATTTTGAAGCTCCTTCTTTAATATCTATTCTGACAACCAGATGATTGATTTTGTGACTTTTAAAATAGAAGTGCTCATACAACTATTAGCAAACTGTCACGCAGGCCTGCAAACTGACAATAAAAGAACCAACAACAAAAGACAAAAAGATAGGCACAAAATGGAAATAAAAGAGACTAATACACATATGAAAAGATGCCAATTTACCTAGTAGTCAAAATATGTAAAATAATAGTAAAAAATATAATAATAGCAGCTAACATTTATTGTGCTCTTTCTTTACATAAGAGTGATATGCACAAAAGACTTACCTAATTAATTAATCGACCAATTACCATATAGATATGCAACTATCTGGGAAAACAGGAAAAGTTTAAAAGAGAGGAGATATTTGAGCATGGATGCAAATTCATTAAAGCAAAGACTGGGAGTGGGGAGGGACACACAAAAGTAGGGAAGAGGATGAGGCAATATTATATACAAAAATACTAAAATATGAATCCAACTTTTAGTTCCAGGAGCCAGTTCTTATTGTGAGGTTGGAATATAAAGTACATAATAAAAGTGACAAATAATGACACTGTACAGACAAGAGGTAAGATATAAACAGTATTTTACTTTAGGCTAAAAAAGATTGAACTTCAATGATTTTTTTAAAAAAATATATAACTAAATCAGATTTGTTTTCCCTAAGCCATTAATTTTCAAGAAAATATTTGGTCAAAACAGATAGCAACTGATAATTAAAAATCAAGAACACTTCATCCCTAATGATATTTCTTTCAAAGAGAAGCATAATTCTACAAAAAGTAAGTTACTTAGGTGGTTTTCCAAAAGTCATTCCACATAAAACAAACCAAAAATCTAAAAGAAACAGCCAACCTAGAGTTCCTTACCCAACAAATATATCATTCAAAAATGAAGGGAAATAACAACTTCCATATTTTAAAAAAACAAAAAACAAAAAAACAAAAAAACAAGATCTTATCGCCATCATTTCCACACATAAGAAAACACGAACAGACATTGTTCTTCAGGCAACTGAGAAATGCAGAAAATAATACAGAGCAATAAAAAGCATAAATAAAATATTTAAGTAAATATACACTGACAATAAATAAGAATGCCTTGTGCAGTTTACAGTGTTATAGAATTAAAAGAAGCAACAAAGCATATAACAAAAAACAAAAGAGCATATAAATCCTAAAAAAAATCTCAATCACAGATTGATTGTTCTGTGACCATGAAAACAACAGCTAGTAAAGTGAGTTTTAATAGATCAAGGACAACTGTTTCACTAGACACATTTTTGAAAGCCAGCTGATCAATAACAGCTATTTCTCTGAAATTCAGACACTTCACTAAAATTTTCACCTCACTAAACATTCCTATAAATGATCAAATATTTACATGTCGAGGCATTTTTCTAATGGGATGACACATATCCTTATATTGCTAACCTTCATAACAATGGTACTCCTTTTAGAAAACACATAAATGAAGGAAAAGTAGAATACAAATACCTTGAGATTTGATAGGAGCTGTTATCAAGGCAACGCTCAGAGACAATGTACCTATAACTCCTGACCCATCTCAGGCAGCTGAGTTCTTTTTCATATCTGGGAATCAGATTCTCCCACTCTACCCGAGGCCCAAGGATCACTGTTCTGTGAGAATAACAATTAGACTATTCCAAATTTATGATTCCCCAACATGTTCAGTAGATTCTGTCTTCTAAAAAACAATACAGGAGGAGTAAAATCTTTCCTAATTGGAGAGTTACAAGGATATGGATCCCACCCTTATTTATCTTAAAGAACTATAGTATACCGTCACAGTTTGTTACTGGCAACAAGAAATAAAGTACTTAGGTCAAATACTTCCTAGCTACTCAAAATGTTAGCATTAATATTTAAAATCAAGAAAATAGATTTTCCATTTCATGAACTTTTACTACATATTTCTACCTAGTAATTTTAAAAAACAAATGTACTGACATTAGCCCTGAAATGGTTTTAGAACATATCTCTAATTGGAGTATAATTCTTTTCAATTAAAGCATTGTTCTGTCACTCAAGAGTAATCTGATTTACATAAATGTTAGTTAAACACCACAGAAATTCTAAAATATGTATGTAGAATGTCAAAAATCACTTAATCCATCTGTCAAAACAGGGATTATTTAAACAGTTTCACTTCCTTTAAAAGGAATCCTATTGACTTTATTTTCTCTAACAGGAAAAAAAAATAGTAGGATAAACTTGTGATTTACCTCCCTCCAATCAAACTTTAAAATGATTCTGGTTAACCACAAATTGACTCAAGTAGTTAAGTATTTTTCTGAATGTATTCTACTGAAACTTGTCTGATAATACATAATAATGCCATATAGTGATTTGGTTACTGTTCTACAGAATTACAAATTATTTCACTAATTATTATTCTTAGTCATGCACAGATAAAAAGGTCATTTTTGTCTTTATAAATTATCCAAGTAAACTAAATGCATTGCTAGCCAAAAGTAAATAATTTTATAAATAGCTCTTTTACTTAGGCTTAAAATATAACCTCAAAAAGCTATTATTAATGACACCTTTCACTAAGCTGAACTCACCAAAATTTTTAGAAAGGTATATACTAGCTCTATCACTTTCAAACATCCTAATTATATTTAGAAAAATAAAGACAAAAATTGTTTTTCAATTATTTTTAAAAATTCAGAAACAAAAAACTTCAATTGTTTACCACTCATAGATTATAGTAATAAAAAAAAAACTTAAAGAAATGCCACGAATACTATAAACTTTAAATAAAATTCTAGCCATAATTTATTGAACTCACATTAATAAAGAACACACACAATGATTCCAAATGAAGAAAAGTACCATGGTAGTTTCTCGATGGCTTACCAAAAATTATCCTAATAAATTAAATAATTCATATAACTCCTAAATTTGCCATACAAAGATATGTGGCTGGTTCTCATACCTCATACTAGATCCCTTTACACTCTAAAAACCTTTTCTTTTTTTCACACTAATATTTTCTTTGTAACAAAATACTACCTGGTCAGATTCTAAATATGATTCTTTAGAAATGAGATCAGCAAAACAATTTAAAAATACTTACTGTCTTGTTTCGTAATCTAATTATGTCCGAGACAGAGCCTGCTCCACAGTACTCCATAACAATCCATAGGTCTGTGTTCTTAAAGTAACTGCCATAGTACTTTACAACATATGGGCTAAAGAAAAACATGCAGACAACCAAATTTAGTTAATTCCCAAAGAAAATGATTTCTTAATCCAAACATAAGGTATTTTCAACATTTCATAATGTTCCAATAAGTAAACTTAATGACTAAACTTCTATTGTACATTGAATTGTCTATATGTGAGGTTCACCAACTGTGTATAATTAGGCTTTAATTCATGGATGAAATTTAACAGGATTACAAACCAGAGGAGGCCCAAGCGTTTTCAGTGATTCCAAGAAAAAAAGCCTTTCTTTTGCTAAAAGACTTACTACTTAACATAAGGAACCAATAAAAATATTTTCCTTTAACTAAAACATTCTAAATATAAATCTTCTAAAGGATTTTGCCTTCAGTCAAATATTAACACTGAACTTTAAAATACTCTCTATTTAAGTGAAGTTTATGCATAAACTGATGTATAAAACATCTTGTCAAACTCAAAGAGGCAGACTATCCATATTCATAGAATACATAAAAAGATGGAAAATGCAAGGTAGCATAAACTAAGTTGTATACAGCTTAAATGCTACAAGAGCTCAAAGGAAGTGACCATGGTGGAGCCATCAGAGAGAACTTTGTAACAATGGGGAGGGGGCTGAATTACGAAAAAAAAGGTTAAACTTCAAAATATTGATGGAGAAAAAAGAAAGGCCATGACTAAGGCACAAATATAGAAAGGAAAAAACTAAGAATGGCATGTTTAGGAGACTTGTTCAATAGGTATTTCTATCTAGTAGTAGCTATCATGAAAAGTGGAAGCAGTATAAATAAGAGAATCAAATAAGCAAAAAATAACAATAAAAAATGTAAAGTACTATAAAAGGCCACATAGAGACACCACCAAAAGAAGAGTTTAAGAGAAGACTGTCAGGGACTTCTGGTAAGACTTCTCAGCATAGACTTCACAATTTTAGCTGTCTTGAACTCAAGGGTAGAACAGACTGGTTAGTGCATAAAGGGCTTGAACTAAAACCAATAGCTACAGTGCTACAATTTAATCCTATTTATCCCTACTGCTCCTCATTACCCTTTTGCAGAGACTTCTCGACTGGTCTCTGTCATAGTTATCTGACCCATTCTAATCTATGCTCCATACAGTTGACAAGGTTACCTTCCTTTAAAACAAAAGTAAAATAGGCTGATGATACTGCTCTTCCTATTAAAAAAAAAAAAGCAAAACAAACAAACAAAAACAAACTCCCATGGCTCTACATTATCAAAGAGAAAAAGTCTTAATTGCTTCATATCACAAGACCTTTCAAAGTCTACCTCTCTACTCACACCTCTCATTCCTCATCTCCCACCTTAAGTTTACAGACATACCCAACTTTGCTAGGTGTTGGGAACAGAAAATAAATATTAGGAGTTCATAAGTGTTCACTGAACCATTTAAGAAAAGTGCTGTTTACAAACAAATGAAACAAATACACAGACCCACAACTTCAACTTATGAGAAACACTGAAAAGCTTTCTTTACATAAAGTTCTTTGGAGTATAAGTGCCTATGTGGAGAAACCTCTACAGGGAGTACTGCTCTTAACACCTGGTTGTGCATCAGAACTACCCAACTCCAGAAGAAAGACTGCATATCCTTCAGAAAACTCTTTATAAATGTTACTTTTCTCATTCAAAATTTGAAAGGTAAGTAGCAGTGAGTTCAAGATTATGTTCACTGAAGAGCACATAGAAAATGTATATGTATTTTATCTTGCAATATACACTAAGTAATCAGCAATTCTAAGGGCAGAATTGACAGCTCTTATGAAAATTAGGGATTCTAGCCTGGGCAGGTACTGAAGAAACAGCTCTGTCTCTCTTTAGGGGTGAGTCAAAAGAAAGCCTTTGAGGAAAGGTAAAATTCTCTTCAAATCATTTGTGGTCAATTCTAATACACAATCAAGTAGATGGATCAAAGTTCAACAGTTGTATATGATAAAACATAGCCTCAATATTTTGACCTAGAAAAGTATTTAAGGGGATAGACCTAAACAGCCATATTGAAGACATATAGTTTCTATCATTCATTCAACATTCAATCATTGACTTTCTACTTAAGCCAGGAATTATACCAGATGTCTGTTTGATATGCAGTAGTGAACCAAAGAAACACAATTCTGACTCTCATAGGGTACACACCCGCAAAACATACACAGATATTAGAGAAGTAAACCCACAAATAAATATAATTACTAACTGTGGTAAACTCCATGAGGAAAGGTGCCAGTCTGTCTTACTTTCCATTTTATCCTTAGTACTTCCATTCTTATATTTACAGACAAAAGGAATAAGTGAATGAATTAGAAATCACAAAAAAATTTACACAAGAGACCTAACTTAGGCTTTCCCAGAGGAATAATATTTAAGCTAAGATTCAAAGGTTGACTAGAAGCCAAGTAAAGAGCATCCAGGCACCAAGAACTGTCTGTATAAAGGTCTAGAGGAGATAAAGAGGAAATCATCTTCAAGGAATCAAAAGATCAGTTTACCTAGAATAAAGTAAGTGAAGAAAAAGGTAGAACACAATGGAGTTGCAGATGGAAGCAGGAGCCTAATAATGAGAAACCTCAAAACCAAGGTAAGATTATTGGGCTTTATTAGATATGCAAGAGAAGGTCAGAGAAGAATTTTAAGTAGGGGAAAAACATGATCTAATTTACACCTCTAAGATTTCTCTGGCTGCTGCATCAAAGCTAAATTGTAGAAAAGTAAATATGGACACAGGCAGACCATTTAGATTATGTTAGTCTATGCATGGAAGAACCTGTATTAAGCATATCTTTTTATTTTCTGTATTGGTGATGCTCTGACCTCTGGAACCTGCTGACAATGCGTCCACTGTCCCCCTCAGGGTTCACTAATTCCTAGATAGCACCTAAGAGTACACCTTTCATAGACAGACAAATCAACCTGGAGTCTATATCCCCGACCACCTCCAGGGCCACTACTCCCCTGTCCTAATCACCCCAGGGCCACGTACCAGAGGACTCTGAACAGCCCTATGTCTACAGTCCACTGTAATTATTCAAGCTAGCCAATCCTAAACCTGTCTACCCTGTCTCACCCATTCTTTCCCTAGGAAACCACAAGAAAGGTTCTTGCCCATGTTTTCCCCTCTCTCCCTCTGCCTCCTGACAGTTCCTGGAGCTTCCCTGTATGGGTCCTCCTCTTCTTAAGCCCTCTTACATGGCAGGTTCCCTCCTCTTGGGTGTAAGTTTAACAGTCTATCTTTTCTACGGCCATCTGTCTCCTGATCTGTTAGACTCAACATACCTGAATAATAATGAAACCTACATTTTAAAGAGATGTTAGTGGCTTGGAGTGAGAGTAAAAGAAAGAAAATTAAAGTCAAGAGATATTTTCAAGGTACATGCAACACAATTTGATAATAATGTAGACTAGCAAGCTAAGAGACAGTAAATAAGCAAGTTTTCCTTCTGTGTTTTATCCACTGTGCCCTGCTTCAACTGCACACTAAATATAATTTTAAGATTGGAAAATTAATGACTGAAATTTAAAGCCATCACTTTTTAAAAATTAAAAACACAAGTATAACTATGCTCAGAGAGTTCAAGACCTGGGACTTCTGTCTGTTTCCACTAACACAGATGTATTCATTTAAATTCACTCACAATCATTCATGTATCATTTTAAAATAGTTCAATAACATTTTACTAAACAACATATATGGCAGTCTCTCTAGTATCACAACTCAAACTAGAAATAGTATAAAAAGAGAAGTGAAAACTGGAGGGAAGAAATAGAAAAAGCACTACAAACTCTCAACTATTTGTACCTTATATAAACACTATTCATGGTATAAGTATTTCGGACTGAACCATTATGTTTAAGCTTCTTACGGAAATTCAAATGTTAATTTGTATGGCCTAAAAGATAATTAACATTTTTATATTAAATTGAATTTCATCTTCATGGAAGAAAACCATGTACTGCTGCAGGTATTTTTTAATAGACTTTTATTTTCTAGAACAGTTTTAGGTTCACAGAAAAGCTGGAGTGAAAGGTAGAGATTTCCCACATACTGTCTGCCCCACACATGCATAGCCTCTCCATTATCAACATCCCCCAACAGAGTGGTACATTTGTTACAACTGATGACTATACATCAACACATCACTATTTCTCAAAGTCCATACTTTACATTAGGGTTCACTCTCAATGTTGTACATTCTATGGGTTGGGACAAATGTGTATGACTGAATCCACTATTACAGCATCATACATAGTAGTTTCACTGCCCTAAAAATCCTCTGTGCTCTGCCTATTCATCCCTCCCAGGCTCCTTACCACTCAAAACAACTGATTTTACTGTTTCTATAGTTTAATCTTTTCTAAAATGTCATATAGTTGAAATCGTATAAAACATAGCCTTTCAGATTGGCTTCTTTCACTTGATATACGCATTTAAGTTTCCTCTATTTTTTCAGAGCTTGATAATTCATTTCTTTTTAGTGCTGAATAATATTCTATTGTCTAGATGTACCAGTTTGTTCATACATTCACCTACTAAAGGACACTCTGGTTGCTTCCAAGTTTTTGATAATTATGAATAAAGCTGCTATAAATATCCATGTGCAGGTATTTGTATGGACATAAGTTTTCAATTTCTTTTGTGTAAATACCAAGGATTACCACTGCTGGATGGACCATATGATTAAGAGTATGTTTACTTTTATAAGAAAACTGATAAACTGACTTCTAAACTGGCAGTACTATTCTGCATTCTCACCAGCAATAAATGGAAGTTCCTATTGCTCCAAACAGTATTTGGTGTTGTCAGTGTTCTGGATATTGGCCATTCTAATAGGTGTACAGGGGCTGTGTTAACTTGTGATTCCCTTGTACCCACACTACCTGGCACACAGTATTCACAAGTGCTGCTGACCAGCTCTTGCTTCCACTCCTAATAATGCCTTGAGAGTACTTCACTTTTAATTGTTGGAATCTTTTAATAGACATTCCTTTCTTCAACATGGGCCCTAGAGTCACCAACTGTGGGTTCTTACATAGCACCCCAGTCATTAAGTAGTTACGTGATCTTGGACAATTCGTGTAAAATCTCTAGATCCCATTTTTGGTACCTGTAAAATAGTTCTTAAACATGCTTTAGCACCAAAAGCCTTTTCTTCAAATAAAATTTTAGAATGAGCCCCAATGTAGAAAAAAAAGATAAGAGCAATGACTAAGTTTCTCATTCCAGTCAATTCTTCACTGTTTGAAGAAGATACCCCTAGAAGCACCTCCTTAAAGCATAAGGCATTTAAAAAATTCTAAGAGACCTACAGAGGTTCAGTCTAGCATTAACATTCTATAATTTATACATTCAACAAATATTTATTAAACACCTACTTTATGCCAAGCACTAGACTAGACACAGAAGATGCAGCAATCAACAATGCAGATGGGCTCCCTCAAGTATTTACACAAAAATACAATATTAAACACATGTTAAATATTCACTAAAATGAACCCCAAAATTAAAATGCCCTCTGGTCTCTTTTTAGACTATAGAAAGCAAGACAATTTACCAAATGCCCAAATAGCTAAACAGACTTATGAAAATATTTCAATTTCTGAAACACAAATCTCATTTTCTTCAACCAAAATTCCACTGTTTTACACTGGAATTTTTCAGTCTGGACTGTTTTCTCCAAATGATTTTCATGCCAATTTCCCAATAACTCATCTTTGTTAATACTACCTCAACCTCTAATACTCTTCTCCATACTATTCATATCATCACCATTCACATTCGTTCAACAAAATGTACAGTGCTAGGCATTGCAATGGGTGCTAAGAAATATGATTCCTTCTCTCAAGGAATGAAGAGAAGAATAAAGATAGTGAAGACATTTCAGAAGGAAAATCTATGAGAGACAGTGTCATCAGAAGTATCAGAAAAAGAAAAAAGACTCTCAGTTTTGCTACTGAAAAACTAAGTATATGCATGGTACCAATAACAGAACAGGAATTTGAGAGGCTTGGCTGCAACAATTAAAATTTTGGTTTTAGAATGTTAAATATGAAGTTTCTCCTGGATATTGCAGTTGAGGTGCCCAGCCAGGAATGAGAAATAATCATCAGTATTTGAGTAACCACTATGTGGCAGGATCCTTGGTTAGTAAAAGATAATCCCAAACTCAAAAAATTTAAGTCAGGTGACAGAGAATGCAAGGGTGCAAGTGCTTAAAAGAGAAAGTCAGGTAAGAGAGAAGATTGGAAGCATAAATACTGGTCAGATCATGAAGGACCTTATATGCCATTCTTATGATACTGGACCTATCTAGGCAATGGGGAGCCACTTAAGTTTTAAACAGAGAATGGCTTGATTAGGTTTGTTTTTAGAAAGATGTAGCTTCAGGGAAGAAAAGGGTTGGAGGAATCAATGAAAGACAAGGTGAACAAATAGGAAGCTGTTGCAGAAATCTGAGCAAGAGCTGATATGTTCCAAGATGCATAAAGGTTAGGGGAAGAGATGTATAATAGGTAATATTTAAGATCCTGCCTTTACTAGATCACATGCAATTAAAATCTCTAAAGCAGCAGTCCTCAACCTTTTTGGCACCAGAGACCAGTGTTCCTATGAAACTCTAATACCTGATGATCTGAAGTGAAGCTGAGGCAGTGATGCTAGCACTGGGGAGCGGCTACAAATACATATGAAGCTTTGTTTCCTACCCACTGCTCACCTCCTGCTGTGCAGCCCAGTTCCTAATAGGCCACAGACCAGTACTGGTCCAAAGCTCAAGGACTGGGAACCCCTGCTCTAAAGTACACAGTATAAAAAATTTTTTTTAATTAAAAAAATAAAAATAAAATAAAAAATAAAGCACACACTAGTCCCTGAACTATTCTTAACCATAATAATAAAACAATAGCAACATGCAAATATTAAGCACCTAATGGGCCCAACATTATACTATCTTTAATCTTCCCTTTTCTATATTAAACTGTGGGAACCACATTCTTATCAAATAACCAAATTAATCCTTCATGATCGGCTCTATTGACTATCCAAACTCATTTCATAAAAATCTATCTCATACTTTCCACTCCAGTAATTCTAAACCTTGTCAAAACAGCACATACCAGTAAGTCTACCTGTAAGTCTCTTTACTTTCTCTCTCTCATCCCTCCACTTCTTCACCAACTTAACTGTTCTTCAGAATTCCAGACTTCCTGATTCCTGGCTTAGACAAGTGTCCCACCTCCTTGTTCTCACATCACCCCATGCACCTGGCAGAACAGTGACTGAGCTGTATTATTTGTTTTAAGTACCCATCTTCCCAACTAGATTACCACCCAGCCCCTTAAGAAGAAAAACAGTAACTTAGTTTTCTTGGTATTCCTAGATTCTGGCACAGTACCTGGCCCACTGTGTATGCTCAGTAAATGTTTGTTGAATGAATTAGAAAACACAAAACATGACTGTTTTTAATAGTAAAAATGCATATAAAAAGAACTGCTAAATGATCCCCTCTTAACATCAAAAAATTTTCGCCCATAAGTTGCCCTGAAAATGGGAAAACTGAGTATCTTCTATCACCACGTCATTTCTGCTTACGTGTTGTTAAGTCCTAAAGATAACCCTGCAAAGCTGCCCCCATCTTCCTTGAAGGATTAGTCTCACTTCCAACAGAAGTCAGAAAAGTAAACTAAACGAATGAACAAATATCACATTTTATTATACATCATAGCAAAACTCATCAAAATGAATGTAAATAAGAAATAAAATCTCTTCATACCTGTCACATTGCTGCATTATAGAAATTTCTTTGATTATTTCCTGAAGATCTGATTCAACAGGTACTTGTTTAATTGCCACAACTTGGCCAGATTCCTTATGTATTGCTTTAAACACACTTCCATAAGACCTAAAAGAAACCAAGACATTTCTTTATTTCTTTTCCTTTCAAGCATCATAATTATTAGAGAAAGTCTATTATGAGTTGTTTACATATAGTCTTTTCTAATTTAAAAATGATTTAAAGGTGACGAATCAAAGTAAACAAATGCTAAAAGTGAATTATACCTTAGTTTTAATGCTTCAATTACCAATGAAAAATCTATTAAAATCATCAAGTTTTAGTGTGCAAGATTGTTGTTTTTCTTATGAGTGAAAGAAACAGACTTACAGTGTCGACTTAAACAAACACAGCATTAAGAAAATATAAATGGAAATTGAAAGAATTAAATATAGAATAAAAACAGCCAAAGTCTCAAGTTAGGAGAAAAGGCTGATATCACCTTAAGCAAAATCATCCCCAGAATATCAAAGTCCCATGCCTATTCAGACTGCTTAAGAGTAACTGAAACCCCCAGGTGGGGACCACATAATATCAAAGTTAGAGAAGCAAGAAATCTGGTCCCCTCATTGATCAAAGGTATCCTCAAATGTTCCTTTCACTATATCCTCCTCCTCAAGGGCAAGACTACATACTCACAGGTAAATAAAATGAGTTATAGGATCTAATGGACATTTGCCAAAAATTATCTGACTCTTGAAACTGCCCATTAAATATTTGTGTGTTTTTAAAAAGCAAAAATAATGAGAAGGAAGTTATTTATACTTTGATATGAATTGGAAGACAAGGTAAAAACTGCTACCACTTACTAAGCCAGGTACTATGCTTGGTGTTTCATATGCATTATCAAATTCGACACTCTCAACTAGGAAGTAAAATGCTATTATAGCCCTTTTAAAAGATGAGAAAACAAAGACAGAGATACCAATAACCATCAAGACCAGAATTCAAACATATTTTGACTCCAAAGATGATGTTCTTCTCATTTTATTATCATTACAGAAGAGAAAGAAGAGGAAGCAACTGAAGACATGGAATGTTTCCTAATATCAGGAAACTATGCAGCCTCACTTTCAAATTTACAATCTTTTAAAATAAGTGAAAAAGTGAAAAATAAGTAATAAAGCAGCTACTTTAATAAAATGAATTTTATCCTATACTCTGTTTCTTTGGTCTTTCTGAAGTAATTTAGTTTGCTACGCAAAGTTACCTTTGGGGATGGGTGTGTGAGAATGTGGATGTGTGTATGTGTTTGTATAGTCCTAACTTACACACATACACACATATATCTCCCCTTAAAAGCCACATATATGTATGTATATGTATGTATATGTATGTATGGCATGATGTTTGTATATATGTGTACATATATACACACACATATATATATATGTGTATATATATATTCCCTTCAATATAGAATTCAGTGCTAGATTATCTGGTGTCAATTAAGCACTATCACTCTATTCTATGGGCTTCTCATCACTGAAAAAGAGGCTGGGAACAATATTTCCTTGAATGCCTTTCCCTAAGTGGATCCTAGTTAAGAGTTTGACAATGAGAAGATGCATGAAATGTGAATGGCAAAAAGTTGAGGAGAAACCACCACTCTCCAGATGTAGTTGTAGCAGATGCATTGGCAGATATGAGATGCACAGCTGCTTTCTGCTGAGCTTTTGATAACCACCATACTGCTAATGCGGACTGAGAGAGTTCGTGGGAGCTTCTCAAAGATTCTTAAGGATTACAGCAGATCCCCAGTGAGCTTTTGAGCAATACCCATTTCAGTGCTTTAGGTTGAGGTCTTCAGCATTGGCTTATCTGACCATCAGCAGCAGATTCCATGATCTTTGCATCTCTGGTCCTTTCACAAGTCATCTGCACTCCCAATTTTATAAGAAACTCTTTATACCCAGAATACACAGAGGAGCTTTTCTTCCCCCTGACCAAGCCCTGCCACCAATAGTTTTTGGTCAAGGAAGTAGTTCCAGAGGAAAGAATCTTAAAGATGGGAATTTTCTATTAGCTCTTCCTTAAATTTGAAGATAATAATTACTTCAATAATGCAAATGACAAAAAGAACATTGACAGTGGGATTCAGTGGCAAAACAATTATTTAAATTATTACCCTTAGTTATCTGTAGTCTAGGCAAAGCTTTAGAAGACCAACTTACCTGTGTCAATAGAATACTATGATAAAATAAGAGTACAAGGACTATAGAATAGGTTGGCTGCCCCCTGCCTACACTGGAAAAGCTATGTAATAAATCTAACAAGCCCAGGGCTTAAACTCCCAGCTCAAGACTGAGAGACCAAAATGCTTCTGAATGCCCCAAAAGAACTTAATTCTTTTAAGTAGAAGGCTGAGACTTCTGAAAACCAAACTTAAAGTCTAATCTTGCCAAAAGCTGAATTACATTGCAAACTGAATTCACAACTCACCAGGTCCACTATGTTAAAGTTACATTTTTAATTGTAAAGAGAGGTACTCAGAGTATTCGTTTTGTGACATTTCGGTAGATTATCATTAATGTGAGTACTTCGACTCCCAAATCCTACCAAACCTCTTTTACCAACAAAAGCAACCCTACCACGCAGTCTGAGAATATCAGCCTCGCAATGCCTAAAAGACTACCTCAGTTGAGGTAGTCACTTTTCAGGGAAATGTAGATCATCCTCTAACCCATCCCATCACCACCTCTCACTGCCTCCAGATCTATAATTACACTCAAATCCCCACAGACACCAAAGGGATGCATTCAAACTGACCCAAGAGCACCTATTATACATACCAAAAATAAAAGTTACAAGGTTTTTGTCAGTTTTTGTCAATAGAACCTTAAAGAACATGTGTGGGAATTGATTCCAAGTTTTCCAGGGAGAAAGGAATTTAGTGATATGGACACAAGACCAAAAATTCCAGACTCTGTGTTATCTCAGTTGGGAGGGTCTCTGAGTTCACTCAGCTAGTGAATGGAAACCTGGACTCAACAGTGGCCTACATTAAGGAAGATGTCAGCAATCGACAGTATACACTACAGAAAGGAGATCAAAGGCTCAAATAGATGGAATAATGGGATGGATATATATGTGACTTGCTCGCCCCAACTTATGTTCACTGAGAGAGTCTAGACGATATTCCTTTACCAGCATTATTGAAAGTTCTGTAGTGCAGGTGAGAAACAACAGAGATGCCAACACTAAAATGGACTCCTTAAATTTAATGGATGATGGGATCCATTGAGAACAGAAGACAAGTGGCAACATTTCTCCACCTCATACAAGATGCACATGGTAATCATAACAGGTAGCAAAATAAGGCTAAATAACAGTTTTCTTTTTTAATTTAGATTTTGATATTAAAGTTATGCTAGTTTCATAAAAGTAACTGCAATTACTTATCATTAAAGACTGGATAAAACTTAGCTGGTACTTTTTTTAAAGTAAAATGCACATACCATAAAATTCATCACTTTAAAATTTCAAAGAATTTTAATTCAGTGGCATTTAGTGCATTGACAAAACTATGAAACTATGTAACCCTGACCTCTATCTAGTTCCAAATCAGTTGGAACCTGCTTTCTGTCTCTATGTATTTATCTATTCTAGATACCTCATATAAATGGAATCATACAATATGTGACTTTTATACCTTGCTTCTTTCACTGAATATTTTTCAAGGTTCATTCATACTGCATCATATATCAGTACGTAATTCCTTTCAATACCAAAATAATATTCCATTGTACAGATATATCATATTTTGTTTATCCATTCATCAGCTGATGGACATTTCCACATGTGTCTATTGTGAGTATTACCAGCTCTGAGCTGGTATCTTTTGTAATTAATAGATAGTTAACTGCTTTTCCATCTTTTCTGTGATAACTGGTTTATTTTTCAATTTCTTTGGAGGTCAATTCATATAATTTATATTTTATGAAATCATAATTCTAGAAGTATGACTTTAATACCTCTAGATTTTCAAATGAGTTGTCACAGAGAAGCATATAGTAGTCTCTTAATTTTTCAAATTATTTCTCTATCATTGGTTGCATCTTCTTTCTTATTCCAAATCTATATTTTCATTCTTTTTCTTTAGTCAAAGTCAGAAGTTTAACTTTTTTATTGACCTGTTCGAAAAAGTGGATTTTACATATACTTATCCTTTCTAATTTTCTTTTCTACTTCAGTAATTTCAGCTTCTTTCTTTATGAATTTTCTCTTCCTAGTTTCTTTTGGTATATTTTATTATTTTTCTAAGTTCTTTATATTTTTCCCATCTTTATTGAAATATAATAGGCAATTAGTTGCTTATATTTACACTGTGCAATTCTATGAGGTTTTTCCACTTATAGTTGGCATACAATAATATGCCAGTTTCAGCTGTATAGCATAGTGATCAGAGATCCACACAACTTGCAAAGTGATCCCCCCACTAAATCTAGTACCCCTCTTCCTCCTTACATATTTATCACATTATTAACCATCTTCCCCATGCTACACGTTACATCTCCATGTCTATTCTGCAACTATCCATTTGAACCTCTTAATCTCTTTGCCTTTTTTGTCCCCCCAACCCCCACCCACCTAGCATCCCTCTAAATATTCTCTGTATCTATGAGTTTATTTCCGCTTTTGTTGTTATTGCTCTTGATTTTGTTCTTTAGATTCCACATGTACATGAAATCATGCAATATTTGTCTTTCTCTATCGACTCATTTTGTTCAGCGCAATACTCTCTAGGTTCATCAAGGCAAATATCTTTTTACATCCCCTTCTAGTCTGCGTATGTCTTTTAATCTGAAGTGAGTCTCTTGTAGGCAGCATACATAGGGGTCTTGTTTTCTTATCCATTCAGCCACTCTATCTTTTGGTTGGAGCACTTAATTCTTTTCCATTTGAGGTACTTGTTGATAGGAATGTAGCTATTACCATTCTTTATTCCTGTTTTTGATACATGGTTTTTCTTCTTAAAGAATTCCCTACAACACTTACTGTAATACTGGCTTGGTGGTGATAAACTCTGTTCGCTTATTTTTGTCTGGGGAGCTCTTTATCTGTCCTCCGACTCTAAATGATAGCTTTGCTGGATAAAGGATTCTTGGTTTAGATCCTAGGTTTTCATCACGTTGAATATTTTGTGCTAAGCTCTTCTGTCCTGCATAGTTTTTTTTGAGAAATCAGCTACCAGTCTTATGGGTGCTCTCTTGTGGGTAACAAACGGCTTTTCTCTTGCTGCTTTTAACCTTTGGCATTTTAATAGTGATGTGTCTTGGTGTGGGCTTCTTTGGGTTCCTGGTTTTGAGGACTCTCTGAGCTTCCTGGGGTTTTATGTCTATTCCTTTCACCAGATTAGAGAAGTTTTCCATCATTTCTTCAAATAGCTCTTCAACGTCTTGTTTTTTTTTTCTGGTACCCCATGACATGTATATTTTTACCTTTAACAGTGTCCCATAGTCTCATTAAATTATTATTATAGTCTTGGCTTCTTTTTTCTTGCCATTCTGACAGTGTCATTGGCTTTCCCATCCTCTATATAGGTCATCTGATCCTCTTCTTTATTCACTGTTTCTTCCATTTAATATACTTCTCATCTCAGATAATGTGATCTTCATTTGACTGGTTCCCTTTTATAATTTCCTCTTCCATTTTTATGTATTTTATCTCTTTGTTGAAGTTCTCATTAAATTTATCTACACTTTCCATAAGTTCATGGAGCATCTTTATAATCAGTGTTTTGAACTCTGCATTTGTTAGATTGCTTGACTGTTATTTCTGGATCTCTGTTCTGCTCTCTCATATGGTTTCTACTTCCCATTTTGGCTGCCTATGTACTAAGCAAAGTTCCTGTCTCCCACTCTTATTAATGTGGCTTTGTATGGTAGGTGTCCAGTGGCACAGTACTGAGAGGGGTTCAACTGCGGACTAAGTTTAACCCAGCCTGTGCTTCTCTGGGGCCACCTGTTAAGATTCAGCAAACAATCCACAGATGCTATGCTCATAGCTGCCTCAAAAGGCCACACCAGAAACTCAAGGCCAGCTGCCACCAGTGTTGAGTCTAGGCATTGCTCAGCAAGAGGCACCTGACTAAGAGAGGACACAGCTGGACATGGATTGGGTGGGGCCACGAGTTGGGGGAGGCAGAGTTTCAGGGAATCCTCTGGGTGGAACAACCTGTTATCCACTTTGATGAAGTCTCAGCTGTGGCTTCATTGAGTCAGCACACTGGGAGTGGGGAGGGCTCAAGAGAGGAACAATGGATACTGCTGGCACTACAGAGCGAGTCTCGCCTTGACCTTCACTCCGACAACTCAGTGTCCCCCTGTGGGTCCCTGGTGCCCCCTGCACAGCCAAACTGGTGCTGGTGCTCAAAGCGAGCAGGTTTGTCACTGCAAAAGTCTACTTGCAGACACGACCCCTTTAAGAGGCGTCTGCCGCTGCCACTGCCGCTGCTATGGTCTCTGTCCCACTCAGCCCCTCGGTACCAGGCAAACTCGAGTCCTCGCCCCTTCCTATCTTCTGCCATTGCAGGGTGATTTATTAGTTCTCTCTCTAGTTGTATGGCTTGTTCATCTAGATTCCAGGCAATTTTCCTTGCTGTTTGCTCCTTGTTTCTGTCACAACTTTGATTTGGTCACCAGAGGGATGACCAGAAACTCTATCATCTATGCCATTTTTTTTATCCTCCTCCTAGGTTCTTAATAAGCACTAAGTTTTTTAATTTTTCTTTTTTTTGGGGGGGGGAGGGTTCTTCAAGTAATTAAGGAATTTAAAACTAAATATTTTCCCCTAATTATGGCTGTGCTGGATTCCATAGATATTGATATAATTTGTCTTCCTTTTCATTATTTTCTAGATACTTTGTGATTTCCTCTTCAATTCATTGATTACCTTACCTTATATTTCCTAATTTCCAATAAGTGTGGGTTTTATCATTTTGTAACTATTTACTTTGAATTTTAGACTATAATTAGAAATGTGGACTGTGAAATTTTTTTTTAGACTTTGTTAGTTTAATCAATGGTCTATGAACATATCAGAAACAAATGAGGAATGCAAGAACATATATACATTTATGTCACTACATCAGTAATAGATATATGCTTTATATATTTATATATAATCAAGTTTATTGATTATATTTAATCCTTCTATGTCTTTTCTTTTTTCTATTATTCTGTCCAATTTTGAAAGAGACACATTGAAACTTCTCATATGAATACACTTTTATTAGATTCCCCTGACATTTTGAATAGCTTTCCTTCACAAATTTAACTGTCATTGTGGCTGACACATACATGTTTCATTATAGATTGTCTTTTATATCATCACGTAATGTTCCTCTTTGTTCTTGGATATTAACCCCTCTTTAGTCACTTGAGATCTTTTAACTTTAACTAATTTAGCTGACATAAATATCGCTTTTTTAAAATTTCATTTGTTTGGTCATTTGTATGATTATCTCTTTCTTATCTGATACCTCTAATACAAAATATCCCTATATTTCTATCCTCTGTAGTACATGAGCCTCTTATAAATAGCATAGAGTTAGGTTTTGCATCTTAATTCACCCTAAAAGTCTGACTTTCAATGGGGGAATAAACATTTAGTGAAAAATATATTTCATTTTATTCCTTCCAGCTTACATTTAACTTATTTTACATTTTTGTTTTCTCTATTTCCTTTTTCTTGTTCTTGCTGACTTAAGCTGTTATGTTTTGTGCCTCTTATTATTTTGGAAGTTCTCCTACATTTTGCCATTTCATTGAATGTCCCACTGTGCTCAAAATGACACGTTCCTCTGCCATTATTTTAAAATCATATCAACTATTCCTCTGCCAAAACAGCCTATTTTCCTCACTAAGACTCTATTTACATCTATTACTCATTTTTCCCCACGTAAAATGAGTTCCAAAATCCTCAAAGATGACCTTATGTTCACTTGACTAACAAAGACAAAATCTTTCAAGCTTAATAGGAATGTCATACGGAATGAACTACCAAACTTCTTGGGAATCACCTTACAATATACTTCTTGCTTTCCTCTTATATTTACACGTCCTACTACTCTGAAAAACACTATTACCAGATCTAGCACAATCTAGTTTGTATGATTATCTCTTTCTTATCTGATACCTCTAATACAAAATATCCCTATATTTCTATCCTCTGTAGTACATGAGCCTCTTATAAACAGCATAGAGTTAGGTTTTGCATCTTAATTCACCCTAAAAGCCATGTTGATTGCTACAGAGTATAATAATTTTAAATATTATTACTATTCTTTTCATTCCTTTCCACTTTTATTCATATATAACAGATATATAGCACTGCATTGGTTTAAGATATACAATTATTTGATATATGTATATATTGCGAAATGATTACCACAATAAGTTTAGTTAACTCCATCATCTCACTGAGTTAAAAATATTTTTTCTTGTGATGAAAACTTTTAAGATCTACTCTATAAATCACTTTAAAATACACAATATAGTATTGTTACCTATAATCACCATGCTGTACATTACATTCCTGGAACTTATCTTATACCTGGTAGTTTGTACCTTTTAACCACTTTCACCCATTTCCTCCAAACCCCATCACCCACCTCTGAAAACCATCAATTTGTTCTGTTCCTATGAGTTCGGTTTTTAGATTCCATATATAAGAAATCTTTCAGTATTTGTCTTATTCACTTAGCTTAATGCCTTCTACTCCATCCATGTTATCGCAATTGACATGATTTCCTTATATCTTATAGCTGAGTAATAGTCCATTGTGTACATATACAACATTTTCTTTACCCATTCAACCATCAACAGACACTTAGACTGTTTTTATGTCTTGGCTATTGTAAATAATGGTGCAATGAATGTGGAGCTCCAGGTACCTCTGAAATAGAAATTTCATTTCCTACACACACACAAACACATCCAAAAATGGGATTACTGGATCATATGGCAGTTCTACTTTTAATTATTTGATGAACCTCATACTGTTCTTTATAGTAGCCACACCAATTTATATTTCCACCAACAGTGCAAGACAGTTCCCTTATCTCCACATTCTCACCAACACTTAACTCTTGTCTTTTTGATAACAGTTATTCTATCAGGTATGAGGTGATATCTCATTGTGGTTTTATTTGCATTTCCCTGATGATTAGTGACATTAAGTACCTTTTCCCATTTTGTATGTCTTCTTTGGAAAAATGTCTATTCAGTTCCCTTAACCATTTTTTAGTTAAAATGTCTGGTTTGCTCCCATTAAGTTATAAGTTTTTTATATATTTTAGATATTAACTCCTTCACACATACATGATTTACAAATATTTTCTCATATTCCACAGGCTGCCCTTTCATTTTATTGATGGTTTTCTTTGTTCTGCAGTAGGTTTTTAGTTTGATGTAGTCCCACTTGTTTATTTTTGCTTTTGTTGTCTTTGTTTTTGATGTCAAATCCAAAACATCATTGCTAAGAATGATGTCAAAAAGCTTACCCTCTGTTTTCCTCTAGGAGTGTTATGGTTTCAGGTCTTACTCTTTATTTTGAGTTTATTTTCTGTGTATGGTATAAGATAGGGGTCCAGTTTCATTCTTTTCCATGTGGCTACCAGTTTTCCAAACACTATTTTTTTAAGGAATTATCATTTCCCCATTGAATAGTCCTACCTTTTCTGTAATAAATTAATTAACCACATATTCATGGTTTTATTTCTGGGTTCTCTATTCTGTTCCATGCATCTACATGTCTGTTATTATGCCAGTGTCATTCAGTTTTCATTACTGGAGCTTTATAATATTGTTTGAAATCAGGGAGCAAGATGCCTCTAACTTTATTCTTTTTTCTCGATTGCTTTGGCTCTTCAGGGTCTTCTGTGGTTCTACATCAATAATAGGAGTGCTTTTTTCTATTTCTGTGAAAAATGTCACTGGAATATTGATACAGATTGCACTGAAATCTGTAGACTGCTTTGGGTAGTATGGATATTTTAGCATATTAATTCTGCCACACCATGAGCACAAAATATCTTTCCATTTATTTGAGTCTTCTTCAAATTCTTTCATCAATGTCTTATCAGTGTGCAGATCTTTCAGCATCTTGGTGAAATTTACTCTTAGATATTTTATTCTTTTGGGTGCAACTGTAAATGAGATTTTCTTAATTTCTCTTTCTGATAGTGTGTCATTAGTGTTCAGAAACACAACTAATTTTTGTATATTGATTTATATCCTGTGACTTTACTGGATTTATTATTCTAACAGTTTTTAGGTGAACTCTATTTATTGGGTTTTTTAGATATATTAATTATCATGTCATCTTCAAACAGAGACAGTTTCACATCTTCCTTTCTGATTTGAACACTTTTTCTTTTTCTTGACTCACTGCTCTGGCTAGGACTTCCAATACCATGTTGAATAAAAGTGGCAAGAGTGGGCATCCATGTCTTGTACCTGATCTTAGATGAAGAGCTTTCAGCCTTTCACCATTCACATGACATTAACTGTGGGCTTATCACATATGGCCTTTATTATGTTGAGGTACACTTTGACTATACAACTACTATTCAATTCAAGCAAATATACTCTTAGTAAAATATTAATATTATATTATATCTTTATCATTATTCTGTCATTACCTAAATGCAACTTTCATATATTTTGTACTTACCCTTCTCCAAGTTTCTCTAACACATCAAAAACTTCTTCAGGCTGCTTAGTCAAACTGTCTTCACTCAGCTTTTTTAACTTACTGATGAGGAAAAAAAAGGAAAATATTTTACTTAATACCTTTAATAAAATTTTTAATTTTATTTTAAATAAAATAAAAACATAGTCTCCTTCCAACCCGTTCTTAATCTCTATGAATGCCAAGAGGGACCTCAGATGGAAATATCATTTTTGGTGTTGTCAGCACATAGACAGAGTTTGAAGACATGAGAAGGAATAAAACTATGCAGAAATATCTCAAAGAATAACCACTTTTATTAGCTTCTTGAGAAAACTTTATATGAGTTTTATTTTTAACTCATTTTTAACACGCAAGATAGCATTTTACACACACTCTTTTATCCACACTGTTATGTACTTTGCTCTTTTCACTGAATTATGTGTTAGCTATGTTGGAGATCTCTACAACATAAGTACATAGAAAGCATCCTCATTCTTTTTTTTAACTTTATATCCTATTTATTGCAAAGATGTAGCATCTCTTACTTTCCAATTTGTTATTTATGGATATCTAGGTTCCCTTTTGCTATTATAAACACCACAGTGAAATAAGCTTATACATAAAATAATTCACACATGTGCTAGTATATCTGTAGGATAAATTCCCAGAAATGAAACTGTGAGGGCAAGCAAATACATACATGTGTATACACACGCACACAAATATAGAACTATACATATTGATAAGTATATATATTATACATGTAATCATGTCATAATAAACTTAATGTAATATAACTAATAAAATCACTATAATAACTATTATGTATAACTATATTAATATAGTGATTAATTTTTGATTACATTGATATATTTTACCTACCATAACTGTTTGTTATAAAAACATATATGTACATTGATAGATATTAGCAAATTGCCCTCCAGGTGACTTGTACCAATTTATTCTCCTACCAGTCATACTTAAAAGAACCTCTTTTCCCACAGTTCCTCCAACAGACTACTTAAACAAATATTTGGATTTTAGCCAATAAAACTTTGAGTTTAGAAAACTTGTAACTCAAAGTAGATTTAATTTGTATTTCTTCTATTATTAGTGAAGTTGAACACCTTTTAATATAGTTATAAAACTAAACTATTCATGTTCTTTGCTCATTTTTCTACTGGGTTTTGGGTCCTTTTCTTATCTATATATATACAAGGGGAAATTAGTCTTCGTTTAGGTTGCAAAAATTTTCACTTGTATTTTCACTTCACTTATGACTCTTTAGCTTTATGTTCTATTGGCCTGTCTGACACACAGAAATGTCTTTTTGTTTTCTTTTCTTTTTGCTTTTTTAAAAAATCATCTATAAGTATGGCATGTGCAGGTATCTGGAAGCAAGAGATGAGAGAAATTATGCACAGAGAGAAATCTAGCTGACCAAAAATAATTCAGCATTAATAAAGCTTCACGTATAAAGGACCAAAAATAATTAAGTATGAATAAAATAAAACTGACCAGGATGCAGAGGTAAGCAGAGTCAGGTTAAAAAGAGCCTTGTAAACCATGTTAAGGAACTCTGTTTTAAAAAAGATCACTTCCCCTGCAATTCAGAGAAAGCATGTGAAGTGAGAAACAGGAGAGAAGGGAATCTAGTTAGTAACTGATTCAATACATGAATACCTAATATACAGTACTGACAGTGAGAATGGAGAGGAGATAAGCTACTCAAGATACTAAAGAGGCATAATTGACAGGAAGTGGATTTGATTAAATAAGAGGTGATAAGGGAAAGAGGGGAGTCAATCACTTCTCCTAAGCTTTGGTTTAAGCAAATGAATGGATGGTAATGTCATTTACTAAGCTAAAGAACACCAGATAAAATAAAGAGATTTGGAGGAGAATGTGATGAGTTTAAGTTTATTCATTTAAATGTAAATTTCTAGTAAGCAACTGTATTTATGAATCCCAAAAGAGATCTGAGTTGGAAAGACCATTTTTGGTGTCATGAGCATACAGATGGAGTCTAAAGACATAAGGAATAAAATCATCAGGAAAATGTATAAGAAGAAATATGGGTCAAGGAGAAAACAGATCCCAGAAAAACATCAATAGTTAAGAAATGAGGTCATGAAGGACAAGAAGGTAGTACCTGACCATGTCAAAAGATATTGAAAATTCAAACAACTAAAAGATTTTTAAATGTCCATTAAAGAATTTCCACTTCTGACCACAAGGAAGTAACAGGAACTAGAATTATCTGACTGTTGAAACAACTAGAAAACACAACACAATATAGGAAACAATTATTCAAAAAGATATCAAGCATTTCAGGACTGATCCCCGAGAAAAGGGAAATAAATAAGATAAGCCCTACTATAACCCAGGCTTTAGAACCTACAAGCTTCTCCAGACTGTAGCACAGGGGAAAAAGAACCCCAACAGAGCCCAGCAACTTTGCTGAATTGAAGAAACAGAGATGGAGGTGAGGGGAGGCAAGGTAAATAAAATTTGCATTACAGAATACCCATGAGAAGAGAACTATACAGAGAAATAGGTCCAGCAATCCACCCAGGAGTTCTCTTGACTATTTAGCTAAATGCCAATGTATGCATGCTTAGAAAAACAAAAACAAACAAACAAAAACCCGCTCTACGAAGTCCAACAGTCAATTTCCTAAGGGAAAATAATGACCAGGGAGCTGTAAAAGAACATCTCCAAGAGGTCACACAGGCTGAGTTTCTTTCCCACTAACAAAAACTGAGATAACTCTTAAAATACGAAGGTCATTCAGTAGATATCCCAGAATGAACTTGTTTTAGAAAGGCCCATTACCAAAACACAAAGGATACTTTAGATTCTCCCAAAAGAAACGAAAAAACATGTCTCAGAACACTGAGCCAATCCACAAGGTAACTTAACTGCCTACCAGAACCTTAAACAACTAAAACAAAATCCAGTGCTCAACAATGTAAAATTTATAATTTCAAGAGCTCAACCCAAAATTACTAAACAATTGGGAAATGATGACTCTCAAAGAGGAGAAAAAACAGTCAATTAAGACAACAGAGAAATCCAGAGATAGTGAAATTAACAGAAAAATACAGTTGACCTTTGAATGATGTGAGGGGTTAGGGGTGCCAACTGCCATGCAGTCAAAAAACCACATATCACTTAAGTCAGCCCTCCGCATATGCAGATTTATAATTACTTATTGAAAATAGAGTTGCCCATTGAACAACACAAGTTTGAACTACATGTGTCCTCTTATATGTGGATATTTTTCATTCCACATATAAGTGGACCCAAAATCCATTTATAAGAGAACCCACATAGTTCAAACGCGTGTTGTTCAAGGGGCAACTGTATCTTATAAAAAGTAATTATGAATATGTTCCATGTACTCACAGATGTAAATGATATGGAAGTTAGCGGGGAAAGAGCTAAATGGAAATTTTCAAGATAGAAAAACAAAGTATCTGAAATGAAATTTTCACTGGACAGGATTTGAGATTAGACAGTGCAGCAAAAAAAGATTAATAACTTAAAAAAATGTTTAAAAATAAAGGAGATAAAAGCCTAAGCCTCGTGGAAATGAAGAACAGATATACAGATAGACACAGATCTATCTACGGATAGATAAGATAGATTGGGGCTAAACATTTTCCAAATTTTATGAAAATAATAAACCAACAATACAAGAAAATCAACAAATCTAAACACACACACACACACACACACACACACACACACACAAGACACAGTATAATCAAATTGCTGAACGCTAGAAGGAGAAATACTAAGTAGTCATAGGAAAAAAGACACATTACTTACACAAGAACAAAAACAAGGATGCCTGTATACTTCTTGTCAGACACTAAGCAAGCCAAAAACAATGAGACACCTTTAAAGTACTGAAGGAAAACAAAAATCAATCTAAAATTTTATATCCAATAGAAATATCCTCAAAAATGAAGAATAAAAATTTTGCAAACAAAAAGGATGAGAGAATTCACTGAATAGTTAAGAACAGTTCTCCAGGCTAAAGGAAACTGATAACAAAAGGAAAAATATCTATGCAAAATGAAGAACAAAGCTAGTAGAAATACAGGTATATACACAAAAACCTTTTCCCCCCACTCAACAGCAGCAAAATACACATTCTTCTCAAGTGCACATGAACATTCTCCAAAAGATATTGCATGTTAGGCCACAAAAAATAGTCTTAAAATTTTCAGATGAAATCATACAAAATATCTTCTCCCACCATATGGAATAAAACTAGAAATCAATAGCAGAAAGAAAAAAAAGCCACAAATATGTAGAAATTAAACAATATACTCTTAAACAACCAGTAGGTCACAAAAGAAATCATAAGGTAATAAAAAAAAATATCTGGAGACAAATGAATATGAAAACACAACATATTGAAACTTTGGGATGCAGAAAAAGCAGTGCTAAGAGGGACGTCTATAGCAGTGTAAGCCCTTACACTTAAAAAGAAAGTTCTCAAAGCAACAACCTAACTACACTTAAAAAACTAGAAAAACAAACTAAACACAAAGCTAGCAGAGGAAAGAAATAATACTAAATACTAAAAAATAAATACTAAATAATAAACAGAGATACATAAAAGAGAATAGAAAAACAATAGAAATAAAAATCAACAGAACTGCTATAGTCTGAATCTTTGTGTCCTCTCAAAACATATAGGTTGGAATCCAAATTCCCAAAAATTGTAGTACTAGGAGGTGGACCTCTGGGAGGTGCTTAAGTCATGAAGGTGAAGCCCTCATAAACAGGATCAGTGCCATATAAAAGTGGCTCCAGATATGCCCAAAGCCTTTTCTGCCATTAAGGACACAGCAAGAAGGTGCCAGCTGTGAACCAGGAGAAGGGCTTTCACATGAATGTGATCATCCTAGCACCTTAATCTTGGATTTCCTAGTTTTCAGAACTGTGAGAAATAAATTTCTGTTGTTTATAAGCTACCCAGTCTGTGATACTTTGTTATAGCAGCCAGAACAGAAAACAAGAGTTCTTTTTTTGAGAAGACCAATAAAATGGACAAACCCTTAGCTAAACTAAGGAAAAAAAAAAAAAAGCAGGAGAGAATACTCAAATAACTAAAATCAGAAATGAAAGAGGGGACATTAAAACTGATTTAACAAATAAAAATGATTATAAGGAATATTATGAACAACTATATATATCAACCTAAAATCAGATAACCTAAAAGAAATGGATAGTTCTCAGAAACACACAACCTACCAAGATTAAATCATGAAGAAATAAAAAATCTGAACAAACCTAAAACTAGTAAGGAGATTGAAGGAGTAACCAAAAACCTCTCAACAAAGAAAAGCTAAGGACTAAATAGCTTTACTGGAGAATTATACCAAACATTTAAAGGTGGAATTAACACCAGTATTCCTCAAACTCTTCCAAAGAATTGAAGAGGAGTAAACATTACCAAACTCATTTTATGAGGCCAGGATTACTCTGATAACCAAAACCACACAAAGATGTGACATGAAAAGAAAACTATAGACCAATATCCCTAACAAATATTGATGCAAAAATCCTCAACAAAATACTAGCAAACCAAATTCGATAGTACATTAAAAGGATTATAACCATGACCAAGCGTAACTTACACCTGAAATGTAAGAATGGTTCAACATTTGAAAATCAATCATTAACAAAATAAAGGACAAAAACAACATGATCATCTCAATTGATGCAGAAAAACTATTTGACAAAATTCAACATCTTTTCATGATAAAAAAAGTGGTCAACAAACTAGAAATAGAAGGAAACTACCTCAACATAATGAAAATCTCACAACGTACTCAGTGGTAAAAGGTTAAAAGCTTTTCCTCTAAGATCAGGAAAGAGGCAAGGATACCCATTCTTGCCACTACTATTCAACATAGTACTAGAAGTCTAAGACAGAGCAATTAGACAAGAAACAAAAGGCAGCACAGAATTAGAAAAGTAAAATTATCACTGTTCACAGATGACATATTATATATAAAAACTCTAAAGATTGTACCCCAGGAAAAAAAAAAAACCCATTGTTACAACTAATAAATTTTAGCAAAGTTGCAGGATACAAAATCCACACACAAAATATTTACACTTCTATACATCAACAATAACCAATACTAAAATGAAATTAAGAAAACAATTCCATTTATTATAGCATTAAAAAGGATAAGGTGCCTAGGAATAAATTTAACCAAGGACTTGAAAGACTTATACACTAAAACTACAAAACATTTCTAAGAAACAAACCAAATAAAATACAAATAAATGGAAAGCTATCCTATGCCCATGGATTACTTGGAAGACATAATATTGACTAAATGTCTATCTACCCAAAGCAAGCTACACTCAATGCAATCTCAATTAACATCCCACTGTCTTTTTTTTTTTTTTTGCAGAAATGGAAAAAAAAATCCTCAAATTCATATGAAATCTCAAGTAACCCCAAAGAGCAAAATCGATCTTGAAAAAAAAGAACAAAATTAGAAGTCTCACAATTACTGATTTCAAAACATACTACAACAGAAATCTAGACACTATGGTACTGGTACAAAGACAGATACATAGACCAAAGAAAGAGAACAGAGAGCCCTGAAATAAACCCTTGCATACATGACCAAATGATAGTCAACATGGGTGCCGAGACTACGCTATGGAAAAAGGAGAGTCTCTTCAACAAATGGTGCTGACAAAATTAGATATTTATATGCAGAAGAATAAAGCTGGACCCTTACTTTACACCAAACATAAAAACTCACAACAGATTACAGATCTCAACATAAGACCTAGAGCTATAAAAACTTACAGAAGGAAAAGCTTCAGGGTATTGGATTTTAAAATAATTTCCTGGAAATGACACCAAAAGCACAGGCAACAAAAGCAAAAATGGACACATGGGACGACACCAAACTTAAAAACTTCTGAGCATTAAAGGAAACAATCAACAAAATGAAAAGGCAATCTACAGAATGGGAGAAAATATCTGCAAATCATATAGCTGATAAGGGGATAATATCCAGAATAAGGAACTTTTACAACTCAACAACAACATACCCAATTAAAAAATGGGCAAAGGACTTGAATAGACAATTTTCAAAAGAAGAAATACAAATGTCTCACAAGCATATGAAAAGATGCTCAACATCACTAGTTATTAGGGGAATGCACATCAAAGCTACAATAAAATATCACCTCAAACCATTAGGATGGCCACCACCAAAAAGAACAGAAAACGACCAGCAATGATGAGGATGAGGAGAAATTGGAACTCTTGTGCGTTGTTGATGGAAATGTAAAATGGTATAGCCATTACAGAAAATATGGAGATTCCTCAAAAATTAAAAACAGAATTATTATATGATCTAGCAATCTCTTTCCTGGATATAGATACAAAAGAATTCAAAGCAGCCTAAGATATAAATGCATACCCATGTTCATCAAAGCATTACTCAAAAGAGGCAATAGGTAGAAGCAATCCAAATATCCAGATGAAAGATAACCAAAATACAGTATATACATAAAACAGAACATTATGCAGCTTTAAAAAAAAAAGAAAATCCTATTCCATGCTACAACATGGATGAACCTGAAGGACATCATGTTAAACAAAACAAGCCAACTGCAAAAGAACAAATGCTATATTATTCCATTCATACAAAGTATGTATATAGTCAAAGTCATAAAAACAGAAAGTGGAAAGGGGGTTGCCAAGGGCTGGGGGGAAGAAAAGGAGGAATGAGTGTTCAGTGGCAGTACTGCAAGATGAAAAAGTTTTAGATATCTTTTACAAAACAATGTGAATATACTTAACACTACTGAACTTAAAAATTGCTATGATAAATTTAATGTTATGTTTTTTTACAATCTAAAAAAACCTTAAAACAAAACTTTTTCCATTTTTCATTTATTAAAAACATAATTCATTGTTTAAACAAAAAAAATGACATAATGTGAGGTTAATAACAGATGTAGAAGTAAGTAAAACATAGGACCAAAGAGCACAAAGGAAGGGAGGCAAAAAATGGAATGAACTCTTATGTGACATGTGAAGTGGTATAAAATTATTTGAAGAAAGATTTTTGATAAGTTAAAGATTCATATTGTAAACCGTAGAAGCATAACTAACAACAGAAAACAATGTGCTATAACAAATACATACACAGTGAAGATAAAATGGAATAAAAATTACTCAATTGACCCAAAAAGGTAGGGGAGAGGGCAAAGAACAGATTGTGACATATAGAAAAAAAAAGCAAGATTGTAGATTTAATTAAGCCATATCAGGAGGCACCCCCCACCCCCCCACCCCCACACACACTTCTGACTATGATGGTGTGAAGAGGCTGGTAAATCCTCTGCACACTGAACATTGTCAAAATCAACCACTTCGTGCCTCAAGAAATTGACACAAAAGCAGCCAACATAATGAGGAGCATTTATTCTTGAAACCCTGCTCTGGCTTTGGGTAATAATGGCAGGACTCCGTGGCATTCCAGCCCAGGACTCTACCATCACCCATCCCCCAATTCCATCAGTAGAAAAAAACTAGTTTTACCAGGACAAGGTGGACTATAAAAAATAGCAACTTTGCTGCAGAAAAGATGGGCTCAATTTGGGACATAAATTTAAAATCTGGCAGCTTTGTCAGCTAAAAGTGGTGAACCCAGTAATAAAACAATTGTCAAACCCACAGCTTTGACAGCAAAGCCTGGATAAGCAACAAACCAGCCAGAAATTTAACAGGGAGATTCTGAAAATGACAGAGCCACAGAAAGTGAGATGAGCTCTCCTCATATCAGTGGCTGACTGGGAAACTATACACATGAGCAGAGGAGAACCAACAAAACCCAGTGAAAAATAAAAGCCAAGAGAGACCTGAAAACTACAGCTTCGAATGTGCTCCCCAACCTGCCCACAGACACAGCAGCAGAGAGTGGGCTCATGTGGGCTGAAGGTGTTTGAGGATAATCTATCTCTGCCCAAATTACTGGCTGACCACTAAGCTATCAGACACAGAGACTATCCCCAAAAATCTCTGATAGAATATAAAAATAAAACAACTCAGCAGAGGTATTCAGCAGCCAAACACTTCAGGGAGATAAATGCCACAGGAAAGTTAAAAAAAAAAAAAAAAAAAAAAAAAAAAAAGAGAGAGAGAGAGAGAGAGGGCGGGGGGAGAAGGGGAGAAACCAGAGTTTCTATAATGTATTAACTGCTCAGTTTTAAACAAACAAAAACATTATGAAATATGAAAACAAATAGGAAAGTGTGACCCATACTCATGAAACCAGTCAATAAAATACAAGTAAATTAATAGAAAAAAAAAAACAGTCAACAGAAAATGACTTATAGGGTTGTCAAGTAAAAACACATGTTTATTTTGATAAATGATTCATGTTTTATGTCATTCTGTCTTTATTTCCTCTTACCCTTTCTGGTGTGTTAAATGAAAATTGATCATTTCAGTTACAATTTAATTTTAAATAATTTTTACATTGTCTGCTTTTAAAACCCTTACAGCTTAAAAAAACCTCATAATTAAAAGGGAATGCAGACAGTAGTAAGGTAATGGCTATGTGCAGAGCCACAGGGAAGACAGAGCAATCAGGGGGATTGTTTTATAAACTATATAAATGTCTAATTAATGTACTATATACTTGAAACTAATTAAAAAATTATAAGAAAAAAAGCTAATTTAAAATACACACCAAAAAAATTTTTTCTATTTTTTTGCCTTAGCAAATACAATATAATGAGCATAATTTCATCTGTGTTTAACATATTGTGGTTTTTAACACTTCAGAATTCCATCATAACTATATGTTTTTAATCACAGGTCCAAAAAAATTATTCTGAGTGCCTTTAGACTGTGCGCCCTTCTCAGGTGCTAGGGAATTCCGTGGAGAACAAGTCACTCACAAGGTATCTCTCTCACGGAACCCGACAGGTATGATTTATTACATCTTAAGCAGATATACCCTAGAATTTTCTTTTTAAAATAAATAAGTGGCTAATAACATCTGGTTTTCCTTTCTTTTGACTTTCTATCTCATTAAGAAGGGAGAACATACTGCTGTTGCTAAGACTATAATGAAAAAAAGCCATCTTCTTCCACATTGTTTTTAAACATTAGATTATTTTTTTAGCTATATTCAAATTCTCAAATGCTTCAACATTTAAATACTCACTCTAACCTTACCCCCTCTCACAAGCTTGTTTATCTCACTTTTGTGTTCCCTGTTCAGTGTAAGAATTTCTGTTAATATTTTTTCCAAGACCCCAACATGAAGATTTCTAAGTCTTCAATACAGGATGTGGAGAGGAGCTCTTTTATATAACCTAGTCTGTTTTCTACAAATTCTCCTTAATATTTTATCCTTTCAAGAATAAGTTACATTTAAAATTACACCTCAAATAGTGGTGTTATGGTGATACATTGTTTAATATTCTTATTTTTAGAGATGCACAATGAAATACTTAAGAATGCCATAATATATCTGAGATAACTCCAAAACAGACACAGAGGCAATCCCAAGGTGAGATGTATACATGCAAATATAATTAGGCAAAACTGTTAAGAAGTTAATAATTGTTGAAACTGGGTGACAGATACATAGAGGTTTATTCTCTCTTCCTTACAAAACTATGTTTAAAGTTTTTACCATAATAAAAAGTTTTTTAAAGGCTAAATGGTAGGAATTAAATGAACTTCAATTGTTCTTAGCAATAACTGGAAACGAAAAAAGCATGAATTCATTGTAAATTTATTACAAACTCTAAAGTAAATGTCCAAACACAGATTATTAATTATAGAACATCCAATCAATGAGTTACCAAGTACCTACTAAAGATTATGTTGTAAAAAACTCACTGATAAAAAACAAGTTAACAATATTATTGCTAAAAGGGCAGGTTACAAAATAATGTTCACTGAATTAAACAATTTTCATTTTTTCTTTTAAGCATGGGTGTATCTGCATATGTATGTAAGCATACCCACACTGGCATCAACTTACCATCAGACTTTGTTTTGTTCACTGCTATATCTCCAGTACCAAAAACTCTGCCTGGGACATAACAGGAACTCAAATATTTGTTGTATTTAATACCTTAAGGATTGCAGGCAACATGGTTTTGGGGATGGCTCACCTCTATGCTTTTATTTCATAAGGTTTTTACAAGATTCATTTTTTTCTGTAATTAAAGAAAACTTTTTAAATTGCACCTCATATAACAATATTAAATTTTTTCTGCATGACTCAATAATTATTTCATGAAATGCATTCCATAAAATCACACTAAAAAGAAAAGCTTCTTCTATAGACTGAATTAATAAATTGATCAAGGAAATCAGAAATAGTAAAAATGTTATCTGTTAATCAGTCTTATGAGTGAATTCTGCAGCTGCTTAGGAAATACTATTTGTGGAAGAACTACTGTTTCTAAAAATTTTCAACAAGGGTCAAAAAATAGTAAGACCAGATCTAAAAATTCATTTATATTTATTCAATATATACTTACTAAATCTGTAGATAATGAGCTGCCTGCTGGGGTAAGGCAAAGAAAATTAAGAATATAGCTGACAACCAAGAGCTCTTAATGCAGTAGGAAAGACAGGTACACAAGAGCTAAATGAAACAATAATAAATGTAGTTAACATTTATTTGGGCTTTTAATGGCCTTGTGCTGAGCACTTAAGCATTTTCTCATTAAATCTCTATACCCTTTTTTGGTAGTAACTAAAATACTTACAGTTTTTAGATAGGGAAACTAAGACTTAAGTGACTTCTGCAGTCACTTGAGTAATAAAGGGCAAAATAATTAAATCAAGGTCTGTCCAAGATATGGTATAGAGCCTCTTACTCCTAGGACACGAGCAAGTATCAAAGATTACTCAATAACGTCCAACAATTACTGCATCAAGTATCACACATCAAGTCATATCTTTTAAGGCAGATATTCTGTTCTCATCTTCAAATCAATTAGTTATCTCTGCTCTGAAAGGTACTATTACAGCCCCAAAACCATGAGCTCCTAAAACAGGATTTAGCAGTTTCTTTTTACCTCCCAGTACTATGCACCCAAGAGATTAAACAGATGAACTTTTAGCTTGTTTTGTGCGCCTTAAATTCCAAATCACCATACCATAGTATATGAGATGATAGGTGGCCTACGTAAATAGCAATTTAAATTATGTTTTAGGATAATGTGGTTTGGGGGGTGGGGGTCAAAAGGGATGAATTTCATTATGGTGGATGAAGTACATTACGGTGGTTATGGTGGTATACTGCTAACTGTATAAAATAAACCACCACACTCCTCTCAAGGATTTCATCCCAATTCTCTAAATGTCCTATAAACCAAATTCCATAATAGAGAAGAGAAGAAAAAAACCTGCAAAACTAGGGGGTGGTTCTGTTTCCTGCAACCCAGAAGTATGGTGATAAAGATCTAGGCTTAAAAAGTTAACAGTGGAAATGACAGAAAAGAACAAATTCAAGAGAGATTTTGAAAGTATCATTTCTCACTATAAATGAGATAAAAATCCTAACTGTGGAATTTAAGATCCTCTCAATCACCTTATTTCCACTGCCAGCACTCTAGCTACAGTGGACTGACTACTCCTTAAAGTTCCTGAATCTTCACATAACACATTTTTTAAAATCACATAATCTCTGTATTATAAAAAGCAGATATTGTATGTTATTTGTACAAATATAAGATAAATCTACCTCTACATGTCCATTCTCTCTTAAGATGACCTTCACACTTTTCTTGCCTGTCAGTTAACCACTTCCTTAAAGATACAATCAAAAATCTTCTCTGAGAAGTTTGCAGTGATAACTCCCTCCTCTCTATGACCATCCCTACCTACCTACCCACCAAAACAAAGAGAACTAATCCCATTAGTAGTTATGGTCCATAGATAGCACTTAGCACACTGAGTCATTATTCCTTTATTTATTTATTGTAAGAACTTATCAACAGACGTGGGAATTCCATAAAGATATGAATCATGTCTTATCCAGCTTCATATCTGCAATAAGTACCTAACATAGAACCTCACACACTACTGCTTAATAAACTTTTGTTCAGTAAATAAATGAATAAACAGGTGGATAAAAAAAAAAGTTGCTAACTAATGGAGAACTAATGGAACTTCAAAATGCCTGCCACACAGTGCCCTTTAAGGGGAAAACCTATCATCCTATATAAACTGTTATGGCTCATCACATACTGCTTCAAATTAAACCAGCTTTACCATCCCAGCAATATAAAGTACATATGGCTAGAGCCAAGATCCAGAGCCAAGGGCTGAAATGCGGATGTTACAAATTTCATGGTTACAAAATGATTCAATTAACCTTAAATTTCAAAAAAGTATAAAGTCTAGTAAACAAAGGTAACTAAGGTCACTGAAGCTCAATTCGTTATTCCAAGTGACTCTAAGCTGCTATTCCTCTTACTAATGGAGCCTATACCACAACCAGTATTGGAGACATTGAAGCTCGGAGGGAACAAGAAGCTGACTGGGCACCTTCCCATACTACTCCATTCACATTTCCTGAGTATCCTCAGAATAAAATTCCGTTACTAAAGACAATCTGTGTACCTCTCTTTCTTGTGGTCTTAAAGAACGTAAGTAACAGAGTAACTAATACAGGAAACCAAGCAGATGAGACACACACCAAATGCAAACTGGAAAACGGTGACATCATTAATTACAAGAGGTTAGAGGGAAGGTAATGATTCCATTTTGAACATACTGCCTTTAAGGAAACAGCAAAGTAGTCAAATGTTACTTAGTGGATTGTAAATACTGAATAAGACTGAGTACAAAGATTCCAAGTCTCAAAAGTATGTATTTGGGGGTCATTTTAATCAAAGTTGAAGCCACAAAGGTAGATAAACTCACCAAGGAAATAACTACATAAAAAAAGAGAGGAAAGAAAATGCAAGGTCACTCTCAATTGTGAATTGGGAAGAAGAGCATATAAAATGGTCAGAGAAACGGAAGTAAGAGAAGAATCAGAAAGCCAAAGAAAGAGAAAGTTTCAAGAAACAGAGACATGAGGGGGATAAGAACAGGGAAAAGGTTTCTGATCTTTCCAAACAATGACTGATCATCTGCTACCTAAAAACAGTTTCTTTGTACAGACAAGGCCTGAGTTTGAAGGCTGAGCTAGAATGAAGCTTTGAAAAGAGATTTTAAAGATTCTAGAAATGGGAAACAAAAAATGTGATTATTGGAGCAAAGCAGTAAAAGGTATGAGAAGGGATGTGTTCAAAGGTCAGATGAAAGTTGGGGGAAAAAGAAGAAATTCCCCTCTGTGACAGAAGCAAAAATTATGTAGGAACAATAAATAAAATTAAAATGAAAGTGCATATAGTTCTTCCTACCAGTCACAGAATTTCAACCTTCTCTACAAGGAAGATGAAATCATTTGTATAAAATTATATAAAAACATAAGGGTAGGACAGGAAAAGAAAGTGCAAATTTAGGGGGCTGGAGATCTGAAGCTAGTCGGCTAACACCAAAATGCAAATTAGCTCCAGAGAAGAAACAGCCTAGTCGCAAAAGACCTAAGGTAGAAAACTGAAGGGACTGTACTTAGTCCTCTTCCTTTCTTTCCTCTTTGATTCCTTTTTTCATCTTCCCAAACTAAAACTCTTATTAAACAATTTCCCACTTCCCCCTCCCCCCAGCCCCTAGTAACCACCATTCTATTTTCTGTCTCTATGAATTTGACTATTGTAAGTACCTCATATAAGTGGAATCATACAATATGGGTCCTTTTGTGTCTGGCTTCTTTCACTTGATTTTTCAAGATTCATCCATGTTGTAGTATACATCACAATTTTATTCTTTTCCAAGGTTGAACAATATATCAGTGTGTGTGTGTGTGTGTGTATACTTATCTATTCATCCATCAGTGAAGACTCAGGTTGCTGCCACCTTTTAGCTATTGTGAGTAATGCTGATAATAAACTCTGGTGTACAAATAACTCTTCAAGTCCCTGCTTTCAATTATTTTTGGTATATACCTAGAAGTGGAATTGCTATGTCACATGGTAATTTTTTAAGGGACCACCGCACTGTTTTCCACAAAGACTGCACTATTTTACATTCCCACCAGCAATGTAGGAGGGTTCCAATTGTCACCATCCTACACAACACTTGTTATTTTCTGGGGTTTTTTGCTTTGTTTTCATAATAGCCATCCCAAAGCATAGTGTGCTATCTCACCGAGGTTTTGACTGGCATTTCCCTAATGATTAGTGATGTTGAATATCTTTTCATGTGCTTATTGTCCATTTGTGTATCTTTGGAGAAATGTCTATTCAAGTCCTTTGCCCATTTTTTATTTCAATTGTTTTGGCCAAAGACTTTCAAAGGGAGACACAAAGGAAGGCTTTCTACACTGCTAGCTCTAGCTAGCTCCCTAGTCAAAATAATTAGCATTTATCCTCTAGATCTCTTAGAAAACTAATCATGGAGAAGAGGACCTACCCAGAGTGCAAATTCAGCAGAAGAGAAAAAATTTCTATCTGGGAGAACAGAGATTCCTTCTTCATAAAGGACCTTCTACACCTCATTTCAGCTGTAATTTTCAATGTCTTTTTCTCTTCTGGCAAATTTCCCTATATTTTAGTGATCACACTATTGGTAGTTTTGTTACTACTAATAGTAGCTATTTAATAAGTCATGACTGTTATTAAAAGCCATGCTGCTATTATTACTAATTAAGCACTATGCTTCATCTTACATGTGATATCTCATTTAAAATCAAGTTCCAGTCTTCAACCCTAGCAGTTTCATCTTGAACACTGTTAGAAAAGTCAAACACCTTCAAAATACATAAGATTTCATCCTCTAATCCTTAAACATTCCATTATTAAACAATGTCAAAAAGCCTCGAAGTTAACCTTAAATAATGAACATTTTCTAAATTACACAATGATGAATCTGATCTTGAATCCACAAAGTCAAACATCTTTTCTATTTCAATAACAGGTAGTACATTTTATCTCAAAGTAACAAAATTCAAGGATTTCTTTTCTGCTCTCTTTTGCTTTTTAAAGGACAAGCATTCTGCAAATATTTAGATGTTTAGCTCTAAAGTAATTCTTTTAAACTCAACTAGACCATATGTACCCAAATGAAAATCATCCTTTTATCCCCTTTTATCCCCATCTTTCTTCAAAAGATGCTGACAATGCCAAAGACATTATTTAAACACTTTGGGCACTGTCTTTAGGAACAAATGCTTTACAATCACTATTTCACTTAATCTTGACAAAACCTAAAGAGTGAGTACTTTTATCACATCCATTTTACAAGTGAGTATACTGAGACTGTTAAGTAACTTGCCCACCATGCACTGCAGTAAATGGCAGAGCTAAGGTCAGACCCAAGGTCTAGCTGACACTAAAGCTCTGGCTCTTGTTTCACTAGCAAGTATTACGGTTTTAATAATAAAATAGATGTAATTTGATGATCTCATAGTTTATTTACTTTTTAAAAACTATAAAATTTATGGGGGGGTTAATTAGGAATTGGCACTAGAATGAGCTGAAATCTGCCTAGGAAAATAGATATCTTACAATGGTTAGAAGACTTTTTAAAATTAAAGTCTTGTTTTTCAACTCTATCATACCATTTCAAGTTGGCTCTTTGCCCAAAAGTACTCTAAAATTATTTCCTGGTAAAGAGCTCTAAAGGAAAAGCAGCTATTTTTCTCTTTCCTTCATCCTTGCAGTCTTTCATTTTTATTTTCTATGATTTTTTTTACTTACCCTCAACTGGAGAGTAATATGATTCCTTTTAATTTCTTATAAAACAAAACTATACAAAGTTAAATGCTGTAACACTCCCAAGCCTTAAAGACCTATTACTGCATTCACCTTCTTAATAACTAATTTTTCAAAAAACACAAATCAAAAAAATAAAGACGACATAAACCAGCGCATTTGAAAATGCTGCAACATACTTATGTCCTACTAAAATAAAAATTAAACATAATTTTATAAATATGTAGACCTATGTCTCATAACTTTTCAGCCAGTCCTTATAGTCAATACCATACCTAGATTTGAGAACTAAAAAAGGGAACAGAATCTTTAACTGATTAAAAATAAATACTTCTATACGAAACTTGCCAAGGTCTACCCATGTACCTGCCATATGGAAAAACCCACATGGATCTGTGCCAAAGATTATCACCTACACTTAAAAACTAGATTTACTCATATACTTTCTTCCTCATTTATTCCCCTACACCTCATATTTTGAAGATAAAATATGAGGATTTAGTCTCTATATACTCACAACTCCTCACTCTCATCCCTAGAAGAATACTAGAATTGCAATAATCCTAAACATTAACACATTAACTAAAGGTGTAACTACGTTAAGAAAATTGTAACTTCAAGGAAAGTAAATTGACAATATTAACATCTGTATCATTCAGTGAGGTCTATACTCTTGACTTCTGCAATAGGCTTTCATAAATAGGGATGGGGAGCTGTGGAGACAGTGGCTGTTTGTACAGATGGACGCTATTTTGATTGATTTCTCAGAGCACAGCAATGGCACACATAAAGCCACGTCCCAGTATTTCTCTGTGATTCTTTATAAACAAATTATGGGGAAGAGACTGAGAAAAAAGTTCATGATTTTCGTGCTTTGTGAAAATAATTCTTATCTTTTTAAATTATTTTTACCTGTTTGGTTTGGTTTTTTAGAAATGAAAATAAAATGTTAAAATCCCAGCAGTATCTAGTCAGACAAAAGAGATTGATCATTATAAGAATTTAAAAGTAAACTAATATATATATAAAGATTGACCATTATAAGATAAATAGCCTAAATACTGCACCAATAGAAATTAAAAATAAATGAATCCTCAAAATCTAAGTAGTACTCCAAAATGACAGGAATTTTTTTTAACTTGGGAAGTTTGTAGGCTTTTTAGGGTAAAATTCTGTTCTTTTTTTTTATGCAAAAAAAAATTGGTTATTTTCATATTAAATTTCAGAAACATAAGAAAGTTTATAAAAAAAAAATGTTTCTCTCCTTCATTGCACAATAATGTTCTTCTTAGTAAAAGATGATTTCAAAATGTACTATGAGCCTAGAAGAGAAGAAGACCTCTGGTAAGCAAAAACTGATACAAAGAGCATATACTTTGGAAAAAGGAAAGCTACTATCAGGTCAGATAATTATTTCTAAGATAAGTAGCAATTCATAGAAGGATATAGCAACGAGAAATGACAGAAAACAGTAAAAGACCAGGTTTAGGGGTAAAAAAACTACAGTCAGCAACAAAGCTTCAAACAAACTAAAAGTGCACACTTGACTGTTTCTATTAACTAAAACTATGAACAGTTCTATGAACTGTTTCTGTGACAGTTTTTATGAACTAATATTCATGAAAAATATTATTAATTAAGAAAGCAAGATCAGTCTCAGAAGACTGGGTCAAGTGTCTTTGTTTTGGAATTATTTCCATCAAAACTGGTTGTTTTAAAAGTGTTTTTAAATGTTTTAGAAGTATAATGTATAAAGTGGTTTACTTCATTTAGTTAGAAAAATCCTTTATATGGTATATCATACTTCCCAATGATGCTAAATACCTTTAAAGTTTTCACCATACCACTAATTTGGCAGGCTCTCTTACATCACATGAGTTTTTTATGAATATTAATCAAAAGTGACCAGTCATATACCGAGAGTCTGTATATAGGAGGGAGGAATTCTATATTCTTATCATTGGCCTGGTACTTGAATTCTCTTCTATTAGAAAAAAGGGGGAAAAATGCAAATATACAAAAGAATCAAGCATATAGAAGAAAACCTCAATCTACAAGGAAAAAAAGTCATAAAAATACTTTCTTCTCAAGAGTTAATTAGTACCTATATTTTTAATTTCCACTGGAATTTCATGGAATTCTACTGCTTAATTTGTAATTATGATTCTCAGAATTCTTAAAATTACATGAACTATGAATTGTATTCAGAGCAATCATTTCTCTCTAACCTCTTTCTATAATCCAAATTTCAATGATTATTAAAAATGTTTGAATAGATGACCATTGGAAAAATATTTGAATAGATGACTTGCTATTTTTGCAAAAATGAGACTAATTCACATATTAACTTACAGGTGCAACCTAATGTCTTTTAATACCGTAATTACAACAAAACTAATTATTTCTGAAGTTATGTGACACAATGACAAATGTAAATTACCGACTATGTCACTGAGACAAATACCTCATTTTATTTATTCAAAAGCACAATAAAACTTAACAAGAAGAGCTAATATCAAAGTAAAAAGGTATAACATATGGTATTTAACACAATACATGGTATTTAATATCTGGATTGCTTTATTTTGCAATTTATCATACTGTATTCAGTTAGGGTTAAATTTATAAAGCAGCGTGAAGATGCCTTTGAATTTTGTTTGTACACAGATATATTTTTATGTATGCAAGACAAGGCAGGATAAAAGCTCTACCTTAAAAAATAAGGCCTGAAATCCAATCTTATCACTAGTGGTGTCATTTGTCTTGAAATCTTTTATTTTCTGTATCTTTTTCATTTAAGAAAAGGAGAAACTGGGTCACCTGAAACATTAAGCAGTGAGAAAGAAGTAAGACTCTATATTAGGATAATAGTAAAGGTAACCAGAGTAAGATAAGGAGAACATGGAGATAAAAGTCCTCTAAATAGTCTCTACCACAGAATTTGGGTATACATGCCCAATTTCTGACTCAAACTTAGAAACATATTTATGTGGATATATTATTCAGGGAAAAACTCAAAACTCCCAGTGCCATCACATTTTTTCATAGAATATCCCATAGTTTGAAAAAATGAGTCAGTTCTCCTATGAATGAATAAAATGCTATTTAAAAATAACATTAGTGCCCAGTTAGGGCCTTGAAATAAAGACTAAAAGAAAGTAGGGTTTTTCGCTAAACCAAAGTAGGGCCTCTTGGAGAAAAAGCTGATTCTGGACCTGGGACAGGAAATGGACAAGATGAGCCCTGATGATCTTATCACAGGAGATAGCAAGGCAGCTAGCAAAGACCACTAGAGTTGTTTTGGCTCCTAAGACTCCCACTGACCAAAGACAGGACACTTTGAGCTTCAGCAACAGTATTTCCAATGGATTAAAATCCATCGAATATGTTTAAGTCCATCAGTTCATAATGGCATTAAAAAAAATGGTCCCCTTTGGAAGAAAATAGGAAACTGACTCATTATCATGAAAATGGGTAAATAAGGGAAAGGAATCAAGCATTTATCCTGTCTTTCCTTTATAAACTATACCTCTGGGTAACCAAAGAGAAGATGTTTTATAAAAACAATCCAACTAATAAATGAAAACAAAATGATGTATTTAGAATTCAGCAATTTGCAACACCCAATGAATTAACAGAAATAAGCACTAACCATTAACAGCAGCTAACAACACAAAAAAGAGAGACAGCTGGCCACTAAGTAACCAGTATGGTCTTGCCCATAACAATAGCTAAGGGATCCAATGTGAGTCTGATCCATTCTCTGAATCCACTGCCCATACACAAGAAATATGGAAGACAAAGGAACATGATGAACTGCTCCAAGTGAACAATCAGCAAAATTCAGGCTGTGAGAAGCTGTGGGAAATAGGATGGGTTCTTCAACAAGAAAAGGGATGGAGGACTAAACTAAAGATTAAAAGTTAATTAAAAATGATTTTTTAATCAGCAAGACTAACCTAGATTGTCTAGTAATGCAGATTTAAGTTATAACTATAAAAGTCAGGATAATGGTTTCTAATGGAGAAAGGTGGGTGTGATTAGGATGGAGCACTGAAGGCCTACTACAGAGGATGGCAATGTTCTACCTGATCAGTGATTACAAAGCTGTCTGCCTTATAGTACTTCATCAAGCCATACATTTATTTTTCACTGATGTTTTATTTTGCAATAAACAATTTTCTTTTAACAGCAGGTTAAAGGACACCTGAATATTTCAACACCTAACAAAGGCTTGGTTTTTTTCCCATTCTCTAGTCTAATGCAGTGAAAACAAGAGGTTAAAAAAAGAAGTCAGTGGCCATCATTTCCTCCCTACCTGCTTCCTCTTCTGGGGGAACCACATAATACCACATTTTGGGCCAAAGTGATTTGCCTTCTTGAGTTTGGAATTCTAAGAGACTACAGATACCCAAACCCATTCCTCTTCCAATCTTACCCCACCACCCAAGCGGCTTAAACCCAAAACCGAGGAGCTAGAATTATTTCTTCCTCATTCCCCACATCTAGTCTCTTCGTAAGTCCTTCATTTCTAACTCCAAAATACAACTTAAATTTGTCCACTTCTCTCCATTTCCACTGACTACCATATCTAAACATGAACTATTAAAATAGCCTCCTAACTTTTTTCCCTGCTTTTAATCTTAACCCTCTACAATCTACTCAACCCAAAGCAACCAGAATGATCTTGTAAAACCATAAACTGTTTAAAATTCTGCTTAAAACAGTGCAATGTACTCTGACTTAATCCAAATTCCCTTCATGACCTGAATCATTGAATCCCTGCCCATCTCTCTGACCTTATCTCCAACCACTTTCTCCCATTCCACAACCCAGCTACACACTAAAAATTTTCCCACCTCCATGTCTTCTTATAGCCTTTACTTCTACCTGGAATGCTTTCTGGCTACTCATCTTCTTAACCTCATGTTGCAGCTTAAGTATTATCTTTTCAGAGAAGCTTCCTCCAATTGCCCTACTAAGTTCCACCATTTTTCTCTATCAGTACATGCTAACTTCTATCCTTCACAGCTCAAGCTCCAACTAGAGTATATGTTCTTTGAGGGCAAAGATCTCATATGTTTCATTCAACAGTGTTCCCAGCATTGACATTTGAAAGCCAGTTAACTATTAATTACTCTGAATAAACGAGTAAAATGAATGAACTCAAGGCTGACAGTAAATTTCTGCTATGAGCAATGATCATTGTGTAAAGAAAGTCAGTTTTTAGAAAGAAACACGAGAATGTGGCAACTCAGAAGAGACAGGAGAGAAAGAATGGCTACAGAGATATAGTCAAGGAAATTAGCTGTCCACTATTTTTTATTTATGTTTTCTTGAAATATAAAAAACTTCATCAAAACTACAAAAATAATTTTAACCTGCATTCCTTTCCAATTATAGGACTCTAGGTCTCATGATTTCAGAAAACCAAAAATCTTAAAAATGAAAAGATAATCCAGACAAGGAATAATAGCCTGTATTTTGAATAGAGAAACTACCTCATCCTTGGAATCATACATGCTCAACAACTGCCCCAATTTTATAAGTGCATGTGTGTTTGTATCAAGATACTAATATTTACATCAAAAATTTACATCTGAAAAAATTTACTCAATTTACCTTTAGTAAGATGTCTGCTATCATAGTAACAACTCTCTCTAATTCTCATTTTGCTATAAAGTCATTTTTAAAGACATATCCATTGATGTACTTTTAGGAAGTTCAAGGTAATCTGCAACTTAGTATTCAAGGCATGTAAACAATGAATTTATTTTTAGTATTCATACATGTCTGTTTATATATTTGTTACTTTCATTTACTCAATTTGAGACTCCATATAGACAAAATAGTCATAAGAAGACATTTCGAATATAGAATCTTTGTTTTAAAAGCTAAAAGCTTCTTGAAATTAGAATAATCGTAAATTTTGAGGCAATTCAAATAAAGTTACAACAAAAAAGAAGCTTTGGATAAATAAAATTAAGTTTCTATCAGACAGTATAAATGTTCTCTTTCAAAGCAAATTCTGAAGACCTTTGGTAGTTATAGAGGGTGGAGCTGGTAGGGAGTCAGAAATTGAGGTCATCATAATTATAGTTGGGTATTTCCAGTGCATGGGGTCATTCTACACCAGAAGGCAAATGAGCTCTTGCCTGATAGCAACCCTTATGTTTTACATTTTCCTTTGTAAACTCTGTCAGACATTATAGATAATCATTCTGAACTTTTCCATACTTTAATTGGGACATACGTAAAGTGTTCAAAATACAGTAACTTTTAAATGATAGTTTCTTCTCTCCCTTTCACCTCTTTCTCTTTTAGGTTCTTAAAGAATATCTCTAGTATATGTACAGGTTATTATAATTATACCACTCTGGATTCCTTTGACAATGCCATCATCAAGCTTTTAATAACAGGATGGAGTTAGAAATGAAATCAGTTTCCTGACTGTCTCTATTAAATACAACAATGTTTTTTTCAAACTGCAATCACAACCCACTAATAGGTCATGAAAATAATTTGGTGGATCATGACCAGCAGTTTTTCACTGAAATATAACAGAACATAAAACAGAAAAATACCAGAAAACATTGCACATTTCATAAAGCTTCTGTTTTAGTTTTATATATATGAGTCTGTACTGGATCTCATCATCTGTGTGTGTGTGTGTGTGTGTGTGTGTGTGTGTGTGTGTATTTTGAAAGCCAATATACAATAGCTTGAAATAACAGTACCTCTAATTCAACTAACTTCTTTGAAACCAGGAAAATTAAATTTAAGCACTCTCCCCCCCTTACAATCTAAACAAGAAGTGCTCAATTTAAGCCTTTTATTATTAAAGCTTTAATGATACACATTTCTGGAATGGGAATTTAAATTACATCAGGAAAACAAATTTCAACCTAGATGTGTTTAATAAAGTTTACCTTTTCTTTATATTTCTAACAAAATTTTCAGTACTAATATATGCCATGTCTAAGCCCCTTAAAGAACAGTGGATAAATTAATCATTGCCTAGAGTTGACTAAAGACTGAGTTTACCTATTGTCTTAATGTGTAACTAAAGTTGGCTCACCAGGAACTGCTCCAGATTTTGTCACACTTCCTCTAAGAAGGACAAGTCAACTGACTATTCCCATTTACAGGGCCTAAATCAACTCTAATGGAGTTGGTATAACCCCAAATTAACCAAGAAAAGCCAAAAGGAATATATGTTTTAGGGACCAAGTCATTAATGCAGAGAGATGTTCCTGTCTGCTCAATTCTTTTCTTTTTAGACTAGAAAACTTCTTTCACTTGCTTTCCTCTAAAGTTGGGAGCTTCCCCCAGGACCTCCACCTGAGGCTACTGACTTTATTTTTTAAGAGTGCTTAGAGTTTAACTTCTCAAAGACAACTCCCCACTTTGAGTATCTCCCTTGTAATAAGCACACAAGAATTCCACTAACACTCTAGGAACGCATAAATTAGGGATACAGACATAAAATGAAGTCCACCTCTCATTGCAATGTCTCATGGTTTTCCTGATACTCAGCTATCTACTTATCTGTTTTACTGCTTTGTTCCACTCAACTCAATTCCTTAGAGTTGAGAGTTCTCTGCTGTCCATCTCCATTCCTAATTTCTGCCCTAAGAGCTATGGATGCTAAGGCCAATGTGCTGAGGAAAATACAAATACTTTCTACTTTACCATTCTATATCTTCATCCTTTACCTTTGCGTTTTCATTCCATAATAATCTATCATCTGGCTGATAATCCATTTATTCATAGCAAAACTTTCCCTTATGATTGTTTTCTTACTTTCATTTTTCATTTATGTGAATGCACTTTGTAACATTAACATTTTGACTTCAAACTTCAACTTTACTTCCTCCAAACTACCTTTTCACGCTATAAGAAAATAAAATTTGCCACAGAATCCAACTTTGCTTAAATCAAAGAACTCTCCTCATGTGCTTGAGAGTAAGTTTCAATAACTTACTCTTATTATTATCCTCCCAGTGTTTTTCATTGTTCCACACCAATTTTCCTCCAAATATAGCTTGAATGACAAATTTTTAATTTTGAACAAATAATTCCATAATCTAACTGAAGAACAAGGCCAGTCTGGTAAAGTATATCTCACCAGGAATGACATTCCATCCTCTCTCTTTGAGTAGTACTGTATAAGTACCTATCCTCCGGCAACCAGAGTTCTCATTGCTATCTATCATAGAAACTCATCCCCTTTTCTATGAATGTTCCACTTTTGAAGAGCCATGTTTTGGCCATTTTCCTTTCTACCTATCAAAACTTACCTATTCTGTGGTCATTTTTTACTCAGCTAGAGGTTTCCGTACAGAAAATTCTGATAAACTCAACCTACAAAATGCTAATAATTAGTAACCATTTCATGGATTTCCCTTCCCAGAAGAACTTCATTTTAATAAGGACTTATGAAAACACTGTGACAGACCTGTTAAGGAAATCGGGAAATCTAAAAGCCTTTCTGGTACCTCCAGTCAGTGACATGGGCAACCACGTCTATTGCCTATGTTTAACACAAGCCTTGTTAGGAATACCAAATCAATAATGTGAGGAAAAGAAGAGCCTTACAGATCATCTAGTCACGATTCTTAGATGTGGCTGCACACTGGAATCTCCAGTTCCCAGAGAAGAATGATACCCAAAGAAGCAAATTTCAAAGTCAGTACAAAGTTGGGCCTAACACCCAGACTTAATACAATATCAGATATACATGAACATGCTAAAAGCATAAAGACACATATGAGAATGACAAATACCCAACTCAGGACAGTAACAGCCCTTTGGGGGATCGAGAGGGAATGCAATTTAGAACAGATATACTTAGAGGGCTTCAAATGTACTCCTAATATTTTATTTCTAAAGCTGGGCAGTGATGCACAAGTATGTATTAAATTAGTCCCCATTATCTTTTGGATGTCTAAAATTTTGTAATTAAAAAAGAACAATATAATCATGGCCAATAGTCAAGTGGATATCATATTAGGAATACAGAGATTTATCTTAGGATAGAAAGTACTCAAATAAGATACTTTATGAAGGAGGCCTGGAAAGAACAAAAAAACAGAGGTTACTAGCAAAAAAAATAACACACTTTTCTAAAGCAAAAGCATGAACAAAGGCAAAGCTGGGAGTACCCACAGCCTAAAACCTAAATAAAGAACAGAAAAACTTCAGGAAAGACTGATTCTGGAGAATAGTAATAGAAGGCTGGGTGTTAAGGCTGAAATTAAGTAATGCAAACCTTGGGTACAAAACTGACAAGTGTGCACCAACCCCATTCCCCCCAAAAAAGGAGTAGCATGAATGAAGTGCTATTTAAGCAAAATAAATCAGAAGCCATGTGCAGGATGAACTAAAGCAAAGATGGATCATTATGAGGTTCTGTAGGACAGCAAAAAGGGAACAAAAGGAGACAAGGCACTGGGAACCAGGTTCTAGTTCTCCGCCCTACTCCAAACAGAGCCCTTCTGCTGCTAAAATTTTTGAAAATCACCAGACTACACAGTGCTGTAAATCAAGTGTGAAGGTCATAAAACCCTGGCATAGGGTAGTAATACTGGGAATCAAACAGGGGAAAAAATGAATCCACATACTTTTTGATGGAAAATTTGTTACGATTTAGTGACCAACTAGATGGGATAATAAACGAGTGGATATACATGAAAAAATCAAAAATATTAACTGAGCAGCAGCTGACGGTCATACAGACTTGAACATTAGCAACATAAATGTGACAAGGTAAAATGTCTGAACCCTATGGAAGTGCTACTCAAGGCAAAAAGCAAGTGGGCATTCTTACAGGGATTAAGTAAACAAACAAACAAAAGAAGAAATAAACAAGCAAAGGGGACCACAAAATTGTAGAAAGAGATGACCACCACACACATAATGGTAAGAAAGTGAGAGTTTCAAAAAGAGGCATCACTCGCTGTTCACAATGAGAGGGTGCACAGTAACAACTAACATTATTGAACACATTATAGAGTACTGACCTCATTTACATATGACCTCATTTACTCCTCATGATACATTTTACAGATAAATTAAATTTAGAACTAGCATAGGAAACTGCAGAACCTGAATTCCTATTTCTCAAGAAAAAAAATAAAGGAATGCATATATAAAGTTCCTGGAAAACAGTATGACCTCAGAAGTGGTAGCTATATTTCATTATTCAAAGGAAATGATTAATAGGGATAATACAAAACTATCAGTTATGCCTCTCATAGCTATCCATGGAGCAAACTCTCTTACTGTCCTCATCTACAAAATTACAGGATTAATACCTATAATCCAACCTACTCAACAGAGTTGCTATAAGGATTAAATGACATTATGAAAATGAAAATGTTATGAAAAAAAATGAGATATTCAAATACATGAGATTGTCACATATCTTTTGCTCTTTAGTAATGAATGCCTTCCCAGATTAACATGTCTCTCTGAAGAGAGCTAAAATTAAGTCCGTTAAATACGCAACCACTACTTTGAAAAAAGTACGTCACCATGGAATGGTGAGGTATGCCACCTACACATGGCCCTAAGCCCTCTAATGTACCTTTAAGGGCAGGTGTTCTCTTATATCTATAATGAAATTCTGATAACTTGGAGTAGAGCTAATCAGTAGGGAGAGCTTCTACTTCAATTCAGAGTTGTTCAAATTTGCCTCATGATGCTAGCTCAGAGATGCCCCTTACATTACTACCAAAATAAAAAAAGGAAAAAAAAGTTGCCAATTTTCTTCAATAGTACTAAAACTGCATGACCAATCAACACTAGAATTCAGATACTTTACTAAATGCCGGGAAAGAATCTTTAACAGGCTCTGTCGGTGGGTCTCTTTTGGAAGCCCCTTCACAACCTCCCTTTTTCACCTGAACAGATAGATGGTTTCCAGGCTTCAAGGTTAGTCACCCAATTCACAAAGTTCCTACCTTTTTAATTATTTCATGTTCATACACCATCTTTCAGCTAGAGATCTCCAAGTGTCAAAACACACAAATTCTTTAATCTTCGCTACAGCACTATCAGGGAGGGAGATTAGTAGCCTTACTTTATAAATTAAAAATGAAAGACTGAAGTTAAATATTTTATCCAACATCAGCTAGTGGACTGATTTATTCTTGGGGGGTAAATGTACATTATGACTTAACTCAATGGATAACCTTGATTTAGCTTCCTAAGATCATTTCAAATATTAGTTCAAACGTATCTACTGTGTACTATTACAATTCCAGTACATCAAATACTGGATATAAACTAACCGTAAATACCAAAGCATCACTATTTTTACATGCTAAAAGAAAAAAAACTATATGGGGGAGGGGTTCTAATTTAAGATTCCTGTCTTGCACCCATAAATAATTTTGAACTTGAGAGGAAGGAACACCTGTCAGCGCAGCATATCCACAAGTTTTATAGACTGTGTAACTATTAATATTCAATTCCTTAAACTGTAAACAAACCCGCCTTCCCAAAAAATTTAAAAAGGCAATATTATGAAAAACAATTGACATGAAAGCCTACATGGCTGTGAGAAGTCCAATAATTTCCTAGTTTTATGTCTCCCTGGCTTCACGAATTTGTCACTAGGGAAAACTCGGCCTGCCCCAGGAGTCCAGGGGCATGAAGCCCGGCGCTGCCCATCGACTTTCCACGCGCGCCGGGCCAGGCCAGGCCGGCCGCGGGCAGGCAAGCGTCCTCCTCCCCTCGAGCCCCTCGCCCCGAGGACAGGCGTGGCCGGGCACTCGGACCTGCCGCCCCACCCCTGAGGCGCCCGGCCCAGGGTCCCGCAGTCGGGGAGGGTGTCCCGGTCCCGCCAGGCCTAGCTGCCCCCGCCCCGCGGCCGCCGCCTCCCACTTTCTGCCCGCTCCCCGCGTACGTTACCTCTTGGGGGCCGGCGGCTGCTCCATGGCGGCCGGGGGCTGAAGGAGGGACCTGGTGAGCAGCGAAGGCCAGAGGGAGGAAAGAGGCCGGGCCACCGGCCGGCGGAGCCCGGGAACCACAGAGGAAACTCCAGGAACTCGGAACAACTTTCCCGTAACTCCGCGGCGGATCCCCCTCCCGCCCCGGAGTGCGACTCCTCCTGGCCCGCCCCGCCCCTCGCCCGCCGGCCGCGGTCCTGGGAGGGTGGGCGGAGCCGGCCGCAGTCCTGGGCTGGTGGGCGGAGCCAGGCACCGAGGAGGGTGGGCGGAGTCGGAGGGCGGGGTCGGCCTTAGCGCATGGAAGGGGTAAAAAAGAGGGAAGACTGGGAAGAGCGAGAGGGTGAGGCCTAGTTAGGACCCAGAGTTTCTGTTCTGGTCAGGGGTATGTTCCTTTGAGCTGGCGCATCTCACCGTTTTTGCCCCAATTCCGATTTGATTCATTTCTCTGGGTTTCCCAAGGATACACCCCAAACATCTTGTACAGCCCTTTGAAGTAATATTAACTGCCTACGCTTCATTCTCTAGTTCTGTTTTATAATTATTGGTTATATTTTCCCCCAAGCCACTTGACATTTGTAGCCACAGTACTAGGAATACTTCTGGAAATTTTTGTTTGATTTGAATTGTGGACAAGCTCCTCACTACATTTTACAATAATTATGTCTAATTACAAAGAAAATAATTACTGCAGTGAGAGCTCTCAGTGCACCAGATTCAGTGCACAGTGGTCTTGCCAGCTGTTCAATTGGATAACCTGGCAAACTAGACAAATTATGGTGCATAGAAAAGTACTTGAGAAAAGTTCGTTTCCCTCTTGACGCCCTTTGCTCTCAACCTGTTCCCAAGGCCCTTACTTCATTGTAGTTTGACCTCTTCATGCATCTGTATTGTGCATATATCATTAACCTTAAATTTTGTCTATAGATATCTTTCTTATGACCATATACAGCTGCTAAGTAATGATTTTGCTTTTGACGGAAATTGTCAAGATATGTCATATAATAAGTATTTGGAGACTAAATAAAGAATATAAAGAGAATGTTGAATAAAGGAGCTTTATGAACATTAATCCAAATTAAACTTGTCTTTTAATAATCATTCCTCTTTCTGTATAATTTTAAATTTCACATGTAATAAACTTATATGCTTTATTTTCAAACCATTATATCCCCCCTAAATTTAATATTTTAAATGTGTAAAGACCATTTATTGTTGAAACCTAAAGCCAAATTCTGTGAACAAGGGAGATTATTATAGAATTTTATGTTCATTTGCATTTATTAAAGACTCACAGTCTAATAGTTCAGAAGTAACAGGACAACAAAAAGCTAAAGCATTAAAATGTTAAGCTAGGAAGAAACTTCAAAATTATTTCATTATATCTCTCATCTCATCATCCTCACTTCTATGCCCTCCCTATTCCCATCCTCTTGTATTTTATTAGAAAAATCTCTTTCAGAAAAAGTCATTGCAGCCTTTTAAAAAAATTGTCACATTTTAAAATGTGCTCAAATTGTTAGACTTTAAGATAGTCTCCTAATTATGTAACCAACCTTAATCTCCAGTCAAACCCCCAACACCACCACCCTACTCCCTGTGACATTTTTGTGAAAGAGCTGCTTCTTATATGTGCCCATAACACACCGTGCTGGCTTTTACATAGTGGTTATCACACTGTATTGAAGTTCTATTTATTTGACTGACATCCCAACCCAACTGTGAGTCTATTGAGAATTGAACTATGTCTTTATTCTCTCTCTCTCTCTCTCTCTCTCTCTCTCTCTCTCTCTCTCTCTCTCTCTCTCTCTTGCATAGCAAGTACCTTATACATAGTAAGGGCACTGGGTTTGATAGCTTTCTTTTGCTGCCCCAGATTCACTCTCCATGCTTCTCCACCTGCTTTCTGCCCTGGGGGCTAACCTGTATGGCTGACATCACTGAGCTCCCAGCCCTCTGATTTCTGGTTGGATCTGACATAGGGACACCCATCAGGAGATCATCTGAGGGAGAAAGGAGTATAAGATCAGGCTATTTATTCCCCTGGTTCCCTTCTTGTGAGGTCACCTCGGGCCAAACTCTCCTTTCTTCTCCTTGTCTCTTTGAGCTTAGAGACAGTGACTACTCTGCTTTTCCTCGGATTCTTGTTCTATTCCCTATGTTCCCCTAGACCTCAATCCTCCTCAAATGACCCTACAGTCAAAAAGATTTCCTATTGGAACCCTGACTAAGACACACATAAAGGTTTGTGGGAGGAGGAGGAATAATATCAGAAAAATCTCTGAGGTTTCCCCTCAATTTGAAAGGGAGAGGGCTAACAGTTATTATTGTATGACTCCAATAATATCAGACACATGTAAGTAGCCTACATTGTCTCATTAGGTATTTTTTTTCCACTTTACAGGTGAAAAAACTGAGGTTCAGAGGGCTAAAGGGAGTTACCCTAGGCCAAACAGAAAATCTACATTCTAACCCAGGCCTTTATAACTGCAAAGCCAAACTTATTCTACTGTAAGTCAGTCAATAAATATGTACTGAGCACTTTGTATGCCAAGTACTACTGTTCTAGGTACTGGAGCTTCAACAGTAAAGAAAACAGACATATAGTAAAAATTCATGCCCTCATGAGGTTTACATTCTGTTTGGGAAAACATATTAAGAGAAATAAGTTATTAATCAATAATGTTAGGTACTGAAAACTAGTGAGGGAGAAAAATAAAATATGAAAAGGAAATATAAAGTGGAAGGGATGAAATTTAGATAGGGTGGCAAGCAAAGGCCTTAATGAAAGGGCGATTAAGGAAGTTGAGGAGAGAGCCATGCCGATAGCTATAGGAAGAGAACTATGAGGCCAAGGAAACAGTAACTACTAAGGACTGACTCTAGTGTGCCTCATGCGTCATCTGTTAGTGAATAAAAGGAATTATTTTTCTTCTAAATTACTCAAGAAAAAAGTCTCAGGTCTCCTAGGTTACCCATCGCAGGCCACCAGCCTCTCACAGAGGTGTCTCCTGTTAACCTGACTGCCATCACCACATGTAATGCAGGCTCTCTTCTGCACTCTGTGGACATTGCCATCCCTTGCAACAACAAGGGGGCTCACTCACAGGGTCTGAGGTGATGGATGCTGGCCTGGGAAGTTCTGGGCATGCGTGGCACCATCGCACATGAACACCTGTAGGAGGTCATGCTTGATCTCTACTTCTGCAGAGATCCTGAAGAGATTGAAAAGAAAAAGCAGGACACTACTGAAAAGGCTGTGACCAAGGAATGTTGGAGGGACTGCTCCAGTTCCTGAGTTCACTGCTGCTCATCCTGAAGTCACAGTCTGGTCTGAAGGTGTTCCAGTGCCCTCTATGCCTATTCAACAGTTTTCTACTGAAAATTGGAGTGCTCAGCCTGCCACTGAAGACCGATCCACAGCCCCAACTGCTGAGGCCAACGAATGAGTAGGAACAACCACCGAGTGGTCTTAAACTGTTCTTCAACAAACTCTTACACAAAATGGAAATAAAGTTGACAAAAACAATTTCTAAAAGTTAAAAAAAAAATAAAACTGCAATTTGGTTCCATCACATCCTATTATAGTATAGTTCTCTCTACTCTTTCATTTTCCCCTTCCCTATCCCTTTACTGTACATAAAATAACTGATGTATGGGCACAAGCATTTGCATTTTTTTAACTAAATGACAATGGTATGCTTTTATCGACAGCAAATGGATATGGGATGGGGAAAAATACTGGTTCTGTGAAAATGCCCCCTTTCTCCATTAGTGTCATGCTCTTTTGGCTCTTATCTTTATATTCCAGCAAGTTATTTTGTTCTCACTGTTTAACAAAAAAAGAAAGAAAGAAAGAAAGAAAGAAAGAAAGAAAGAAAGAAAGAAAGAAAGAGAGAGAAAGAATGAAAGAGAGAGAGAGAGAGAGAGAGAGAGAGAGAGAGAGAGAAAGAAAAAGAAAGAAAGAAAGAAAGAAAGAAAGAAAGAAAGAAAGAAAGAAAGAAAGAAAGAAAGAAAGAAAGAAAGAAAGAAAGAAAGAAAATCACAAAAATCCTTGCATTCCTCATTTAAGAGGAGAATTTTAATATTTTCATTTATCATTGTAAAACCAAGGACAATTTTATAACTTTTTTGTACATAGCTGTTACATGTATGGCAATCTATCTTTAAGTAGGGATAAATTACTCTAAAAGAAATGAATCCTAGATAGTTTTTCCTTCAAGTCAAACATCTTGTTGCTTAAAACAAAACAAAACAAAACAAAAAAAGGAAAATATAGACTATACATAAGAGTAAAATGAGGACTCAAGCTTGTATGTAATAAAATATTAATAAGTTGTGTAATTTAGAAAGTGCTATAGTTCAAATTAATATGTGCTGGAGATCAGCTAAACAAAAATGCCTTCCATTTTACAAAATCCAAACTCTTTACCCATCAGTTATAAGTAGAAAAACAGTTTCTGTTTTATACAAAGGTAAGTTCCAGAACAAGCTGAAGATCTCTCAAAACACTGCAACAACTGGTTAAGAAACTCAGATATAGAACTAAAAAAAAAAAAAAATCAATACTGAGAACCTGGTAAACTCTACCAGTTAAAACTTTTCCATGGCCAACCTTTAGTTGCATTAATATAAGTAACTTAAGCTCTGTAAACTAATCTATGCTATGCTTTCATAATTTATCTTTTTGTATTTCTGGGGTTTTTCAAATTTCTTTTTATTTTGGCCTATGGTCTCTAAATAATTTCTAATTTGTCTTGACTAAACTAAGCAGAAAGAAAACTTGTTTACTTCTAGGCCAGGAAACTTAAGGAAATAAGAATACCCCTAGATAGATTATTGTGGGAACAGCATTAACACTGCTGGAAAACTAGACAATGAGACCTAGGGCAATAGGGGAAAAAAGTGGGAGATAATTAATAGATAGATTGGAGCTAGAATAAAATTGAGCCATCCTTAAACCAGTCTTAGCCTGAGATAAGTTCAAATCTAACTCAAATTTAACTTCAAAAAGCTTACAAAGATGTAGATTTTCACTAATGGTTTCATGAAAGTGGTGTACTGACACAGCACATCTTTCTAAAAACCTTCTTTACCCATCTTTCTCCCTTAAGGTATTTTTTTTCATCTTTATTGAAATATAATGGACAATTAGTTGCTTGTATTTACATTGCACAATTAAATGGGGTTTTTTCCACTTACAGTTGGGATACAATAATATACCAGTTTCAGTTGTATAGCATAATGATCATAGATCCACATAACTCGCAAAGTAATCATCCCACTAAATCTAGTACCCCTTCTTCCCCTTACATATTTATTACATTATTGACCATCCTTCCCACTTTACACTCTACTTCTCCATGTTTATTCTGCAACTATCCATTTGTATCTCTTAATCCCTTTGACTTTTTTAATCCCCAACCCCCCTCCCATCTAGTATCCCTCTAAATATTCTCTACATCTATGAGTTTATTTCCACTTTGTTGTTGTTGATTTTGTTCTCTAGATTCCACGTATATGTGAAACCATGTGATATTTGTCTTTTTCTATCCAACCCATTTCATTCAGCACAATATCCTCTAGGTCCATCAAGGAAATATCTTTTTCCATCCCCTTCCTTTTAGTCTGTGTGTGTCTTTTAATCTGAAGTGAGTCTTCTGTAGTTAGCATATGTAAGGGTACTGTTTTCTTATCCATTCAGCCACTCTATCTTTTGGTTGGAGCACTTAATTCTTTTCTTTTGAGGTACTTGTTGATAGGAATATAATTATTACCATTCTGTATTCATGGTTTTAATACATGTTTTTTATTCTTAAAGAAGTCCCTCCAGCATTCCTGTAATACTGGCTTGGTGGTGATAAATTCCTTTACCTTATTTTTGTCTGGGAAGCTCTTTTTTTGTCCTTCAACTCTAAATGATAGCTTTGCTAGATAAAGTATTCTTGGTTGTAGATCCTGGGTCTTCATCACGTCAAATATTTTGTGCCAAGCCCTCTGTCCTGCATAGCTTCTTTTGAGAAATCAGCTGCCAGTCTTATGGGTGCTCTCTTGTAGGTAACTAACTGCTTTTCTCTTGCTGCTTTTAAGATTCTCTCTTTGTATTTAACCTTAGGCATTTTAATTATGATGTGTCTTGGTGTGGGCCTCTTTGAGTTCCTTGTTTTGGGGACTCTCTGAGCTTCCTGGGGTTGTATTTCTATTTCCTTCACTAGGTTAGGGAAGCTTTCCATCATTATTTCTTCAAATAGCTCTTCAACATCCTGGGGTTTTTTTCTGGTACCCCTATGACACGGATCTTTTTACCTTTAATAGTGTCCCATAAGCTCATTAAATTATTATTATAGTCTTGGCTTTTTTTTTTTCTTGCTATTCTGACTGAGTGTCCTTGGTTTTCCTATCCTCTATATACGTCATTTGATCCTCTTCTTTATTCACTCTGTTTCTTCCATTTAGTATACTTCTCATCTCAGGTAATGTGTACTTCATTTCTGACTGGTTCCCTTATATAATTTCCATTTCCATTTTTTATGTTTTTTATCTTTTTGTTGAAGTTCTCACTGAATTCATCTACACTTCCCAAAAGTTCATCAAACATCTTTATAACCAGTGTTTTGAACTCTGCATCTGTTCTCTTATATGGTTTCTGCTTCTTTGTCTTCCAATTTTGGCTGCCTTTCTGTGTGTGTTACTATGTACTAAGCAAAGCTCCTAAGTCTCCCAGTCTTATTAGTGCAGCTTTGTGTTGTAGGTGTCCAGTGGCACAGTCCTGAGAATGGTTCGGCTGCAGGTCAAATGTAGCCCCAGCTTGTGCCACTCTGGGGTCACCTGTTAAGATTCAGCAAGTAATGCACAGATGCTGTGCGTATAGTTGCCTCTAAAGACCATACCAGAAACCGAGGCCAGCTGCCTCCAGTGTGAGTCTAGGCACTGCTCTGCAAGAGGCACCTGACTAAGCGAGGACACACTTGGATGTGAGTTGGGTGGGGCCGCAAGTTGGGGAAGGCAGAGTTTCGGGGAATCCTCTGTGTGGAGCAACCTCTGTAATCCAGTTTGATGACGTCTCTGTGATGGCGCTCCCACCTCTGCACACTGGGAATGGGAAGGGCTCAACAGAGGAACAATGGATACCTCTGGCGCTTCTGTATACAGCAAGTCTCGCCTCGGCCCTCACACGACAATGTCTCCCTGTAAGTCCTGGTGCCTCCTGCATGCAGCCAAATGGGCACTGGTGCACAGAGCGAGCAGGTCCATCACCCCAAAAATTTGCTTGCAGACACGGCCCCTTTAAGAGGCGTCTGCCACTGCCACAGCCTCCGTCTCAGCCACTCCAGACCAGGCAGCCTCGCGTCCTTGCCCCGTCCTAGCTTCTGCCATTGCAGGATACTTTCTTGGATTTCTGCTTATTTACAGCTTGTTCATCTAGATCCCAGGTTATTTTTCCTTGCTGCTGCTCCTTGTTTCCGTCACAACTTTGATTTGATCACCATAAGGATGAACAGAGCCTCTATCATCTATGCCATTTTTTCCCCACAAATTGAATTTTTAAAAATGTGAATCAAAAGTAAGAACATTTAAAACATACATAAACATAATTTATTGCTTTCTGTCTGTATAATGAATTGTTGTATAACAAATTACCCCAAAACTTATCATCTTAAAATAACACATATTATCTCATAGTTTCTATAAAATAGGTATCAGGGCCCTCAAGCCCAGCGTCTCTGAATGGCTACAGTCAGATGTTGACCAGAGCCACATTCACCTCCAGTTTTAATTTGTAAATTTAGTGTAATTCAAATTTTTGAAAACTCTCAAAAGGATTTTTTATGAAATTTAATGAACCATCAAGTTCAAATAGAAGAGGAAGTACATGAAAAGAGCCCATATGTTTTTTTTTTTTGTTGTTAAGAACAATGAAGAGAAACTTACCCTACCAAGAGTCAAAACATGATAAAACTGTGGTAATTAAAACAGTGAGGTATTAACTCAGAAACAGACAAATTAATGTATATATAATGAATACCAAGCCCAGAACAGAATCATTTTTATGTGGAAATGTTGTTTATGATAAAGTGACATTTTACACCATAGAAGAATGAACCACTAAATAAATTATATTGGGACAACTGACTAATAAATAATAAACAAATAAATAACATTATATCTCTGTTTATATGCCCCTGTTTCAGTCTTCTTTATACTGCAAGCGATAGAAGACCTAGCTCAAACTGCCTTACGCAACAAAGGGCTCATTTAACTGCAAGACCCAGAGATAGAGCAGACTGCAGGGTGGCTTTGATTTAGTGGCTCAATGCTGACATGAAAGACACAGAAGGATTTATTTGTTTTCTTTTTATTTTCTGCCCCTGAGTTCTGACTTCTACAATGTCAGCTTCATCTTATGGCTGAATGGCTGCCAAAGTTCTAAGCTTTAAATCTGTACACCAAACTACCCAAAAGGAGATATGTCTTTCAGTAGCTCCCTTAAAAGGAGAAACTGCCTCTCCCAGAGTGCTCCCATAACTACTCTTCTTGTCATTGGCTCAAGCTTTCAGCTTGGCCATTCCCTAGCAACAATGATTGGGTTACACCTGAATAAATGGTAAGTGTGGGAAGATGGATGAGAATTCCTTGTTTGATCTAAAATAGCAGGGCCCTCTCTCTGAGAGCTAGGGATGGTGTCAATTTTTCCACAATGACAACACCAAACGAAAGAAATATCTATTACACAAAAGAGAAAAGAAATAGCCTCAATGTCTGCTATGATGATATATTAGAATAAATTCCAAATGAATTAAAGAATCAAGTGGTTAAAAACAGACAAACAGAATGCTCTATACTCAAGGAAGTAGAGTAGGAATGTCCCACACCTTAAGTGTGAAAATGGGGGGAAAAGAGTAACTTTTCAATAGAGAAACATGACCTGAGCTAGGTGACCAAGGTCAACATCAATAGTGATATCTGTTGAATGTACCCTGGAAATGATGTGATGAGAAGGGTACATTACCTCTGTGGCCTGCCTCCTCAAAACACAAAACCTTGATCTCATTATAAGGAAAATATCATACAAATCCCAGTTGAAGGATATTCTACAAAACACCTAACCAATATTCCTCAAAATTGTCAAGAAAACCATCAAAAACAAGTAAAGTCTAAGAAACTGTCACAGAACTGACAAGGCTAAAGAAACATAAGGGCTAAATGTAATAAGGTATTCAAAATATAATGGGAGTCCTGGTACAGAAAAAGGACATGAGGTAGAAACTTAAGGAAATATGAATAAAGTATAGACTTCAGTTAATAATAATATCAATAATGGCTCAGTAGCTGTGAAATGTACCATGCTAATATAAGACATTAATTACAGGGAGATTGAGTTTGGGGTATATGGGGATACTCTGTACTACCTTCATAACTTTTTTGTAAATCTAAAACAATTATAAAATTAAGTTTATTTTAAAAAATTAAACACATAAAGACATCCAAGATATGTTTTAGAAGTGAGTATAAGATAATATTTTTATAATCATGAACTAGAAGAAGATCTGATAAACAAAATGCAAAACTCAAAAAGAAAAAAGAAAAGCTGAACAGATTTGACTACATAAGAAGTAAAACTTTCTTAAGAAAGACAATAACCAAAGTTAATAGATACCCAACAATGAAAATAAAGGTATCTGTAACATATATTAAATGAAGGATTCATATCTATAATACATAGAGAGAGAAAGAAACTAATTAGGAAAAGACAGACCAAATAAACAAATAGGTAAAACATCTAAACTGACAAAATCACAGAAGAAATTCAAATGATTAGTAAACATGAAAAAATTCTCAACTTCACCAATAATCAGAAAAATGCAGATAAAGCAACAACAATGTTTTTAAGTTGTCAGTTTGGAAAAGGGAAGACAGCCATAGAGCATATGACTGACACTGAGAGCAACTTCTGTTTATCAATATTAAAAGTGTAAAATTAAAATGTGTAGTTTCTAGCTTTGCTCAGTGGCAGTATCGTAGCCAATGAGGTTTATCCGAGGCAGCATTATTGCTAATTGAAAACTAAAACATGTAGTTTCTTAGACTTCAGGAAGCCTATGAAAGACAATCTGTAAACTGTGCTTTAAAGCTTAATACAGAACTTAGTGAGGTAGAATTAAATAATTTCTACCTTCGTTTAGGAGAATATCTATAAGCTTTTTTGGGTTGGGTTGGTGGCACCTAAAGGCTTGTTCTAAAATGAAGCAAGATATAAGTAAAGCTGGAATCAGATGGAAATGTTTGTAAATTCCAAATGTCTTTGGACTCTAGGAAATTCAGTGAAGCACTAAAATAGAAACAGAATTATGTTTCTATACCCTTGAAAGTATCCAGGAAGATGCTAAATGGCCTTAAGGCTAGGCATATTTTTAAACTTATATTAAATTTCTAATCTTTCCTTAAAAATCAAATAATGATAATTAGTAACTAGTTAATATTTATTCTAAGTTTAAGGAATGGTTATTTTAATATAAAAAAATACATAGTGCAAAAGTTTAGGCTGTAAGTAAGCCTTTGTTGTCCACAGCTAGAGAAAGCCTAGCTTTTGGGATATAGCCATGGCCAAGTTCCACCATTTACCTGGGGTACCAAATCCTAGGCATGGTGCATAGGAAGAAATAAATAGCCTTGTATGTTTTAGTTTAGAAAGTCATGGCAAGCATCAAATATGGATAGGATTAACTTAAATTTTCTCCACAAATATAAAAATATATTTATGCCCCTTCAAGCTTCAAAAGACAATATTAATATTACTAAAACAAAATGCTAATGTCTTATAACAGAAATTCACTAACCCATGCAATTATATAGATTCAGATTATAAAGAGATTTAAGAAGGGTTTGATTATTGTTGTCATCATAGTTATCTCTAGTATTATCACAGACCATGGGTCTATCACAAGCTCTTTTACATTAAGGAGAAGAAAATTGTTAAAGTGTCATAATGGAAAATAATCACTTTTCCCCCATTTTACTCTTTACTCACTTCTTCTCTGTGATCAGTATCATCATTCTTAGCACCACTATCATCATCGTTAACACTTACTGAACACTCTCTCTGTGCTAACAGCTTTATATTAATTTTCTTAGTTTTAAATATCAGATTTTTTAAAAAATGAAAATAACTCTGTGTGCTATTACCAGTTTATACAGTAATAGCATTTATAAAGCAAGACTTTTTGAGAATAGAATACAGAACATAAACCCTGAGAGTTAAAGGGAAGGTGACATGAAAGGTGGAAAACAAAAACTAATTTTTCTTTCTTCACAATTTTGCTTAAGATGAGAACTACATGTATACATAATGCCAAGATGAACCCAAGATGTTTGTTATATAACATTTTTAATTGGCTCCTTTTTATAAATGCTTTAAAGATAGTCATCAGAGAGCCCATTGAATACAATTTCTAACAAGGGCAGAACACTTTGCTAAGTGCTATGAATAATATTTTTTAATTAGAAAAGTATAGTCTTCGGTTAAGAAAAATGAGGGGTAGCTCCATAGTGTAGTGGTTAGCACGTCTACTTTACACATAAGGTCCTGGGTTCACACCCCAGGTGGAGCCATGGCCAGGCCCTGGCTGCATGGCCCACCCTCAGAGATCCAGCTCTTAAGGGGAAACAGCAATATCCATAGGTCAAGGGTGAAATGGGGAGAAAAGAGGGGGAAAAAATGAGAAATATAGAAAGTGGAAAGATAGGTAAGAGAAAGTAGTATCAACAGGTATATATTTAAAACAATTATTTTTAAACATTTTGATTAAACTTCTAATTAAATCTTGCGATTTTCAAGCAACATTTTATCATAAGCATTTTCATGTTACTAAACAGTCTTTGTAATCTTCCTTGCAATTGCTGTAGAGAGCTTTATAATAATTTACTTGTTCTATTTTTAAAAATTAGGTTGTATCCAGTTTTTAACCAATATGTTTAATGTTACAGTGCATATATTTGTTAGAATTTATTTTGTGTTTTAGAATTATTTTCTGGGACAATGTTAATCAACAAAATTAATGGGACAAGAAGTATAAGCAGTTTAAGGCTTTTGACATATTACTGTCAAAAATCATTTGCAGAAAGATATTCTTATGTACTCTTTTGGAAATATAAATTATTAAAGACTTTTTGGAGGGTACTTTTGTAGTATTTTTTGAAATAAAAATGCATATACACTTTGAACCAACAATCTCATGTCAAGAAATATTTCCAACAAAAATAGTTACACATATATTCAAATATGGATGTACAAGGGGTTTGTTTTAGCCTTGTTTGAATTAGGAAAAAGGGAAATAAACTAAGGGGAAATATTCAAATAAGTTGCGTTATAACCATATTATGGGAAGTATAAAGCTGTGAAGAAAAGTTAATTGGCTCTACATTTATTGACATAGAAAGCTCTCTTGGGAAGTTAAGTGAAGAACAAAAGTTAATAGATGAACAATCATAAAGAATGATTTCATTTATAAAAAATCAGTAATCGTGCTTAAAGAGGTATTCCAGAATCAGTAATGATTGATGGTTGCATATTATGAATGTATTTAATTCTGCTCAACTGTACACTTAAAATGATTAAGATGGTAAATGTTATGTTATATCTATTTTACCCCAATTAAGAAGAATCAATAGAGGTTACAGACCTGTAGTTGAGACTGCTAGTTGTCACATCAAAGCCATTTCCCCCTTTCCATAGTAATAGAATACCGAATTTAGATGGCTGCATTTCCTAGCCTCTCTAGCCCTTAGAATTGGCCATGTGGCTAATTTCTGGCCAATGAGGTATAAACAGAAGTGTTTGTGGCACTTCCTGAGAATCTGCCTTAAGAAACAACTGATATATCTCATTGGCTAATTCTCAATAACTTAAAACAGCAATTATTTATTCTCGTGGATCTCTGGGGCAGCTGGGGTAGCTGTGCTCTACATTCATTCACCCTGGGGCCCAGGATGAAAGGGCAGTAGGTCACTAGGGGAAGTCCTCTTGGAGGCAACAGCCACTCAAGAGGGCAAGCAGAGCTGTGGAGGCTCCTTAACACCTAGCTTGTTACTCCTACCTGCATGCCACTGACCAAACCAAGTCACAAGGCCAAGTCCAAAGCGAAGAGGCAGGGAAGTATCCTGTATACATGATAAGGCCATGTCAAGGATATGATCGTGGGAATACGCTGGGGGAGTAAAGCAATTAGACTCTATAATACACAATTTGCTTAAAGATATTAATTGTCCAAGATTCCATAGGTAGAATGTGTCAGAGCCAGGAATTCAAACCTAAGTTACTAGATCCAAATCTCATGTCCTTTTCATCTAACCACTATGCATTTTTATATCTTTAATTCTGATAAGATAAACTATCCCTCATTACTCACTTTTTTTCAACTTTTCATTGCAATTCTAATGAGTTTATTATTTCAAATGAACTTTAGAATGATTTTGTCAGATTCCAAAAAATCAAACAAATAAGAAAACAATCTCAATAAAAATGGGTAGGAGATCTGAATAGACATTTTTCCAAATAAAATACACAGATGACCAACAGGTACATGAAAAGGTTATCAACATCACTCATCATCAGAGAAATGAAAAATCAAAACCACAATAAAAGATCATCTCATATCTGTTAGAATGGCTATTATCAAAAAAGACACAAGTGTTTGTGAGGATGTGGAGAAAAGGGAGCCCTTGTACACTGTTGGTGGGAATGTAAACTGGTACAGCCACTATTGAAAACAGTATGGAGATTCATCAAAAAATTAAAAATAGAACTACCATATTATCCAGTAATGCCACCTCTGGATATTTATGCAAAGGAAATAAAAACATTAACTCAAAAAGATATATATACTCCTATGTCTATGTTCATTGCAGCAATATATATCTATATCTCTATACCTATATCTATATATCTACATATCTGTATCTATATATCTATATTTTTATATATCTATATATGTATATATATAAAAGAGAGAAATACCGTCATTTAGAACGACATAGATGGACCTTGAGGGCATTAGCCTAACTGAAATAAGTCAGACAAAGACAAATATTACACAATCTTATTTATATATAGAATATAAAAACAAAAAAAAATAAGAAACCCAAACTCATAGATACAGAGAGCAGATTGGCTATTGCCAGAGGCAGGAAGGTGGAGGGTGGGTGCATTTGGCGAAGGAGGTCAAAAAGTACAAATAAGACATGGGGACATAATGCACAGCATGGTGACTATAGTTAATAATACTGTATTGGATATTTGAAAGCTGCTAAGAGAGTGGGTCTTAGAAGTTCTCATCAGAAGAAAAAAATATAAGCATGTATGTTAACTAGAATTATTGTAGTGATCATTTCACAATATATACAAATATCAAATTGTAGATCTGAAGTTAATATGTTATATATAGATTATATCTCAGTTTAAAAAAAGAAGACAAACCTATGGCCATGCCACCCTGAACAAGCACGATCCCATCTGATCTCCGAAGCTAAACAGGGTTGGGCCTGGTTAGTACTAGACCACCTGAGGAAGACCAAGTGCTGTAGGCATAAAAAATAAAAAATAAGGGATTGTAAGATGACAAGGTCCTTGTAATCTATGAGGTCAACCAAGGGTTGCCTCACCTAAAAAAAAAAAAAAATAGTAATGAAATAAAATAAATGAAAATAAAAAAGAAGACAAACTAATAACAAATAAGAAAACGAACTGGAAATAAACTTATAAATTAATTTGGGAAGGGTTGGTTTTCTCTAAAATGAATCATCAATTTTATTTATGTAAGCCTATCTTGTTATACACAATCCTTTTGTTTCTCCTAAGTATTCGATCATTTCATCTGCAATATTAATAATATAGCCACTTTCTAACATTTACAATTCTTATTTCTGTTTTCTGCTTTTTTATGTTGGATAAAATTTCCAGAAGAAAATCATTAGAGATAAAAGGTATAATAACGACACTTAAAAATTTTTTTAAATCACAGTAGAGAAGTGCTCTTCTATACTTTTAAAAAGGCTTTTTTCCTTAAAGAAATTAATATTTATCAGATGTCATTCAACAATTACTTAGTGGTCATTAAGTGATTTTTAATTATCTTTAAGATATCCTTATAACTTTCCTAATATTGAATCATTCTTAGATTTTTGGGATAAGTATGATTATTAAGTGTATGGTTAGCATTGCTCTACTACCATTGCTTTAAGGACTTTCAAATCTAGGCTTTAAAATCTAGAAAATATAGTTTTAAATGTCCACTGTTTGGTTTGTGAGGGTGAAACCCTCCTTATAATTTCTTACGTTCCCATGTTCTTCTCAAACTTCAAGTTTCTGCTTTGCTCAGTTGGATTGGCTGATGAATAGACTTGGCATTTCTTGATCTTTCTGTTCTAGACAGTTAACCTAATGCAGAACTCATCATTTTCCCCAAAACACCCTTGCACGTGGCATTTATATGTAATATACTTAGCTACATGGAAAATATAAAATTCCAAGTTAGATATACCTGGCCTAAAAGTCCTTTAACAATTTTTGGATCTTCATTGCTTAGACCTCTGCTTTCTCTATTTTATTTCCCTGGCCAATCCCCTGTCTCCCAGATAAAAACAAAGCTTTCCTACTTTCTTACACAAAGAAATTTAGCTCTCTTTAGTTTATACCCCAAACTCAAGGTTTGGTGTCATTTTAAATATCTAACCAAACCCACCAAGGTGCTCATCCCTCTAAAAAAAAAATCCTCCCATGTATGTTAGACTGATTGGCTGCAGTAGCAACTTGAAATCTCTACAGCTTCCAAAAACCAGTATTTATTTATTGTTCATGGTATCTGTCAGTGCCTGCAACTCTCTTCTCTGGGTCTTCTTATTTTGGGAACGAGGCTAAAGAAGTAGCCACTGTTAGGAACGTGCCATTCTCTTGGTAGAGGAAAAAGCAAACAAGTTGCAGCAATATACACTGCCTCTTAAAGTTTCTACTTAGAATTAACACACTATAACTTCTTCTTATCTTCCATTGACCCAAGTCACATGGCTAACTCAGAAAATGGGATGAGAAAATATATGTCATTATAGAGAAGAGAATAGCTGGAAACATTAACATAACATTTCACAATGTAAGAAGAGTCATACTCCTTATAACTTATTGTAAGCAATAATTTTATTCCTCCTCTTGTACTATATTCATGATTAAGATGGGTGGGTAGTAGTGATTCTGGGGGGGGTGGGATGAGCTGTGAGTATGGGAGAATGCCTGTCAGAACACCCAGAGAGCTTTTCTAAAAGGCATTGACCTCCATTCCCTGATCTCCACCACCTTCTGTCTTATCTCTGGGCGTAGGGGGCAGCTAAGTACATTTTGCAAAGGTTCCTAAAGTGATTTCCATACTTCCCACTCTCAATCCTTTTGAGAACCACTAGAAAATGGGTTTTGGAGAATGCTGTTACCATATTTTGTCCCCACTATTCCTAGCATTTTAAATACAGTGAGTCCTCCAATTCTCCATGTTGCAGTGAGCCTGTAAAAGACACAAAACAGGTAATAACATTAGCCTCAGATATTTGGCCAGGACTCTCCTTTTGCCAGAGAAGAATTTTACATTGCAATGGTTGCAGGGATTCACTGCTTTAAATAAAGAAACTATTGGTGAAACTTCTGTAGGAATATGTTTTGAAAGCAGTAATGAAAAAATAGTGGACATAATTTTAGATTGGGTTGAATTTGTCATTGTGGATGCACTTACCAGAAGTGCTGCATTCAAAGTGCTGGCTTAAGCAGCCGGGTGTCCAATAGGGTTGGATGGATAAAGCAAATCAGGCTCCAACACTGGCCCTCATTAAAGAAAGGGGAGATGCCAAAAATCCCTTGGCATATATACAGGAAGGAAATAAAGACTCCTTGCAATAGGAATGCTGGAAGAGATCCACTGTGAGTGTCCTGCTTGTATACCCACGACTGTTGCCCCAAGAAGGACTGGAATGATTATCCCTTCCTCAAGACCTTGGGACCCACACTGCTGAGGGAAATTCCAGCATCTTTAAAAAAGAAAAAAAAAAAAGCTCACTATTTTCCGAATGTTGGAAATCGCTGGTGGGAAATGCTGCAATTGAAATGTGTTCCCTTGTTTCAATTAGGAAAGGAGAATCTTAGGATCACAGTGGTGAGATAATCTCCCTAAACAATTGTTCATGGTTATAATAGGCAGGAACACCAGTTCCATAATCAGATGACCTCACTCTAAGAGATCTCTGGCTATGCTTATTTGAACATAGGGTTCCCACTAAAATCTTACTTGATTTGTGTAACTAAAATAAGCTCGGTGCGATGAATGAAGGTCTGACCTGAGTCAAGACAATAGAATCATAACTCCTCATCCAATTTCCAGAGCCGAATCCACAGATCCACAGCATCTTGCCTGAAAAGGAGTCTAGGTACCTTTCATAACAGCAAAAGTTCATTCTTTGAATATTACTCCTAGATATTCCTAAAGGACATTTATTAAGATAATTGTATCCTAGGATGAGAGAAAATATTAGGCTTTTTGGAAACTTTTAGATGCTTGCTCAGAGCTAATTGTAATTTCTGGCACACAGAAATCCTCTGAGACCTACCTATCAGTGTAAGGAATTACCCGAGTCAGGTAAAATAAATAAACTTTGGCCCAGTCAAGCTCTAAATCCATTAATTCTGTGGATTTTTTCCAGTTCCTATGTTGAATAGAATATTCTCAACAACTGGAGAATTCTCACCTTTTCCCTGATTATGATAAGAAGAATCAAATGGAAGACACAGAGTTCCCTCTCCCTATTCAAATAGCAAATCAAGGGCAATGCTATATCCCTGGGGGAATTTCAGATACTAAGGCCTCTGTTTGTGGTCTACACAACAGCTGTTCTTACTTGCTCTACACAACTCTGTTTTAAAGTTGTAAAACAACCATGTGCCTCAAGGAGACTGAACTCCTCCCCAGTACCCAAGGGTGAATCTTAATTAGACTAAGCCCAAATCTAAATAATTCCATTCTCCTTGTATTAATTAATTTAGAAATGGAAAAATGATGCCACTCTGGACAATGATCCTTGAGGAAAATCCAGCTAGGGGGCTGAAAGTATCCCACACAGTTTTGAAGAATGACAATAGATTGCTGCTAGCATGATTACAGGGTAATTCTACTTGCAATTCTGTTCAGCATGTGTATGGGACAAAATACAATGCCTTGGGTGCTAGTATACAGCACTGGAGCTAGGAAATGCTCATTTCTACATTCTAACAAGCAGTGTAAATCAGAAGCACTTTGTTTTCACCTGACAAAAACCAATTATGATTGTAATAGAGCATCCTAGTGGCAATGACTTGAAATTGTTGATCAGTTCCTTCTGGATCTCCAGACTTGCCTTGGATCCTGTCCTTTCTGAGACTTGATTCTTGAGTTTTTGTTTAGATTCTGTGGTTGATAATATGATAATTCCCTTTCTTTGCTTAGAGTTCATTTCTACTGCTTACAAAAAAAAAAACCCACATATTTCTTTCACGGTTGTTTTGTTTCGCACAGTTTTATGATATATTTATATGAATTTTGTTTTCATATGTTTTTGGTTTTGTTATATATCTGCAGGTTTTTCTGCTATAAATTTCCAATTTTTTAATTATTTAGTTTTGACAAATGTAATAGAGCTCATCTTTGAGAAATTTTTCAGGCAGGACATATAGATGGTCTGATTCTGAGATGTCTTACATCTGAGAATGTCATTCTTTTGACATTAAAAAAAATGACAGCATTCTCACCCTCAAGTTTCTATGGATGTTATTGCATTGTTTTACAGTTATTTGGTGTTGCACGGAGGTCTGAGACCAGTCTGATATTTTCCACTGAAAATGACATTTTTCCACGTTCATATAGTTGGAAGTTCTCTCACAGTTTAATTATTTCTGCTCTTTTGTTTTTCCTTCAGAATTTCTACATAGTCTGGACTCTTGCAGTTGCTTATTGACAGAAACTTAAATTAGTTGTATTGGTCAGAGTTCAGTTGTAGACAACAGAATTCACCCTAACCAGCTTAAGCAGAGAAATACTTGCTAAAGAGCATCAACTTACTAGAGAATGATTAAAAGACTTGTAGCAGGCTAGACAGTCAGAACAACTCCTGAAGCCACAACTAAAATCTGCCTCAAGCAAAGATGCTGCTGCTGCCGCTGTACCACAAATGACTTAATTAAATAAAGACCATGCTGCCTCTGCCATGATCACAAAAGCCGCTAGACCAGGAAGTTGCTGCCATCATTCCTGGTCACACAGAGCTAGGGACCGATGAGACCTCCAGACTTCTGACATAGCTTCTGCAGAAGTATCAAAATGCCTTTACCACAGCACTGCCAGAATAGCCACTCCATGGTGCTCATAACCTCCTCCAAGTCTCATTCAGATGCATCTACTTCGTGGACACATACCGCATGCAGAAATCCTCACTGCAAAAGCATCTGGGTAACGTAGACTTTAAGATTTCAGCCTCTGGTGAACAGAGTCATGTTAGCATGGGGCTGAGGTATTTTGAGTGAGCTGATTTACAATATCTGTTACATTAACTAAAAGAATAAAGAGAATTTATTGACTAATGTACTTGGGAAGTTCCAGGAGTAGAGCTGGTTCTAGACACGACTAGAACCAGGAGATCAAACCATGTCAACAGCATTCTCTCTTCCTATTTTTTTGGTTCTGATTTTATTCAGGAAATAAACATTTATTGAGCACCTACTATGTGCCAGGCACTGTTGTTAGTGCTGGGAATGCCATCATGAATGAAACACACATAAATCTTCGCTTTCTTGGCTCGTGCTTTCCTTTGTGTTAGCTTTGTTCTCTGACAGGATCACTGAAAATGGCAGCAAAAACAGCTCCCAGTAGCAGCAAGCTTATAGATTACTTGAGATAGCACAAGGTGAAAGGACTTTTCTCTTCCAGAACCCATATATATTTTACAAAAGAATGATTCTACCTGGCTTTAATATGTTATGCACCTATGACCATTGAGAGTATGTAGAGAAACGAGTAATATGCTCACCACATGTTGGTTAGGTTGTTCCTAGACTGAAAGGGTATGTTCCATTCCTAAACTATCCAGCATTACACACACGTACACACACACATACACACACACCCTCACACTTATCTCTATACATTCATTTTGAATTTTTCCTTCCTATGAAAATACAAATTCCTCTTCCACACTCTCTTCCTCCCCAAAAGAAGAAATTCCAAAACTAATCTGATTATCAGTTTGTACTCTAAAGTCTAGAATTTCAGATCCAGATATGACTCATCAACTAGCAACCTATTGCTAAATAAGAAATATAACTGCCCCCAAATAGTCAATATTTCAATACAAGTGTTAAAATAGAAAACTACAACAAAATTCTTATTTGAAAATGGGAAACTAGCTTTTATTGGCCAGCAATGTATAGAATATAGCAACCTGCGGGAAGAAAGAGCAAACAGCTTTCTCAGGCCACAGAGTGAGTTCTTGTACATTGTCAACTCTGTGGGCTAGTAACCAAAGCTGGAGGCTTGGCAGAGTCACAATTCTTGAACCTAAACCTCCAGCCCAGTGACTTTTCCTCTTTGCCAGAAACTTTGACTCTTTTTTTGTCTTTATTGAAATACAATAGACAATTAGTTGCTTGTATTTACATCGTACATTTCAATGAGTTTTTTTTCCACTTATAGTTGACATACAATAATATGCCAGTTTTGGTTGTATAGCATAGTGATCAGGGATCCACATAACTCACAAAGTGATCACCTCACTAAATCTAGTACCCTTCTTTCCCCTTATATATTGATTACAACATTATTAACCATCTTCCCCATGCTGCAGTCTATATCTCCATGTCTATTCTGCGACTACCCACTTGCACCTCTTAATCCCTTTGCCTTTTTTTGCTGTTCCCAATCCCACTCCCATCTAGTATCCCTCTAAATATTCTCTGTTATCTATGAGTTTATCTCTGCTTGTTGCTGTTGTTAATTTTGTTCTTTAGATTCCATGTGTACATGAAATCATGCAATATTTGTCTTTCTCTATCCGACCCATTTCATTCAGCACAATACCTTCTAGGTCCATCAAGGCAATATCTTTTTCCATCCCCTTCCTTTTAGTCTGTGTGTATCTTTTAATCTGAAGTGAGTCTCTTGTAGGCAGCATGTGTAGGGGTCTTGTTTTCTGATCCATTTAGCCACTCTATCTTTTGGTTGGAGCACTTAATTCTTTTCCATTTGAGGTACTTGTTGATAGGAATATAATTATTGCCATTCTTTATTCATGGTTTGATACATGTTTTTTCTTCTTAAAGAAGTCCCTACAACACTTCCTGTAATACTGGCTTGGTGGCGATAAACTCCATTAGCTTATTTTTATCTGGGAAGCTCTTTATCTGTCCTTCAGCTCTAAATGATAGCCTCACTGGATAAAGTATTCTTGGTTGTAGATCCTCGGTTTCCACCACGTCAAATATTTTGTGCCAAGCCCTCTGTCCTGCATAGCTTCTTTTGAGAAATCAGCTGCCAGTCCTATGGGTGCTCTTTTGTAGGTAACTAACTGCTTTTCTCTTACTACTTTTAAGATTCTCTCTTTGTGCTTAAACTTTGGCATTTGAATTATGATGTGTCTTGGTGTGGCCTCTTTGGGTTCTTCATTTTGGGGACTCTCTGAGCTTCCTGGGGTTATATGTCTATCTCCTTCACCAGGTTAGGGAAGTTTTCCATTATTATTTCCTCAAATATATATTCAACTTCTTGTTCTCCTCCTTCAGGTACCCCTATGACATGAATATTTTTATATTTAATAGTGTTCCATAGGCTCCTTAAATTATTATTATAGTCTTGGCTTCTTTTTTCTTGCCATTCTGATTGAGCGTCCTTAGCTTTCCCATCCTCTGTAGAGGTCATTTGATCCTCTTCTTTATTCACTTTGTTTATTCCTTTGTTAATTCCATTTAATATACTTCTCACTTCAGATAATGTGTTCTTCATTTCAGACTGGTTCCCTTTTATAATTTCCATTTCCATTTTTATGTTTTTTACCTCTTTGTTAAAGTTTTCACTTAATTCATCTACACTTCCCATAAGTTCATTGAGCCTCTTTATAAACAGTGTTTTGAACTCTGCATCTGTTAGATTGTTTGACTCTATTATTTCTGAATCTCTGTTCTGTTCTCTCATAAGCTTTCTGCTTCTTTGTCTTCCCATTTTGGCTGCCTTTCTGTGTCTGTTTCTATGTCCTAAGCAAAGCTCCTAAGTCTCCCCCTCTTATTAGTGTAGATTTGTGTGGTAGGTATCCAGTGGCACAGGCCTGAGAAGGGTTCAGCTGCAGGTCAAATTTAGCCCCAGCCTGTGCCCCTCCAGGTCCACCTGTTAAGATTCAGCAAGTGATCCACAGATGCTGTGCTTATAGCTGCCTCTAAAGGCCACACCAGAAACCGAGGCCAGCTGCCTCCAATGTGAGTCTAGGTGCTGCTCAGTAAGGAGCACTTGACTTGCCCAGGACACACCTGGATGTGGCTTGGGTGGGGCCACGAGTTGGGGGAGGCGGAGCCCCAAGGAATCCTCTGTGCAGAGAGACTTCTGTTATCCAGTTCGATGACTTCTCCACTGTGGTGGTGCTGCTTCTGTGCACTGTAGTGGGGAGAGCTCAGCAGAGGAACAATAAATATCTCTAGCACTCTGTACAGTGAGTCTCATCTTGGCCCTCACTCTGTCCCCTGTAAGTCTCTGGTGCCCCCTGCACATAGCCGAACCAGTGCTGGTGCTCGGATCAAGCAGTTTTGTCACTGCAAAAGTCTGCTCGCGGATGCACCCCTTTTAGGAGGCGTCTGCAGCAGCTGCTGCTACTGCTATGGCCTTTGTCCCACTCAGCCGCTCAGGACCAGGCAGCCCCGTGTCCTCGCCCCGTCCTACCTTCTCCCATTGCAGGGTGATTTCTTAGATTTCTCCCTAGTTGTATTACTTGTTCATCTAGATCACAGGCAATTTTTCCTTGCTGCTTCTCCTTTTTCCGTCACAACTCTGGTCACCAGAGGGATGAACAGGGCCTCTGTCATCTACGCATTTTTTTCCAGTCTTGAAACTTTGATGTTTTGACCATCTGCCCAGTCCTTGGTTTAAATGTATTCTTTCCGGCTCCTGTCCCAATATGTGACCCAGCACCTCAAGACCCATAATCTTTCTCTGGACTGCAGAGAAACAGAAACCACTACAATTCAGTGGTTGGTTGTCTCTTAATAGTGGATTTACTCTTCTTACCTTTCTGGCAGAGAGGTAACAGCAGGAGGTATCTGTGTGAGGCTCAGGGATTGAGCTTCTACCCTTGCCAGTCTTACCTTCCACTGTACTTCCCATCTCCCTGTCTTTACTCTCACTAACTTTAGTTTCAGGTTCAAGTGGACAATAATATTTTTAGACTTCTCCAAATGCACATGACTAGATGACTCTTAGATATCTTAGATTGCTGATTATAGGCAAAAAGGGCCTCTCAGCAGAGCCATATGCTACTTCCTTTCTGCTTGCTATTTAAGCTAGAGTCTATTTTTTAAAGAAGTTTTATTGAGATGTAATTTCCATACTATGCAATTCACGCATTTAGAGTGTACAAATAAGTGGCATTTTAGTATATTTGCAGAGTTGTGCATCCATCACTGTAATCAATTTTAGAAACTTCAGCACATTTAGATCTCACCTTCCAGTTTGCCTAGCCTCTGACAATTACTAATCTGCTCTCTGTCTCTACAGACTTGCCTATTATGGACATTTCATATAAATGGAATTATGCATTACATGGTCCTTTGTGATTGGTTCCTTTCACTTAGCTTAATGTTTTCAAGGTTCATCCATGTTGTAGCATGTATTAGTACTTCATTTCATTTTACTGCTGAATAATAGTCTATTGTGTAGATATACCACATTTTTTATTTATTCATCACTTGATGGACATTTTGATTGTTTCTACTTCTTGACCATTATGAATAATGCTGCTATAAATATTCATAAACAAGTTTTTACATGGATATATGTTTTCATTTCTTTTAGGGTATCTAAGAGTGAAATTGCTGGAGTATATGCTAACTCTGTTTAACTGATGAAACCTATTTTTCCTGATATTTTAAAAAGCATTAAAAAGTCATTAACTTACTCTAATATCTTGACATTTTCTATAAGCTGCTAAAGCGCTAGCCACATCAGGCACATGATCAGACTTCCAAAATACAGCAGGTGACAGGCTATTGATTTGTGCTTACCCTGTAGTCCAGATGTTTAATTCTCAAATGGGGACAGGAAAACCCTCATTATCACTTACCAAACCTCAACTCAGCTGATTCTACATTTTACAGACTGACACTTACTATATTCTTCTTCCAGTTACCAAGATTTATCTTATTATTGCTAGTGAACAAAAAATTAGTTCTCATATAATTGGGAAGTTTGATTGTGAGAGCTGACATTGTATTCAGCTGGATGCATGGTTTCAAAATCTGTAAATCTCTCTAATTTTCAGCAAGCCTTTTTCTATTTTGGCTTAATTCTCAAGTGGGCTTGTTCCACTTGACAGCGCAAGTGTCCCTGGAAGCTCATGATTCAAGATTCCAAAAGAGATCCATATTCATCCCTTAGACTTAACAATTATGTGAACGAACAAGTTACCTTTGGAGTTGAGCTCATTTCTGCTGTTTTTTGGGACTTTCAACAAAGAGAGTCTTGCTTCAGTTCATAACAAATCTTATCATCATTCTATCTTTATACCCATTATTAATATGTTCTTTAAAAAGATAGTTTACAAATTCACTTGTCCAATTCTTTTCTTTATCTTTTCTACTCTTCTAAGAGTTCTCATCCTTTCCTTCAGACTTTAAAAGAGCCAGTGAATGGAAAAATCTTTGTAGGGGTGATTCTCACAGTTTATTTTTGTTGTGTTTCTCTCAAATCTCCTTACATGTTTATCTTAGATACTACTGTGGGTCTTGTGTTATCCACGGAATCTTAAAAGGGATTATTAGCATAGCTGTGGCTTTCTCTCTTTAAAATAAACCCCATCTTACTTGGAATTTGTATTCCTCTAGGGATCATCTTTTTCCAGATACACAATACTAAATATTTTAATCAAATATGTGATCAAAAATATTTTCCATTTTACTTCTTTTATTTATTTAATGGACTCATGTTACCCATGCTTTTTGGATGAGAATTAATTTGGAATAAAGGCTCAGCTTTTATATTCCAAAATCTGAGAAGATAATTTTTTTTGTTTCTGGGACATATAAAATGTTTATCTATCTGTGCATTATTTGGTATAGTCATGTATACTTCCAGATGTATTTTAAATTATACATACTAATATTAAGTTAAATGAATTGTTCTCTTTGGGAAGTCTCTGCCATGGTTAATGCTCGTGTTTTAGGGTATGTCTTGAGCAGGTTATATAGCTCCTTTTAGGATTCCCTGCTGTTTTAATTCGCCTCTTCTCTCCTTCTCCAGTGTGATCAGATAGTCCCACACATCTTCATCTTTGAATCCCAGGGCACCAACCTAAAAGGGAGTGGTTCCTGCCTTCACCACATGTTCAGAAAATCTCCTGGGTTGAAGCAGAGGCTGGTTCAGTACCAGGCGTTAATCTCATTTCTGACTCATGGTCTCTGATACTTCTGCCTAAGTCTTGGTATGCCTTTTCTTTCATTGCTGTTTCCCTTCTCAGATTTGCATACCTCCTGGTTCTTACCCTCCCTCTGTGGTCTGTCTGGTCTCCCACTGACTGTTTCATGGCTGATCCTGACTTCCCTGCTAATGCACATTATAGGTTCTACTGATTCACAGATTGCTGACCTCTGACTGGTTTTTATTCCTTCCAAATCTTGCAGCCAGCCACACTCATTTGTGGTCCATGATCCTGATGCAGATTCATCACATCTGCTGCCAGCACTTAGAGACAATCAAGTGGGGAAGTTCAGACAGAGAATCAGGAACCAAGAGAGACACCAAATACCAAAATTGCCTCAAAAAGAAATAGAAACAAAAGAAGTACAAAACTAATACTCTGATAACTAAAAATATTCCTGAAGGAAATTAAAGAAGATCTAAATAAATGGGAAAACATTCCCATATTCATGGTTAGAAAATTTAACATTGTAAAGTTGTCATAATCTCCAGAGTGATCTATAGATTCAATGCAATTCCTATAGAATTCTGGATAATTTCTTTGTATGAATTAGCAAGCTTATTCTTAAACTTGTCTGAAATTCCAAAGAACCCAGCATAGCCAAAACTATTCTGCAAAGAAAAAGTAAAGTAGGAGGACCCACATTCTCAATTTCAAAATTTACTACAAAGCAACAGTAATCAAGACGTTGTGGTATGGGCCCAAGGCTAGACATATACCTCAATGGAATAGAATTGAGGGTCTAGAAATAAAGGCACCCATCTATGGTCAATTGATTTTTAACAAGGGTGCCAATATATTCAGTGGGGAAAAACAGTCTTTTCAACAAATGATGCTGGGACAACTGGACAGCCACATGCAAAAGAATAACTTTGGATCCTTACTTCACACCATATGCAAAAATTAACTCAAGATGGATCAAAGGCATAAATGTAAGAGCAAAAACTAAAAACTCTTAGAAGAAAACATATAGGCATCTCTTCATGATCTTAGTTTTGGCGATGGTTTCTCATATATGACACCAAAAGCAAGTGCAACAAAAGAAAAGAATAGACAAGTTACCCATGATCAAAATTAAAACTTTCATGTAAGGGATTTAAATTTAGAATATATAAAGAACTCATACAACTCAATAATAAAACAAACAAATAACTCAATTAAAATTGGGCAAAGGATCCGAATTGGTATTTATATAATATTGGCCAATAATGGAATCCCAATTAGAGACGTCTATAGAAACAAAAGTAGGTTAGTGCTTGCTTAAGGTGAGAGGTGGGATGTGGGAGGGGAGGGGTAGGGATGGAGAGTGAGGGGCTGATAGCTAAATAATAGGGTGTTTCTTCTTGAGGTGATGAAAAAGTTCTAAAATTGACTGTGGTGGTGGTTGCACATATCCATGAGTACTAAAAACCATTGAATTGCATGCTTTAAAGACTAAATTGTACAGTATGTAAATTCTATCTCAATAAAGCCTTTTAAGGGAAATAAAACAATAATCAAATCTACTCAAGGGTTGTATTTGATGACTTCAAAACATCAAAAAGCTTTGAACATCTAGTACAGAGTCCTGAAGGTTTAGGTTCATGGATCTATGTATTTTGCAATTAATAAAGGTTAAAGGAGCATTTTCAAAAATTGTTACTTGGGAGCATATAATTTCTAGTTGTGACTCTAAGCACAACTACAGCATCCATCTTGTCTTTCAAAGGAGGATTTATTTCCTTATTAAGAAATCGAGAATACTGAGTAAAATAGAGAAAAAAGATTAAATATATTATTTGCTCAGATTATTTAGAGAAGTATGTTAGAGAATAATAAATGGGTTTAAACTTCTTTAAAAGTTACAGAATTTCAAGTTCTTAAAAAAGGAATAATGCATTAAAGTCAATTTAAAACTTGCAAGAGTGACATCAATGACCATAAAGTACAGGTTAAAGGAGTATTTAAGTTAATGTTCATTACTAGACCAACCACTGGCTATAAGCAATGAAACTAAATACAGAATTGTTGAATTAGGGATAAAAGGGAAAAAATATAAAGTCTGAGGAAGGAGCTGTAACAATATCTGGACTAGAGAATGATAACAATTAATTAGCAAGCAAAACCAGAGAAAAAGAAATGGAAAAGAAAAAGAAAATGTGAAATATTTAAATGAGTACTGGTAAATATTATTTTGATTGGATGTGCACATGGATAATAATTTTTATCATGTAATAAAATACTTTTTTAAATAATAAGGTAGACCTGGTGATATTTTTTAAATGCTCACTTTTACCTGCCTCCTATGTTAGCAAAGAAAGTCTGAAAATTGAGGTTCTAGATGTAATCATCATTCCCCAGTCTGAAGGAATAGTGGAAGGAGATCAAGCCTCTAAAAGGAAGAGATCAACATATTAGTGGAAACATGAATGAAAAATAGGAATATTGAATACAACTCAGTTTTATGTAAGAAATCATGCTTAATTAATTTATGAAAATCTTTCTGGAAAAAATGAATTTGTGGAGAAAAAAGAAATCATGAATGTATTTTATTCTTGCAAAAATCTTTGAAGTTTTTATACCAATTTCTGTTTCTTAACTGAGTTACCCTAGAATTAGGCAGTGGTTTTTCTCATGGATAAATAATTAATATCAAAGTAACAGGGCAGAAATGCTATCAAAGGAGAAATGAAAATTGTGGTATTTCCCAAGGAATCAATCCTAGTCCAATATGACTTAATGATTTATTATATTTTGGAAAAGAGAGGGCACAGTAAAATCTCTAAATTTGAAAATGATACTAAATTTTTATAGAGAATGATATGCCCAAATGACAGGGATAAACCATGCAAAATAAAAACAGCAGATGAATTTTGGCCTAAGTATAAGTTAACAACATTAGCTGAAAAGTTATCCAAGTTCTAGTTATAAATGGCTTTGATCTCTAAGCCACATTGGGGCACAGGGATCTAGGTGTTACTGAGGCTTTTCTTTAATGATATTCCTGATGTGCAGTTGAGGTTCAAAAGGTCAATGCTAGGTTATTGGAAACAAGACAATTGACATTGCTGATTATTCTATCCAAGAACATTTACTGTTTACTATGTGCTAGCCACCATTCTAGGTGCCAGGAACATACCAGTGAACAAGAGAAGGTCCCCGTTCTCATGGAGTTAAGAGAAATTTTTTGTTTTTAACAGATCAAAATGAACCTGATAACATCAGATAGATAAGTGCTATAAAGAAAACAAAACAAATGAATGTGATGGAGTGGCTGAAGGTTAGTGGCTCTTTTCTATGGGATTTCAAAAAAGTCTCTTGAGAGGTGGCCTCTGACCACAGAACTGTTGATGAAGAGGAACCTGCCATATGAAAGCTTAGAGGAAGAGCTTTCTAAGCAGAGGGAACAGCGAAGTACAAAGGTCCTGAGGTGAGAAGGAGCTTGGTGTGTTTGAGAAACAGAAAAATGACCAGTTCAGTGAGTCTGAAAAAGTTGGACAGACAAAGGTGGAGAAAGACATGATTCTTCCCTTTGAAGTTCTCTCACAGCCCAATGGGAAAAAAGAGAACATGTAAGCAATCACATGAAAACCTGCGGAGTGCACAGATGAGAGACAGTGATGTTATTTTAAATGTGAAGCAGGAGTTACAGATGATAGGTTATGATTTATATTTTCAGAAGGCAGTAGGAATATAAAGCTGAGGCAAGGATACTACAAATAATCAAAAGTCCAGACCTAAGGCCAAGACCAGGCTATCCGGTCAAGGTAGAATCCAGCTACTGTCCAGGGCTGAGAGGCTAAGCTTCTAACACAGCAGGATTCGAATGCTCAATCAAGGCCACCCACTTTTCCACCAGAAACCTCTCAGGACTCACTGAGCTCTCAGAGTTTCATTCACTTGACTTAAGTTTTTGTCCAATTAAAATGCAAAGAGCCCTGGGAAGAGAAACACTTTATACTTAATTACCCAGCGGTGTATTTAGTGTTCCATTTCTTAGGATATTTACTCTTTAAGAGGTCTCCATTAAGAGGGAATGGCAGCACCTTGGTATGAATTTTTGTAGATGATTATAGCTCTTCCATCTTTATAGTGAGGCAAAAGATAATAATGAGGCACTTGCATCTTCCGAATCAGAATAAACTGATAGTTTTAGGGAGACAGCAGAGACGGCCATATGAACCCAGGTTCAAAGTTCATGGACTTGCTTCACTGTGGCACCTGGGGAAAATTACTTATTTGTTGTCCCAGTTGCCTTATCTGAAAGAATGCCAGCCCAAGAGATTTGTTGTGGAGATTTAATTGAATAATTAAAATGAAAGCACCCACCGGACTTGTAAATGTTTAATGGGCTTTCTTTCCCACTAAAGCCTGTGGCCCAAATTCAGGGGCATGCTGAGTATACAGTCCAGGCAGGGCAAAGCACATACATAGACCCTGAGGAGAAAGGGAGACCAAAACAGAGTCACTAGGAGAATCTAGAACCTGTCTAGGCTGCAGGGAGAAGGTATGTGAAAAATGAAATTTACCTTTATATCAAAAAAGATTCTAAATAGAAAAACTATGGAACCCCTAAAGTAATAAATTTTCTCCCTTCTTAACACAGGAAGCTAACAGAGACATTGATTTCAAGGATGTTAAAATATAAAGAGCTAAAATAATTTATTGTCAGTGTTTTGAAAATAAAATGCAAACGTTAGAACCACCACCAACCCCACTTGCCAGAATTTAAACCAAGTAACCTCAGATCAATCCACAGTACATCCAATGAAGGATTTATGCAAACATTTACACTGCCTGACCTGAGATTCTAGCAAACAAACTTCAGCTAAGTAAATCCTAAACCTTTTTAATAACACTTTAGTTTAAGTTCACATCAATTGTTTCTTGCCAGGAAAATGGGTTTTTAAATGGGTTTCCATTTGGAGATGGCTTAATGCCAGACTGAACAGGGCTTTTTGGAAGCATTGAAACACTCAAATGTCACCAGTTACAGCCAATGCAATTTCAGCTCATTTGATTCTATTTAATGCAATTATTTAAAGAAACAAAAAGGCAGAAGTAAGGATACTGGTATCAGAGGGACTGCACAATCCACTGAAATGACATCACTGAAGGAGTCAGGTGACCTAAGTTAGGCTTTTAGTTCTATTAATAAACTAAATGTAGGGCTTAATTGGATGAAGTGACAGATGTCTAATATTTTTCATTCTTATGTACACGGAACAGGTTCAAACCAGCCTAGCATAGATTCAGGCACTCACCCTGTAGACTGGCTAATTTATTTTGAGGCAAGGAGGCACTCCCAAACATACCAGACTCCTTGGAAATATGTTAAGTGGTACTGATGATGGCTGAGCTGCCAAGGGTGTCAAATGCATTTAAAAGTGAGCAGAGCCCAGGCCTGCTGCCCCCTGGGTGGGGGCACACAGTTGATTTCAAGAGGATAGCGTTCCTTTTCAGTGGTGTGCGCAGGAGGCTGGCAGCCAAGGATCTCACCTGACAGAGTATTTCAAGATAATATGAAGAATGCTGGAGTTATAGCTCTTGTCTCTATAAAAATAGTGAGAATGATGTTGTCATTATTAGCAGCATTTGATTTCTCTTTTTATTCTCTTCGTTTAATTTCCTTTTAGGAGGGGCAGTACAACATTGAGGTGAAGGCCAGCCTCTCAGCTAGATTCCCTGGGTTTGAACATTGGCTCTACTACTTGCTAAATGGGTGACATTGGGCAAATCACTTAACCTCCTTGTGCCTCAATTTCCTCATATATAAAATGGAGATAACAGTAGCACCTACCTCAAAGATTTGTGTTGAGGAATAAATAAAATATAGACTGTTTAGGGCAGGCCTAGCATGTAGTAGATAACCAATAAAGTTAACTATTATTGTATTTCTGTGTGGGTTATTAGAAAAATAACATGTTTCCTATAAAACAATTAGTATACCCAAAATTTTTTTAATGAAAACCACCTATTACCATCCATATACCCACTAGCCACAGGCAATCTAAATATTTGGGAAGGAAGTATAGAGTAAGAGTGGTATAGGCAATATTGTATTTGCCTATATAATATTTATTCTTCTTTTCTTCTTTAGATCATTGTGGGTAAAAATATATATATTTTCTAGCCTTCTTTACAAATAAGATTTATCATCTGACTAATTTATGGCCAGTGGGATGAAAGTGCACATTAACAGTAGAACGGATGAATAAGTTGTGGAATGAAATACTATGCAGTGATGAGAATGGACAAACTATAACTAACTCAATAGCATGAATAAATTTCACAGATATAACACTGAGCAAAAGAATTTACACACTATTGAGTATACCCTGTGTACTTTCATCTATATAAAGAACAAAGAAAAGGCAAAAAATATCTATGCTTTCAGAAATCAGGATAATGGCTACTTTTGGAGGGGTAATGACCTGGGTAGGAGATATGGAGAGGCTTCTGGAAGGCTGGTAATTTTCTGTTTCTTTTTTAAAATTGGTTAATTTAATTGGGCTAACATTGGTTAATAACATTATATAAACTTCAGGTGTACAATTTTATAATATGACATCTGTATACTCTATTGCGTGCTCAGTTTTCTGCTTCTTAATTTGAGTGATGGCTACTTGAGCATGGCCAGTTTGTGGCAACTCAATGAACCACATCCTTATATATACATTTCTGAATATATATCATATTTAACTAATTTTTTAAATATGTGTAGCTCTGATGGTAAAATTCCAAGCATCAGCCATTAGCTGAAGATGGATTGATGGACGATCAATCACATAAACATTTAGGAGTCCTATACATGGAAGAGCTGAAGCTAGTTTATTTAGCAGTCTTGAGGAAAAGCTTTGCTCAGCAAATTTGTTTCAGAGGGTAACCAGGAATTTAAAATGATAGTAGCTACTTTCCCCAAAGTGAGAAACATCTGTATGAAGTCAAGTAGCCATATAAATGCAGTCAGAGTCACCATGCCCAATGTAGCATAGCTAACATTTTGTGAACTCTGAAGAAGCATTGTACATATGTTACCTCATTGACTTCATAAGAGCTTGAGAAGTAGATCTTATTCCTTTCTTTTTATGGGTGAGGAAACAGAGACTCCAATATATATTAGACTACTTGGAAAGTGATGTATATTAATGCCAATCCCCTAACTTATTACTAAGTCCTGTATGATTCAGGACTCTGTTTATTGTAAATAAGAATCACCCCCAGTCTAAACTAACTTAAGAGAAAGGGAGAATTATTTTGATTCCCCTGTCTGGGAAGTATAGGGATACAGTTAGTTTCTAACATGTCTGGGTCCAGGGTCTCATATTCTTTAAGTTTTGGTCCCCCCACCTCCGAGACAGGCCTGCTCTGTGTGGAGAGGTGTTCTCTAGCATTCTCAGCTTTACATCTTACCAGTCTGGCAGTCTGGCAAAAATCAATAGGTCTGGCAGAAAAGTCTGAAAGAAGGCTCTAATCAACCAAACTAGGGTTATGTGTTCATCCCTGGACCAACTGATATGACTATAAAGGAGGACAATCATGTTCTCACCCTCTATGGCTAGAGATTTGCCATGCAAATTATGTTAAATGAATTTTCCCCAGGGAAGAGGGGCTCTGTTACCCAAAGACTGGGCGAACATAAATGGACTTCCACTGCAATGCCTAAGGAAGATTTCCTGAGAATCCGGATGTTGTTGACCAATGAAATGTTTAAATATCGCTATTTCCATGCAATGTAGGAATACCTTTCATTAGGATGGCATTTCACAACAAAGAGCTTTGAAATGAATGTCCTCATTTAAGTCTTATAACAAACACTGAAAAGAAAAATTATGTTCATTTTAAAAGTGAAGGGACAGGCTCATGAGGTTAATAAGTTAGAGGATTATAGAACTGGTAAGTGGATCCCAATCTGAAATCAGGTCAGACTTGCACCAGAGCTTTTCCCCATACCTCTCAGCCCCTCAACATGTGCAATACCAAGTGACCTTTCCATACCATATCAGTTTTTTTTAAGTTATTGTTATGTAAAATCACTTAATTTTATATTTAAAATTACTTTTAAAGCATAGGTCGCTGTTCAGGGATAATTAATAAAGGCATACCATAATGCCTTTAAAATAGCAGCAGGCCAGTGCCATTAGCTATATAGCATCTTTCTAGAAGTTAAAGCCCATCTTCATACTACCTTGCAAGACAGTGGAGTGTCAAGGCCCACTGTGGTGCTGTTATTGCCCTGCAGTGACCATCATGTGGAACAGACCACTAGCTTTCCTTCAAGGCCCAAAGCCTGTCCACAGGACAATGTACAAGGCTGCCTCGAACTGGCAACCCAGTCCCCCAGCCTAGGGTGGCCAGAGGCTCTACAGTCAATGTTCCCAGGGCACAGGACAGTGTGCCACCAGCTGCATATTGCTGTTGCTCCCTGCTCTATCTACACCCTGGAGCTTTTCTGCCAGAGCGCTCAGATTTCTCAGGCCTGTTGCTGATGGTGCAGAAATTCCAAATATTGTGAAGTTCTCAAAGTGCTTACTCTGAGACTGTGTCTGTGTCTAGCTTTTGAATTCCATCTATTTAGAACTGTGGGTCAGTTGCGTCCTTACATCATCAATAAGATTCACTGAAAGCCTTTTATGACTGGGGCTGTGAGCAGCTACCTACGTGGCGTACCTGGATCTTCTCTAAAATCAGGCTCCCTGTAACGACTTAATGTGGTCATATGCCCCCATCCAGGTGAAAAGAGACACTGACCCATGACAGCTTTTGCTAAAGGGCTCTTTGAAAGCAGTGAGACATGGTATTGCTAGATTTCGATGAGGCAGAGGTGGTCAGAGATACACCAAGGCTCTGGGGGGGAGAGGGGGGTGAGGCATTGCTGCAGGTGAGTAGGAACTCTGGAATGAATTTACTGAACGTGCACTATGTGTCAGACATTGTAAAATCATTAACTATTGTCAGTCATATTCCACAGGAAATCAATTCTGGGATGGGAATCCCAGTTCAATGGGAAGTGATCTCCACATCAACAGCTGAGAGGGATGAAGGAAGCAAGACTGGGCACAGGACGTGGAGTGATGATGCAGTTTCAACAGAGGCCTCAGCCATTCTCCCTTCAGGAAGCCTCTGAAACTAGACAGCCCTTCAGAGCTGTCCTAAACTGAGGTAGGGGGTCAGGCCTTTGTCCCTCCCTATACACAACCGATAAGTCATTAGATGTCGGCTGACCCTAGGGTAGAGCATAATTTTGGGTGACTGACTCCCTTCAGCTGAAGGCAGTTTCCGGAAGAGACTTGGCTGTGAATGGTGAACAGGCAAAGTCCTGGCAGCAGGGGTGGAGCGGGGTGGAGTGGGGTGAGGTGCGGTGGGGTGGGATGGGAATGCCTTGGTCCTGAAAGGGTGATCATGTGCAGCATATCACAGCAACCACTACATTTTATTATTTAATCCATGAGACAATCCTACAAAGTAGTTATGATAATTATCATTTTCAAATGAGGAACCTGAGGCTCAGAGATGTCATCTAGCCCATCTAGGTTCACATAGGCAAGATTTGAACCCAGGTTAGATTGCCTAAAAAATCCATATGCTTTCTACCACACCACCCTGCCTCAGAAAGGAAGCAAAAGGAAAAGCAGAGAGAGGATAGAGGAACGCAGGATATAACCTCACCCACTTCACAGTTTTGCCAGAAATAGATGAGGAGATGTAGATAAAGTGTGTAAGAGCACAGAACCTACAGGTATCCTGGTTGGCTTCGAATGTCAGCCATGCTGGTTGCTTTTTAACTTCTCTGTGCCTCAGTTTCCTCATTTGCAAAATGGAGGTAATAATAGTATGTGCCTCAAGGGTATTATAAAGCTTAAGTGAAGTAATAAGTGTAGTACATGTTAAGGGCCCAGCACTGTGCTATACTGGCACCTGGTAACCATTAACTACTATTATAACATTTGCACTTATAGTAACTCTTTTGATAGTACAGAAACTGCTCTCTTTAGGTTTCTGCTGAGTCTTGCCTACCATATCCAAAGAGTGATGCTCCCCCTGGGCACCATACACATAGCCCCATCACCAGTGAAGGCTCTTGATTGCTCCATGGACCTGGATATTTTAAGAATCCAGTTTTTAGATGGCCAGAGTAACTCTAGAAATCTGAAAAGGAACCAAGTGTCAGCCATACCTAACCCTTCAATGCATAATCCTGGAGACAGAAAAAAATACAAGAAAACTGTTAAAATCTCTCTTCCTTGTCTGCCAAACAAAATACCTTTTATAGAAGTCAGCTTTTTAGAAATCTTGGACAGTGCGTGAGTCGAGGCTGTTCAATGCCCAAAGAAGGCTCAGCTGATTTTTGGAATCCATATCCCACAGCCCAGGGAGAGGAATCATTAACCTTGTTGCTGCAGTTTTGCCACTATGTCCTCTGGGTAGCAAAGCGCAGGGAGCTAAACCCTCAGTGGTGTTTCCTAGGTGTGTGGCCAGTATCTTATTACTACATGTCCCTCTGGAGCCATTCAGTGACGCAGTGAGTTCTGCCCTCAGCTCAGTTCTGCCCACCATGTAGCAAAGTAAAGAAAGCACCCAGAAAGTTAATTAACTACTCTTTTTTAAAATAAATTGTAAGGATAAAATTATTCATCAAAGTATGGTGTGTGAAAACTATAAAGGAGATTTTATGTGGAAAAAGCATTCTGCAGATATAATTGGGTTAAGAATCTCAAAATGAAATCATCCTGAATTATCTGGGAGAGCTTTGAATTCAATGGCAGGTATCCTTATAAGAGAATGGCAGAGGGATATTTGAGACACACAGAGAAAACTGGTGAAGATAAAGGTAGAGACTGGAGCTAAGCATCCACAGCTAGGGAACACCTGCAGTCATCAGAAACTAGAAGAGACAAGGGAGGGTTCTTCCCTAGAGCCTTCGAAGGGAGTGTAGCCTTGCCAGTACTTGATTTTGGACTTCTGGACTCCAGAACTATAAAAGAAAAAAAATTCTGTTGTTTTAAGCCACCAAGTTGATGGTAATTTCTTATGGCAGCCACAGGAAACTAATACATCAATTGTTTCCTATATATCCCATAAGTATATCTGTATTATCCATCACGATGTTTATGATTCTTTTATATATTCGATAAATTGAAAATACCTTTTTTAAATTGTATGATTCAATTTTTATTTTAAAACAATATATAGCAACAATGAGTGTTTGCTCTGCACATTTTTCAGAATAAAGACTTAGAAGTCTTTATACTCAAACATGCACCTACAAATAGGACCTAGATTATGTGCTCTTGTCCAGATTTGAGGAAGTCACTTCTGGGTCAGTCTTCCTCACTGATCTGGAAATACGCATCCAGTTCTTTGCCCTTCAACTGACCCAAAGCAGAGATCAAAAATTCAAATGTCCATAGGAGTAAGGCAGGTATATTCTTTTTTAAAAATTATTATTATTATTTATGTAAGTATAGTTGGTTTACAATCTTATATTGGTTACATTAGTTTCAGGTATACAATGCAGTGATTTGATATTTTTATACCTTACCATGTGATCACCCCTAATTCTAGTAATCATCTGTGACCATGCAAACTTATTGCAATATTGATTATATTCCTCTTCTTTCAATGGAGTAGGCCCATAGGATATATTTAGGCCTACTGGGTACTGTGGCAACCTGGGAAGAGCATTCTTGTCTCAATTTGCAACTATAATTCAGCTCTGTTCATTGTCATAGAGAAATCAGGCTGAAATTTACCAAATTTTTTGTTTTTTAAGAGACCTTGAACATTTGGATTTTTTTTTAACATAAAATCTGTGTTTTTAAAGTATGGGTATCTAATTCACAATCTCTTAAAACATTTTTTAGGCCAAATAAAACATGGAGGCACAGACCTCTAGGTTTCCACTTGTAATTTTGACCATTGTAAGTAAGAGCCATTTGATTCTTCTCAGAGGATGAAAGAAATCTAGGGTCCAGAACACAATGCCTGGCTCCTTTGTTGGGAGAGATAGGGAAAAATTCCTCTCATTCTTTGCTGATGCAACTATAGCCTTGAACACAAGATATAGTTAATTGTGTAATCAAGTTAATCTGCTACATTAATTTTTTTTATAAATTGCCCTTCTAGGTAAGCACTGTGCCAAGCATATAGTAAATCCCTAAGGAATGGTAGCTATCATCTTTGATACAATGGGTATAAATTTTCTCCTCCTCTGGATAGTCCTAAAGTTGGGATGCGGATGGACAATTGATTCCCAGAAAATGGTGGAAGAGCCTCTATTCCTCAGGACATCATTGTTGCAGATATTAATTGACCTAACCAACAGGATCTGTTCAAAGGCAAGAGGTTGTGTTCCATTCATTACCCTCGGTGCCAAGCAGACCCATAGGAAACTTCTGTTTTGGCACCAAAGGCAACAGCTCTTGATGTTCACTCTGGTCCCCAGCACTGTTGTTCCCCATCCCCATCAAAAGACATGGAAACAACTGGTCTGCTCCACCCCAGGGGCCCCTCTGCCTCTTGGACAACCCACCTCTAACACCTCTAAGAGGCTAGGGTTTGGAGGGTTGGGCAAGGAAAAGGTTTTTAATTCTCCAAGGTAACAAAAGCAGGACCACCACCCAGGCTGCATGGAGGAGTGGGACAAGGATCAAGAGCAAGAAATTCCTCTCCCCCCTTTTTTCCCTTACTTCGGGAAACTTAACAAATTTATCTCAATGAATGAAGCTACCACATTATCACATTAAGGAGAAATGCTTCTTACGTCAGACTTTGGAGTCTGTGCAGGAACCAGAAATCACTGATCTCCGGCTTCCATTAACAAAGCTAACAAGCCAAGTAGCATCTATCCAGGAAGCTCAACAGTAGATCAAAGGTACAGGCAAAAGAGACAGGGAGGCATTTATTTCAGAAAGACTATGGAAACACTTTCACTGGGCTTCTCAAAATTTTGGTCTCCTCAGTCTTCTGGGGACAGGATGTATAGCTTCCAGGCCTGGGAAAATGACTTGCTCTTGCTGGGACTAAGTCAAGTTCACTGCTCAATCATCTCTAAGAAGCTGTGTGAATGACAGAAAGCCTCTCTCTATTTCAGCTTCTCTAAAATATGATTAACATCAGCACCCCATCTGTTGCAGAGGACTGTTGTACAGATAAAAAGAGGAAAATATATGTATTTTTAAGTGTAGGCAATATGCTTGAAAATTTGCATTTTTGAAAACTTAGAAATGCCCTTGAGTAAACTGCCAACTCCTCAGAAAACAGATAAAGGAACTTTTATTCTGCCCAGAACAAAAAGATCCTGGCTATTCCATTAAAACTCTAACATAGCCTTGCAGTGTTATCTAAGAATTTGTTACACATTTCGTAAACATTGTTAGCTAGGATGACTCTGATTAGATAGATAACTGTGATTTAGGATTATGACATTTATTCCAAAAGCTTTTTGAAACAACATGAATTATATGTTATAACTAGAGGGTCAAAGTAAACAGCTCTTTTAAAGTTTATATAGGCTATGTAATGACCACACGTTTTGATAACAAAGAAGTATTAGGTCACCACTTACTGGTGCAATTATAATTCTATCAGCTCTCATTCTGGGATTTAAAATAATAGCCAGGCTGATATTCTCCATACTGTCTCTATTTTAGCTCAGGAGACTTTTCAAATTTCAGAGTTTAAGATGTTAGAATAGTGCTTTTAACTGATTTTTTAAACTTGAGTCTTAGGCTACTTTTTAAAATTAGCAATACTACTATGTTAATAAATTCATTCCATGTTTTATGGAGAAAATAACTTAATTATTGGAATAATTACTACATGCTATTTTTAAGTGCTTTCTAGACACTTTTAAGACATAATAATAAAACAAACAAACTATAGAGCTTGAGGGGGGACCTAATAGAACTAGTTTATTCTCTAATTTTACAGATAAAGAGACTGGGCCCCAACGTCTGGGTGAACTGACCTGCCCAAAGTGGGGTTACTAAATCATAGCCAAACTTACTGCAAAAAAGCCTATTGATAGAGAATTATTTTAGAAATATGGGAATTATAAATTAGTGTATTTGTGCAAGCACACCCCTCCTCTTACTGTGGGTGGATTGTCAGAGGGTCTACATAATATAATATAGGAATTGATACATTTTGAACTTAAAATAGTTGAAAATGAAGGTCTGCTCCCTGAGTGCATAAAGTGAAGCAAAGGGAACCTAATTAGAATGGGTCATCATCGCATATTCCAGAAATGGGTGGCACTGACCCGAGACCCAGTCTGTGGTCATCCACATCAGAATCACCTAGAACAATGGTATTCAGAGTTGTTTTGTCTGCGTGTTCACAACACCCCAAAACAATTTTTTTACCATGTTTATGTGGTTGAAACAAATGTAATTTCTGACATATTGTAGATATATAGCCATTCTAAAATAAAATAGTCACATCAAATTTAAATGTATCTAAAATAATATCAGTATCACAATGATTGGTTACTATTATACAACATGCATTAAGAAAAAAAAAAAGCCTGAATAATCCCTTCTTTAATATTTGAAAATTTTGCATCTTTCCTTTCCCCCTAATTCTTCCACAAAATTTTATCCTATTATAATCTTTATTTCCTGTTTAAAAGTCTTTTATTAATCACCCCATTATAATTCTCTGTAAAAAAATATTAATATAAATTAAGTTTGCAAATATAAATTAAGTTATCTTGTTTTCTGTGTTTATAATTCTCTAGATATTAAAATTGCTCTTCTGATTTGATTTATCATTATGATTCCTATTATTTAATAATATAAAGCAATAGTTGCTCTAAAATCACTGAGCACAAAAAGTAATTTTTACTAGAAATGTCTCTCTCTTAATGAGATTAATGGGATTTTCTTTTTACAATTAGTTCATGATTCATGGATTAATATGACTTATTGCTAGAACAAAACAGAGTTTTAGATTACTTTTATTCTTTGATTTTTTAAATAAATGTAAACATTGAGAAGTCTTATCACATTTTAAAAGTAGGTAGCAGCAAAAATAATTTTGTTATTGCAATGTCAATCAAGTTTTGAATTCCTTCTAGATTATATTTTGAAAATCATAAAATGATATGTCACTTAAAATGATGTTTAATGACCTATCAACTGGATTGGATTCTTCTTCAGATTGGTAAAAGCATTGAATTGGAAACTTCCGAATTTGCAAAAGAGTTTGTTACTCAGTTAGTTACTAAAGTCACTCACTTTCTCTATTTCTGGGAAATCTACCAAAAGGATTTTACCAAGGCTCATTAAACAACCATTCATTATACTTGTTACTCTTTCACTTTAAAGTATCATGTTTAATCCTTTAGACCTAGGGTTAGGAAAACTGTATCAATCTTAATTTCATTACATGTTAGCCAAAGCAATTATTTTTTAGTAAAATGTTCTTAATCAACACATGCTTTAAATATATTTTTGTCAAAACTTGGAGCTGCAAATATAGCATGTTCAAGTTATGGAAAATATCTACCTAATAAAGAGCTAGTTCTCTTTGTCAAGCCAAACAGCCTTTTTTACTTTCACAAAAAGCCTGACTTCATCTTTCAATTTGTTACATGTTAGCTCATATTTCAAAAACATTATAAAAACCACTGAGAAATATCTTCAGGAAAGTACCATATATGATTTCTGGAAAAGATTAAATTGATATAATTCTCATTTAATGTATCCATTTTATAACATGTTGTTAAAACATGATAATAAAGATAAATCAATTTACTTTTTCTCATTACTCAATTTGTAAAAATGTAATATGATGAGTTACTAAAGTTTTAAGTTATTCGTGAAGTGGGTAGTATCATAAAAGGCATTTATTTGTATCCAACTCATGAAAGCAACTATGAAGAGTCAAAACGAGTATTGGCCAATACTGAGGTAGAGCCAGCGTTTCAGAGGGGAAACCTGTTCCTAACAATTTCTGGGAAGACCCTACTGGAGCTGGTGAAGTAGTTGTTTTTAAAGTTGAAGGACTAGACATTACAACAGTTCACAGAGTAATCAAAGTTCATGAAAATGATGATGAAGACATCAAATTTCTAACTGAAAGAGACAATAATGAAGATGAAGATAGAAGCTTGTTCAAAGAAAGCCTGAACTGGCTCAAAAAGAACAGAGTGGGAAGAGCCCAAAGGATTTTACTATATGTTGGTATCAGTCACCATGATAATGAATGACTATTCAAAATTCAAGTATGCACTCTTGGCTGTAATGAGTGCATATGTGTTACTAAAACATGAATCCTAAACTGAGATGCAGTTCCTGGGACAAGACTGAAATAAATTCTGTTGAAAAAGAGAAAAACTAATATATTTAAAACATTCTATTTTTTGTGTTAAAAAAACAATGTAGAGATGTTTTTTGTCTTATCCACATATATATGATTTTCCATTTCCATCATTTCTTCTACATTTATTAACTGTAATTCTGCTATATAAAAGAGATTTCTCTTCTCCCTATTTATTCAATTATTTAGTTATTTCGGTATAGACTCATGAATTCTTATTTTATTCTATGGGTTATAATCCATTTCTGTTATTATTTATTTTGATGCTCAAATTGTCCCAGATTTGGCCATCAAGAGTCCCATCAAGTTCCTTTTGACATGTCCCTATCATTTATAAGGGCTTCCTTGCTTTCTGTCACAACAGAGGTTCCAGACTCATTTCATACTGTCCCTTTCCCAATCAAGGAACTCCTTTAGTTTAGAAATTCATGTTCTTCATTTCCAGGAGATTTACTTGGTAATTTCTTTTCCCTTTATTTTCTGCTTTCACTTTCTTAAATTCTTATTAGTCAGATGTTTGACTTTCATCCGATCCTCTCATTTTCTCTTTAAAGTCTTTTTATTAAAGAACTTACAAAACTGCACAAAAGTAGACAGAACAATAAAGCAAACCCCCATATACTCATCACCCAGTTTGTTTCCTTCCTTCCTTCCTTCCTTCCTTCCTTCCTTCCTTCCTTCCTTCCTTCCTTCCCTCCCTCCCTCCCTCCCTCCCTCCCTCCCTCCCTCCTTTCTTTCGTTCTTTCTTTCTTTCTTTCTTTCTTTCTTTCTTTCTTTCTTTCTTTCTTTCTTGCCACCTACAGCACCTGGTCTTCCTAGGTGGTGTCCCATCCAAGTACTAACCAGGCCCAACCCTGCTTAGCTTCTGAGATCAGACAGGATCAAGCATGTTCAAGGCCACCACCCAGTTTCAACAATTAACATTTTACCTTTTTTCAAAAGTATATTTTAAAGCAAATCCCAGATATCGTAGATAAATACTTCAGTATACATCTTAACTAAATAAGGACTTCCCTTCTACATAACTACACTATAACCACATTAAACAATAATAACAATAAGTTTTTAATATGTAATACCCAGTCTGCATTCACATTTCTTGAATTATTTTTTACAGTGCCTTTTTACAATTGGCTTAAAGTTCAAAATAGGGTTCCATCAAGGCTCACATTGCATTTGGTTGTTCTGTCTCTTAATTTATAACATTTCCTCTACTACCCCCCCCCCATATATCATTTATTTTTAAATAAACTGGGTCATGTGTGACACTGATTTTCTTAATCTCTCTCCAATTTCTATCTCTTTGCTGGGAGATTTCCTCAACTTCCAATCTTTCCATCAAATTTTTTTTTTTGGTAAATAAATTTAAATTTCATGTTTTCTCAATATTTATACTAGTAACATGTCCTTTTTTCATGGTACACTCTTATCTCCCCAAAGGTATTTTTTGTTGTTGTCATTTGTTTTGTTTGTTTATTTATTGTCCTTCTGCATTGTCTCCATTGTCTCTGTTTGTCTCTGTATTGTCTCTGTTTCTCTTTTTCTGTGTATTTGCTTCAGTGTTTGCCTTTCTCAGTAGAAGCTGTCCTCAAATATCTGGTGAGCCTTCTCTGTCTGTCTTCCATATTTAGGAATGAGACTCTCAAAAGCTGATTATGCACAGGCAGGGCTTGTTGACTTGTGGGTTCACTGTATAGTGAGTGTGCTGAGACTTACCTTTTTTTGTTGAGGGGCCCTCAAATGTCAGTAGCTCTAGGAATTTTTTACTGAGCTGCTGAATTTCTCCCAGAGAGGAGCTCTCCAATCTCCCTCCAGGGAAGTTTAAGTTTAGCTGCCAGTATTTGGGGAGCTGTCTCACTGTCTAACACATTGCCTTTACTTTGGACTCCTATTTTCAGCATTGCATCTCATCTCACCTCAGCTGTGCCTGACGTCCCTGGGACAAAAGCCCCTGTAGGCCAAACTCTCCACGGGGCAAACTTCCTAACCTTTGCTGAGAGATGGGAGAAAGAGGCTATCGGCCAGCTCTTAGGGCTGGGGAGACCATCTGGAGGTATAATTCCTCTTCTACAGATTTTCAACTAATCCCCACTGTTTTTCAGGCCCTCCTCACCCCCTGGCTTTAGAGGTGCCCGAAATCTTCTATTCCTGAAATTGTCAGAGCTTCAGAGGAATGAATCTGCTTGCTCCTGTTGACTTTCTTTCTTACAACCACTTAGGTTTCAGCATTCTCCATTAATACCTTTCTCTTATTCATCTGTTTTCCAGTTTCCAAATTGTTATAGTCATTTCATGATTTCTATGGTCTCTTATAATATGGTCTCTTATAATAGTGTGTGTGTGTGTGTGTGTGTGTGTGTGTGTGTACTTTCAGTTTTATGTCCTTTTTCACTCCTTTACTATTTAGTGGGATTTCAGAAGGAAGTACAAGTAAACGTGTATGTTGAATTTATTGTTTTGCTAGAAATCTCTTGTAATTCTTTAAAAAACTTTTATTTTGAAATAATTATAAGTTCATAGGAAGTTGCAATAATAGAGAGGTTTCATGTATACTTCACCCAGCTTCCTCCAATGGTAAAATCTTACTTAACTAGAGTACAATATAAGAGCAAGAAACTGATTTGGTACCATCCACAGACCTTATTCAAATCTCACGAGTTTTATATGCAGTCATGTGTGTGCACATGTGTATTGTTCTGTGCAATTTTATCACATGCATAGATTCATGTAACTACCACCACAGTCAAGATATAGAACTGTTTTATCATCTCAAATCCTTCATGCTACCCCTTTGAATCATGCCCATCCTCCTCACTTCATTCCTAACCCCTGGAGATCACCAATATGATCTCTATCAGTATAATTTTATCCTTTAGAGACTGTTATATAAATGTAATCATACAATCTGTAACCTTTTGATACTGGCTTATTTTTACTCAGCATAATTCCTTTAAGGATCCATCCAAGTTGTTCTGTACACCAGTAGTTTTTCCTCTTTATTGCTGAATTGTATTCCATGGTATGGCTAGACAATGGTTTGATCATTTACCCAACTGAAGGACATTTTAATTGTCTCCAATTTCTGGCTATTATAAGTAAATAATTTCTTTTCTAATAAATAAAAAATCATAAAGCATAAAGTTCAAAAAAGCACCATGAGTGTTGAAGATGACACCATCTTTACTTTTTTAAAAGAGAGAGGAAAGTTCGGATTCACCATTACCAGTCACTGTTAAGTTCTTGGTCTAGGGCCCCCTTTACTCACCATTAAACATGAACTGTGTCCTGAAATCAGAGCCCATCTGTGCTAGGGCAAGGAGGCAGGCCTGGTCTTCGTTCAGTTAATTAACCTGTGATTTTACACCCTTGGCAAGATCAGGCTCTGGTATTTTTTGGGACGCTCATTAAAGTCCCTAAGGGCATTCTCTATAATGATGTTAAAACTGAATTATAGGTGATTTGTCCAACAAATTTCTCATTGTTAAGAGGGTAGTTCAATTATTTAAGGTTTATTTAATCTCTTTTTAAAGACATGCCCAACCACACAGAGAACTTGGTAGATGGTATTGCACCACTTGTGGTTTTAGGCAAAAATAATTCTTTTAACAATGGATCCCAGCATCACAAAACTTTTCTAAAGGACTCATTCATTTACTGAGCAAACAATATGTGCCAGATACTATTTTAGGTACTGGACAAATAATGGTGACTCCCTTACTCCCTTCCGCCCCCCAGAAAAAGGACATGGTTACTGCCTTCATAAAGCTTAGATTCTAATGGCAGATACCAATAAATTAAATAATCACAGATAAGTGTGAAGTTAAAAATGGGATAAGTTCTACACAGGAAAGGTATAGAGTGCCATGAAACTGTTTAATGAGGGATTTAATTTAGTTTCTGTTGGTTGTGGAAGGGGAAGGGGAGGTCAGGAAAGGCTTCCTGAGAAAGTGAAAGTTGAACTGAGATTCAAAAGATAAACGGGCATTTTATCAGCAAAGTTCAGATAAGAAAACAAAGCCCATACCAGGCAGTTCACAAGAAGGGATTTAATTCAGGAGATGAGTATTATGAGTTTGCAGAGTGTGACAAGCAAACAGAATAGTAAGGTAACTCAAAAGATTAGCAATAGCAGGAAGCTGCAGTTACCTCGGGGCTTAGGGTGACATAAAGTAGAGCCCAGGAACCAGGGCTAGTGGTGAGAGCTGGGAACACAAACGAAGAGCTGTCTGCAGATGCTGGAACCAGAGAGATGATATAGGCATTCCCAGGAGAAGCTTCGCAAGTTGGGGAAAGAGGGGTACCTAGGTTTCTACCTTCCTCCTGCCCTTTAATTTCCTGCCAGCACTTTCCATTGGCCAAATATAGCTAGAAGTGAATTGGCAAAGAGCCTGGAAAATAGAATTTGAATGAGTTAGCCCCCTACTATACAGAGCAGAAGAGAGATGGAAATATATCTGAGCAAATGAATGGGGCAAAGCCAGTAAGGGAAAGAGATGGAGGGATCAGGCAGGGGGCAGCCTTCCAAACAGAGGCCCTACAGCTAGAGGGGATCCTGCATGGTTGAGGAGCATGACCGAAGGCAGAGAGCAAGGCGAAGGTGCGAGGAGGGTAAGACCAGACCATGGAGATACAGTAGGCCATGTTAAATAATGAACTTTCATGGAAAAGTAATGAGATGCCAATAAAGTTTTTTAAGTGGTCATTGTAACTGACAATTGTACTTAAAATTAAAAAATTATGATCAGCTATTCTGTATCGATGAGGTTATATACTATCAAGAGGAAAATTTTATGAACACAAATGGCTAGCAAGACAAAACAAAGCTCCAGGGAGGAAAAAAAAAATGGCATTGATAATAGAGGCTCTGTTCATCCCTCTGGCGACCAAATCAAAGTTGTGACAGAAACAAGAAGCAGCAGCAAGGAAAAACTGCCTAATGAACATGCCATACAAATAGGGAAAAATACAAGAACTCGCCCTGCAACAGCAGAAGGTAGAATGGGGTGAGGACGCAGGGCTGCCCCGTCTCGAGGGGCTGAGAGAGACGGAGGCTGCAGCAGCAGCAGCAGATGTCTCTTAAAGGGGCCACATCCACGAGCCAGATGCCAGTTTGGCTGCACATAGTGGGCACCAGGGACTTACAGGGAGACATTGTCGGAGTGAGGGCCCAGTCGGGATTAGCTCTGTACCGAAGTGCTGGCGGTATCCATTGTTTCCTGTTAAGCCCTCCCCCACTCCCAGTATGCAGACACTGCACCACCATAGCCGTGACATCATCAAATTGCATAACAGAGGTCACTCCACCCAGAAGATTCCCTAAAATCCCACCTCCTTCAACTCCCAGCCTCACCCAAGTCATATCCAGGTATATCCTCAGCGAGTCAGGTGCTCCTTGCTGAGCAGCACCTTGACTCACACTGGAGGCAGCTGGCCTTGGTTTCTAGTGTGGCATTTTGAGGCAACTATAAGCACAGCATCTGTGGATTGCTTGCTGAATCTTAACAGGTGTCCCTGGAGCGGTAGAGGCTAGGGCTAAATTTGGCCTGCAGCTGAACCCCTCCCAGGACTATGCCACTAGACACTTACAACACAAATCTACACTAATAAGACCGGGAGACTTAGGCGCTTTGCTTAGAACACAGAAACAGACATAGAAAGGCAGCCAAAATGGGAAGACAAAGAGGCAAAAACCATATGAGAGAACAGAACAGAGATTCAGAAATAATAGAGTCAAGCATTCATTCTAACAGATGCAGAGTTCAAAACACTGGTTATAAAGATGTTCAGCGAACTTATGGAAACTTCAACAAAGTAAGAACTTCAACAAAGAGATTAAAAAAAACCATACAAATGGAAATGGAAATTATAAAAAAGAACCAGTCAGAAATGAAGAATGCATTACCTGAAACGAGAAGTATATTAAATGGAATAAACAAAGTAATAAATGAAGAGAATAAAGAAGAGGATCAAATGACCTATATGGAGGATGGGAAAACCAAGGACACACAATGAGAATGGCAAGAGATAAGATTCCAAGACCATTAAAATAATTTAATGAGTATATGAGACACTATTAAGGGTCCAAATACCTGTCTGATTGATGTAACTGAAGAAAATCAAGATGTTAAACAGCTGTTTGAAGAAATAATGATGGAAAACTTTCCTAACCTGGTGAAGGAAACGGACATAAAACCCCAGGAAGCTCAGAGAATTCCAAAAATCAGATATCCAAAGAGACTCAAACCAAGACACATCATAATTAAAATTCCAAAGGTTAAATACAAAAAATAAAAATAAAAAAGAATATTAAAAGCAGCAAGAGAAAAACATACAATTACTTATAAAGGAACACCGATAAGACTGGCAGCTGACTTCTCAAAAGAAACTATGCAGGACAGAAGGTCTTGGTACAAAATATTCGATGTGAAGAAGACCCAGGATCTACAACCAAGAATACTTTATCCAGCAAAGCTATCATTTAGAGTTGAAGGACAGATAAAGAGCTCCCCAGACAAAAATAAGCTAAAGGAATTTATCATCACCAAGCCAGTATTATAGGAATGTTGGAGGGACTTCTTTAAGAAGAAAAAACATGTATCAGAAACAGTAATAAAGAATGGTAACAACTACATTCCTATCAATAAGTACCTGAAATGGAAAAGAATCAAGAGCTCCAACCAAAAGATAGAGTAGCTGAAAGGATAAGAAAACAAGACCCCTATATATAAAAGGAAAGGGATAGAAAAAGATATTGCTTCAATGGACCTAGAAGGTATTTAAGCCAGATAGAGAAAGATAAACACTCTATAATTTCACTTATATGTGGAATTTAAGGAATAAAAAGAACAAACTAATCAAAAACAGATTCACAAATATAGTGGACAGGTTGGTGGCAGTAAGAAAGGACGGGGGTTTGGGGACTGGGAGAATGGTGTGAAGGGCTAAAGAAGTACAAATTAGTAGCTGATGGATGGTCATGGGGTTGGGGAGCACGGCAAAGGGAATGCAGTTAGCATTAATACGTTAGCTAGGTGTGGGGTTGAGAGGGAGGGAGCAATTGGGGGGATCATTTTATGAACTATATAGATGTCTAACCAATGTGCTATATACTTAAAACTAATTAAAAGAAATAATTTTTTTTTAAAAAAATGTTCCAGTGAACCCACTGATCACCATAGTGAAAAAAACAAAACAAAACAAATTAGCATATAGACAGAGAATGAGAACCACGGAATATGATTCTCCAGATTAACTGATGGCCTCTGCAACAATGGTTGTAGCACTTTTGAGAACCTACTATGTGCTATGGAAGGGTTTCAGGGAAGAGAGAAAAAAATATTTTTTAATGCCTCCATATGCTAAATAATACTAGGACACATGCGCATGCACGCATGCACACACACACACACACACACACACACACACATTCTGATTTAATTTTTACAGTAGTCCTATGAGATAGATAATATCACCTGCTAGTTACAGATGAGCAACCAGAGGCTCAGGAAGTGTTCTACATCAACCTGCTAGCTAATGATAGAATTAGGATAAGAACTCAAGTCTTCTTGATTTCAAACCTTAACTTCTTGCTGTGAATGGTAAACCCAGACTCTTCTTAGATTCCAGTTTCTTAGGCAATCCATCAGTCACACAGAGGAACCACCCTAAATGACTTCCAAGTTGAGATGATAAAATACAGCTTCCTACATTACAGCAGTCCTCCCCACTGCACCATTTCTCTGGGCTGGGCACAGTGGATGATAACAAAAAGCGGGACGTGCAATTGGTTGCCATTTCCTTCTTTAACATAGGACAACCACAAAACTGATCGGACTAAAACATTCTAAGGACCCAATGACTCAGTGCTGGTAGAATGCTGGTAACTGGCTTCTCTGAAAATATGGGAGTAGAGATGAATCCAGGGCACGGGTCCATCAGCAGAGGTGACTTCATTCTGGACAAGGGCACTAAAAAGAATTCTAAATTATGTTAGGTTTGGACAAATCACCACAAAGCAAAGGAGCTATAGGAAATTTATGGCTCAAGAGGCCTCCTATGGCCTCCATGTCTTTGAGGGAGACAATCTGACTAGATGACAGATAATCAAAGACCAGGGTGAGGCAGAGCAGGGGAAGCCTTTAACAGGGCAAGAGAACTGAGTATCTACGTGCTGGGGAATGATCAGAATCTGGAGCTAGAGGTGCCTTTGAAGTCTGAGCTGATGGGCAAAAGCAAGTAGAGAGCCCAGTGGCTGACAAAGGGAGGTCCCCACGGCCTCCAGTGTTTGAGATTTGCTTTGAGGGTTAACAGGCGGACTAACTTGATTTATAGAGTGAGGGTTAGGCTGGACACTTTGAGTCTAAACCATTTCTTTTTAAACTTTTTAAAGCAGTGAAACATTTCCTCCAAAAGAAATCTTAAGTACAAGTGTAAACAACCTGAACAAATAAAGCGGAGTTCTGCTGGTGGAAGCCAGCGGCAGGATGGACCTGCTTCTCCCTTCCCACGCCTCCTGATGGCCCCACACCCAATGTGAAAGCAAAGAGGATTCACGAATGCAGCCGTAATTTTCTCTATTGCGAAGTTAGATTCGAACTACAATTTTAAGTATGCAAATTAACTAGAATGTCTCAGGTCTCCCTTGGGTAGAATCCAAAACGCGAAACTGCATTAGCACACCAAACGTCGTTTTCAGTCTGCTCTCCAGAAAGTCCCCCACGCCCAGTAATTTAGCTGGTTAAACCTTTTCCTCAGGGCCAAACAGCTAAACTTGAGCCAGGTGGACTTAAATGTATGAACCAATTCAGAGTTTACTGTCCAAAGATGAAAGAGTAAAGTCTGCCAGCATCCTCTGCTCATCCACATAAGGTTCCCAAGAGCAAAACTCAGCCCTAATCCCCTCTCACTAGAAATACAGAGGAAACGCCTGCCCGATATAACTTCAAACAGAAAGCCCCTGCAACCCTCTCAGACAAATTACACCAAAACAAGCCAAAGCGAACACAATTGTCTTTACCAGTTTCATAAAGAATTGCCTGGGAACCATTTCTTTTCAGACCTAATTATAGAGTCAGTTTTGAATTACAGAACAAGATGGTATGAAAGGCAGTGTTCAACAAGCAGAACAAACAAACACGCAAAGATGAAATGCAGTGGGCTTTCACCGGAGGGCTGCTACCAGCGACAGCAGACATGGTTCTCTTTCACTAAGTCTGGGGTGCCCTGGAAAACTTCATTCCTCTCCAGGGAGACAGCGCCCACCTCCTACTCTTTACAAAGCACTCATGTAATAAATAAATAAACTACATTTCCCAGAAGTCTCTTTGCTCAGGCTCAGAGCTCTATTTTAAACCACTCTGTAATTTAAAAAAAAAAAAAAAAAGAAATGTTTCAATGTGACAACCTTTTCATATACAGAGCTGACTCAGCTCATTTTAAATTTCATCTTATCACCAGTGACCCTGGGCATGTTTTTAAAGGCAAAAATACCAAACTATCAGATTATGCCAGGATCAGCAAAGCATGACAGAGCAACAGTCCAATGCTTTTTACGCTCAATATATGCATTATGTTTCATTCAAACAGTAGCATGCATCAGAATCACCAAGAGGGCTTATTAAAACACAGATTGCTGGACCCCATTCCCACAATCTCTGATTCAGCGGGTCTGGAGGGGGGTCCCAAGAATGAGCATTTCTAACAGGTTCCCAGGTGATGCCCATGCTGCTGGTCCCAGATCATATTTTAAGACCCACTGATTTAGATGATCTATATGGCTTATTTCAAGTCTGTGGGGAAAACAGGCACGCAGTTACTGATTTCTATAAGCTTTGAACACTCAGGCACAAATATGTGGAAATGAAGACCCTGGCCTTCCCTGGCAATGTTGAGAAGGCTAAAAGACAAAGCAACTAGGTCAGGAAGATCCAGAAACCAACACTATCTGGTCCAACACTTTCATTTTTCCAGGGAGGAAATTTAGGCTTAGAAAAAAATCAATTTGTGCAAAGTCTCCCAATGAGTCTGTGGTTGTGCTAGGACAAGGAACTCAGATGTTATGGCTCTTGCCAGCACTGGAATGAACTTGGACAAATGGACCTGGCAAGGAATGGGGAAGCCAACACGATTTTGAGGCATACGAATTTCTCCATTTGCTCCTACCTTCCCATTTTTCCTGCACTGGCAAAGGGACAATTCCTCTGCTCAAATCCCCAACTCAGAAATTCCTTCTCTCCCTTCTTTTTTATTTAGCTCCTTTGTAGCTTAAGACAGGCAGTCAGAATTGGACAGCCAAATAGCCGCAGCAACCTTTACTTACAATGTTGGGAGGATGAATTAATGAATATAGCGCCATCTGTTTACTTTCTGTCTACCTCATCTATGTGACAACGAGCTATGATAAAATTTTAGAAACACCAAATAGACCCTAAATCAATCTGCTACTTCGTTATCACAAAGAAATCAGCCGTTAAGAAAAATTGTTTAGGCACACCAATCACTCTCACCAGCCACCAGGGGTCACATGAATAGAAGTTTTCATTAGACTTTGCTAATGCACAAACCTATTCTCTTTCTCCACAAGCCTTGGTTACAACACATAATTCAGCAACTAGAATCACTTGAAGAAGAAAAGAAAACACCTATAAAACTAGTCCTTTTCTAATTCCAGACATGAAACCCTTTAGGAGTTCAGGTCAGGGTTCATAACAATCCATTATCTGAAAACATAGATATACAGATAAATCGTTAGTTTGGTAAAGATAAGTCTTCTAAACACCACTCAGTTGGGTATTGTGTTTGTCCTTGGATTGAAGAACGACCACACTTTATTGTCTTAGCCTTGAGCATGGCTACAGCTTAATGTGAAAGCTGTTCAACTTGCAAATACCTTTCATTCAGTTGACAGGGACTGCTGAAAGCACATGGGCTTATACACTGTTGCATGGATGGGAAATCTGACTTCCTAGTATTTTTTAAAGGTACCAGCTAAGAGCCTCTGCAGGCCAGTATGCCAGGGCTGGGGCCACAACCACAGTTAAGGGCTGAGTTTTTTGCAGCTCAGCATTGTCTGGTGCAGCTGTTGTATTGGCCAAAGAAGGTGCTGGCAGCCTCAAGAGAAATGCAGACTTAATTCACTTAGAGGAACTTTCCTGAGTCTTTTAAAAAAGCATTTAAGGCATACCAGGTGCACTTATTTTCTTTTTAAATCTTATTGCTCCATCAGGTATTCCTATTATGTGGCTTTAATACTCTTATAACATTAACCATTCTTTGTTACATTATAAATTATAAGCACTTTAATGATAATTAAATGATTAATGATAATTAATGATTTCTAGGTAGATTTCTTTAATGTATAACATCTAAATATCTAGGCTATGATACTTTCCAGATTATATACGTGTGTGTGTGTGCGCGCGCGCGCGTTTATGTATACATAGTATGGGTATTTAGGTCACCTGAAATTTCATTAAAAGTTTTTTAATCCATGCATCCGTTTTTTTAAAATAAAGGCCATTTGTGTGTGTAGTGGTAGGGAGAGAGGGAGAGAGAGGGAGCAGATGGGAGTGATGGCCCAGATATAAACAGTAAAACAAAGCTGATTCAATTCAGTATGTCATGCTGTTAAAAGACTTCCAGCTGTCAACTGCTTCAGTCATAAACAGGAGGTGGGAAGAATGAGACCCAGAGGGAAGAGATCGCAAACAGGCGAAACTTTATAATGAGAGAGACTGGGGGTGAGGTGGAGGTGGGATTGACCCAAGTCATCATGTAGGTGAAAATTGCCAATAACCTGAATAATTCTAGGACATAATCTCTGTGGTCCTTCACTACACCTTGGAAACACCCAGGCCACAAATATTCCAGTCCTAGCATGACAAAAGATCTCCCTATGCTAGCAAGTAAAAATGAGTGCCAGAGCCATCCTTAAAGGTAAATATTTGGGGAAGGCCACTGTTTGCATAATGTGACTTTAAGTGTGACAAGCACCCCACCTGAAAAACAGCTATGCCACCTGGGTCATGGATGCCTGCAGTTCTGCCACTAAGGAGTGTTTCCATCCCAGTCAAAAACTAAGAAATCATCCTTAACTCCTCTCTCCCCTTCTCTGACCCTATTCAATCAATCACAAATTTCTCCTACACATCTCTTGACTCTGTCCTTTTATCTTCATTCCCTCTGATAGTATGCTAATTCAGGTCACCAGTCAACACCCACCAGGGTGACTGCATTGCCTCCTGACTTGTCCCTGAGCCTTAAGTCTGTTCTCCACAATGCAACTAATGTGATCTTTCAAGATGCAAATCTGATTATGACAATCCCCATCTTAAAACCATTAGTTGGTTCCTCATAGCCCTCAGGATGAAGTCCAAATTCCTTAACAGGGTTTATAAAGTAGTCATTGTCCGGCCACTGCTGACTGTCGCTCCAATGTCATCTCTTGCCACTGCTTCCCATCAGCATCCTCATCTCTTCTTTGTCCCTCATTCTCACTTCCAGGGCTTTGTACACATCATTTCCTTTGCTTAGAACACTCCATCCCACTTTCTACTCTTCTCCCCAAAATCTACATAACCTTAAATTTTATCCCTATTTTAGCACTTTTTTACTATGTAAGCTTTACCCATTTGGTTGTCTAATTTTTTCCCAATTAGACTATGTATTTCATGAACAATACAGCTGTCACTTATTCACTACTGTATTTTCAGGACCTAGTATAATGCTTGTCACATGATAGTCACTCAATAAATATTTGTTAATTAGATAAGCAAGAAGAGCCAGTGGACAATGATTAGCCAAGAGAGAAAGGCAATGGGAAGGAAAAAAATCAAAATAAAAAACAGATACTATTGGAGGGGTTAGAGTGGCCCTTCATGGGTATAAAGCAAATAGCAATCCAAACTGAAGTTGGATCCTTGAGCTCAACCCTGAGGCCACACTAATGAAAGGTCAGTTTCACCATGTGGATTGAACATCAAAGTACCTGAACTTGGCCCAGTGGCTTCATCCAAGGCTTGCCAGATGGCTACGCCTTAATCTCAGGCCTACATCATGGAGAAGCTACAAGAGCAAGACAAACAGGACTAGATAGAAAGATTGTTTTATCTTGGCCAATTTGACTGAACTTGTTTAAACACAGATGGCTGTGACTAACTTTTTGCTTATCACAACCTTTCAGAAAAGTATTAAAATTTTACCTGCCCATGCTTCATATATTTCCCTCTCCAGCTATGCTATGCTCTTTTATCTATGATCAATGTAGAAGAAGGAAAATATGTCAAATTTGTTTGCTTGTTTATTTTACTACTGATCTCAATCAATCACTCAGTGATGTTTCTGGGCAAGGGAAAAAATAACTTCTTCTTTCCACACCATGATTAGGGATCTCCTCCAAGGCTCAGCCATGAGCTCCTGAATTTTTTGCCCTCTGAATTCTTTACTTGATGAATCAGCTCCATATCATGCCTTTTACTCTTAGATTTAGGTATTACACTAATGATCCCTAAATCTAAAACATTCACCCTAATCTTACAAGCAGACACCACGCCCACATTTTTCATTGCCTATAGGGCATTTTCCTTTGAATATCTCACCAAGAGCTCCAACTCAAAAGTCCAAATTAACTAATAGTCTTGCCGTCTCAAAAGAAAAATGACCCACAGTTGCAACATCCTTACTTTTGCCAGTGGTACCACCATTCTCCCAGGCACATGTCAGAATGCTTCACTCCTCCCACTAGAGCATAAACTGCCGCCCACTCAGTGAGGCCTACCTTGACTACTCCATTTAAAATTGCAACTTCATGGCTCCAGCATTTTTATTTCCCCCTTCACCTGCTTACTTTGTTTCATAGCACTTATCACTTTTCATCACACTACATAATTTACTTATCTATTATCAGCCTCTCCCCAAACTCCACTAGAATGCAAGCACCACTGAAAATAGGGATTCGTATCTCTTTTTATTCACCAATGTCATCTAGTGCCTAGAACAGTGCCTAACACACAGTAGCGTTCAATAAATATTTGTTGAATTAATTAAATCATTCCACCAGTCTATATAACAAAAAATATATTTTAAAATTCCTCTCTCCTCTAACTAGAACTTAAGCTCCATAAAGTAGGGGATATTGTTTTGTTCATTGTTGCACCTCCAGAATCTAGACTAGTGCCAGGTATTACAGGTATTCAATAAAAAAAGTGTTGAATGAATAAATGAATAGGAACTCATTGAAGTCCTTTGAATACCAAGTACTCAGCTAGGTGCTTGAGGATTCAAAGATAATGTAAACAACTAACTATAATACACTGGGATGAAGATATATGATAGAGTTAGGAATAAAAAGTCATGAGAGCTAAGGAGTAACCATACTGAAGATCATTCACATCTAAGTCTTGAAGAAGTTCTTGTGCTCTCTATGCCAGGCAAGAGCCCTATAAGGGATTAAAGTGTGTGGTTTGGGGCCATATTTCTTAATAGCCCTCTGCATATGAATCATCTGAGACTCTTATTAAAATATAGATTCTAGTTCAGGGTAAGCCCCAAGATTTTACATTTCTAACTATGTCTCAGGCGATGTTGAGACTGCTGGTCCTCAAACTTCATACTAAATAATAAGTGTACTCTACTCAGCCTCCATTCTCCCTCTGTTTGTTTGTTTGTTTTAGTAGACTGCAATTTTGTTCATGTATCTAATCCTCCTTCCACCAGTACTCAGAGGAAGTGATCCTAGCCCCAGGTTAGAATGGGATTGAGCTCAAAGCCAATCAGCACAAGGCATTCTTCTGGCTGATTACTGGGAAAGTGAGGATGGGAGCTAAGGATTTATAGTCTGTGTTTAGGGGAAGTTTCTCTTTCCCTTCTGCTGTCCTTAAATAAGAAAATATTTGGTTTGATCACTACAGGCAGCCATCCTACAACATGAGGCATATCAGTCTTAAGGTAAAGCTGATGCCAAGGGCACCGAGTGGAGAGAGGGAGGGAGAGAACACGTGTCTTTATGACATTACTCAGTTGCTGACTGCACTGAGCCTCTAGAATTTACTCTACCTCTGCTGTGATCTAAAAAATGTACCTTACATTTAAGTAAATTTGAAATCAAGACTTCTCTTATTTGCAGCATTAATCATCCTACTGGTTATATATGACTTTTCTTAGGGAATAAATATTAATTGAACACCTACTATGTCCCTGACATCATCTTAAGGAAACAAGACAAATATAATCCCTACCCTCATAAAGTTTAGAAGATAAAATAATCTGATAGAGTCCAAGTAAATGAGATTAACAAGATTTCACTTCATGCATTATTTATTTCCTTGGATGGAGACTCTTCCTCCCTGGCTCTCCTTCTGAAGTGATTCTTACGAATCAGCTGCAGCCCTGGTACAACTGCTCTTATCCTGAGTACCCTAATAGCCCTCTCAGAACCAATATACAAACTAGTACCCCATCAATTTTTCTAAAGCATCAAATTCACAGAGCAAAAAACTTCAGGGACCCTCCTTTCTTACAACAGTGATTTTCAAGCTTGTTTTATTAAAGCAAGAAATTATTTCTTCAAAGGCAAAAAAATTCTTACACAAAGTCCCAATGTATAAAATGGATAAACTAGAGTGGTATTGTGAAAGCAGGGAGGGGTGAGGGGTAGCTAGAGTCTCACTTTCCCTACCTACCACCCTCACTCTCTACGTCCCCATCCTCTACCCCTACTTCACCCTCTCAACACACCCCATCCCTGAGGAGCTGTGGAGTTCAATTGGTGTCTTTATTTTACAGAGTTTCACAACCACTAGTCTTGACATAGGGTAAAATCGAACACTTCCACTTGTCATTCTATTATCTGCCCCCATTCTTGATTCACTTAGGTCAGTCTTCCCATAAACCTTCAAACACACATACTCATTTTCAAGTCTCTTCCCAGGCTATTTCTTGCATTGGAAATGTGTGTCTACCTCTGTGTAACTCTGATCCACCTTCACAAGAAATCTGATAACACAATACATGTGCTCCCAGTACCCACAGCACAGGCATTACCAATCAATGCCAATTCATCAGGCATTCTTTCCTCTGAGTCTGGTAGCTTCACAATCCTTTTCCATGCATCAGATCAGTCAACCGCTATCAATCCCCAAAAAAGCAAAACATTTAAAAAAATTTTTTAAATAAGAGAATTAAACACTTTTTTAAAAAGCAATGTATTTTTTTATCTCCTGTAGTAAATGTAGCTTTCAATCTGTCATTCTATAAATCCATATTACTTAACTATAAAAGAGTTTGATGTGTGGTTCCTAAATTAAATTATAAATAACTGGAGAGTAAGGTCTATGTTTTCTCTTTCCTCCCCTTGAATTCCTAGCTCAGTTCTAACCACCTATTAGGTACTCAATAAATACACATTGGATGAGTGAAAATTAATATTAAATATCAATTCCTCTTTTCTAAAGCATGCTTATGTGATCACCACAGAGTATCAAGACATGAGGCAACCCTATTACTTGAAGAAGCACATTAGAAATCAAGAAACCTAAGCTCCTATTCCACAAGCACTACTACTTAACCATGTGATCATTCTGTCTTCTAGACCTCAGTTTTCCTCTTCTGTAAGAAGGGACTTGATTAAATCTCTTCTGAGTGATGATGTTAAGGATGGCCTTCAAGTTTTCTGGGAAAAGAACCACTCAGATTACCAGGTTGCCTTGTGAATATTACCAGGTTGCCTTGTGAAAGTGAAGTCCATCGGAAGAATGTAGGGCATTCTCCATTTGCTTGGCTATATTCTGGATCTCTCGACTTCCAAGCCATGGCCATATGCCAGACCTCGTGGTGAACTGGAATGACAGCTGCTAACATGGAACCTGACTGACTGTCCTTCTTTGTGCAAACTCATCATCAGTTTATGCTTATCCAACAGACTTCCAAGTTTCACAGTAAATGCTGTCAAAGACAATTCACCTCTTACCTGTCCTGTTTATACCTGAGTGTCTTTGGCTTGGACACTAATCCCTGGTCTAATCAGCTGGGACCAAGGTGTCAGGGTTGGTTTCATTCAGGGACTACTCTAACAACCTTATGTAGGAGGAATTGGTTTGGGCCACTGTTTTTAGAAAAGGAGGCTGCGGGTATGACACAAACCTAGTGCTCCATAAATTCTTCTCTTTTTCCAAAATGTTTTATGTTATTTAACCAAATACTGCCAATCCTCATAAAAAGCATTAAGATATATGCATTGTGAATGAAAGATTACATTATTCACTTAGCAGTAACTTAATATTTCTGTACAGTAGAAAAGTATACAGGAAGTCAACCTAGAGAAGAAGGAAACTACACATATGCATAAAACCTACTCCCTCAGAGACTTTCTGGAATCCAAAGACCTTAAAAGTAATACAGTATTCCTTTAGCATTAAAAAAAAAATACATTTTAGAGAAGACAGAGTACCTTCTAATGTGTAGGTAGTTCAAACACAGCCTGCAATGTATACTAATTACAAATAGATGGACAATTTTTCCCTCCACCTCATTGTCATGAAGGGTATAGCATGGTGATGAAAAGTTTGGACTCCATATGAGAAAAACCTAGAATAGAATCCTCAGCTCCACCATTTTTTCACCATGTGACTATAGGAAATTTCTTAACTCTCTAAGCCTCCGTTTATTTATTTGAAAAATGAGGATAATGATTCCCACATCATAGGATTATTACAAGGATTAAGTGAGATAAGACATAAATAAAGCCCCTATGCTTTTATTACTCACTATAAGCTTTTATTATTAAATATAGCTATTCCTAATTCCAAGCTTCCTCTCCTTCCCCATCCAAACAGCATTACTTCACATTCTCAGTTAATCAATGGCTTTACAGAAATATGCATAGAGATTACATAGGTTTAAGAGAGAAAGAGGAGAAAGGGGAGAGAAAGAGGAGAGAGCGTGGTTGCCAGGAGGCCCTGCCAGGCCCTCTGACTGCTCATGAAGCTCGCCTTAGCCTACCATGCCTGCTCAGCAGAAACAGCAGGAGTCCCCTTGCTGAAATTCCATTCCCAGGTAGCTCACAGGGCAGATCTAGTCACTGCTGGGATGTGTGGGCTGTGCCCACCTGCTCCCTCACGGCAACCTCATTCCACGCTGGCTCCCTCGGGATGACCAAAGCGCCTGCGGCCTGGGATGGAGGCAGCTGGGAAGGGCAAGGCAGCTTTATGTATTCTGTGAGAGTTTCTCAGTTGTCTGAAATCTTCAGCTTTTCAACATAGGGCTGATCCCTACCCAGAAATGTGACACTGCTATGAGTTAAATAAATCATTAATTGGCAAGCTGGGAAAGAATGGGCAGTAAAGAGGACAAAGGGTCAACTCAAGTTTTTCTCAAAAGGATTGACTTCATATGTGCTCCCCATGTCCTTATTCCATTCACCCTTCAACTCGCAAGATGAGTTGTGCTCTTGCAAGAAAGTGCCTGGGGCTGTGCCAGGAAGACTACAGTAGCATTCTACCCAGCTGAGCTATTGCAGTCTCCCTGGTTCTTGAAACCGTGTTCTCTTGGCTTCCATGACAACAGCCTCTCCTGGGCTTTCTCTTCCTTCTCCGTCTCACCCTCCTGTCAGCCATTTCTCCTCTACTTGACCTGTAAATATCATAGTTTCTAGGGCATGGTTCTAAACCCTGTCCTTTTTTGAGCTTTCCTTCTCCCTAAGACCTCATCTAGTTATAGGATTTGAAATATAATCTACATACTGGTGACTACTAAATTTTTAACTCCAGCTCAGATCTCTCTTCTGAGTTCTACACCTATATATTCCATACCTTGGACATACAAATCTTCATTTTGATGTCTCAGAAATCCTAAATCTTAACTGGTCTGAAACGTAACTCCCGGAATTATCTCTTCCTCTCTCAGGAAATACTGAGTAGTTCATGCATCCCTGAGATTTGGGAGTCATCCTTGGCTCCCCACATTTCCCTTACCACCTCTATCCAATTTATCACAAATCCCTTTCAATTCCTTCTCTACAATATTTTTTGCATCCTCCCACTGTCACCATCCCGATTCAAGACCTCTCCTTGGATAACCAACTAGCTAATCCCTGAGCCCTCCATGTGACAACTAGGGATCATTTAAAAATATAATTAATGGGATCATGTCACTCTCCTACACAAAACACTTCGACAGCTTCCCATTGCACTTAGTAAGAGCCAATGTATTCAACACTGCACATGCATTATCTAAATTAATTTTCACAATTCTCCGATTACCATCCTGTTGTACAGATAAGGAAACTGAGGCTTGGAAAAATCAAGTAATTTGCCTAAATTGATGGAATTAGTACAAGATAGTGTTAGGATTGAATTCAGTCAGTCTGATCCCCAAACCCAGGCTCTAAAATTACTGCTATCCTGCATTTTACTTAATTCTAACCCCCTAACACAGCCTAAAAGGCCCTGTGCGACCAGATTTCTGCCTACCTCTCCAGCACCACCTCCTTCATCATCTCCATTGCTTCTTATCTTCCAGTCATGCATCCTACTTTCAGAGACTCTAATGTCCTAAGCTCTTTCCTGCCTCTGGGCCTTTGTACTTATGTTTCCCTCCGTCTATAATACTTTCCCTATATATGGCATAACTCTTCCTCATTTTTCAGTACTTAGCTTCATTATCACTTTCTCACCAACTAAGCTTTTCCCAATTCCTTATTTAAATTATTTTCCTATGATATGTTTTCTAATTGCATACTTCATAGCACTTAGCAAAATTAATTATATGTCTATATAAAATTATGTATTGTTTATATCTCCTATGAACGTAAGCACCATGAGAACAGAGACCACAATCACTTTTTTCATCACTTTTTCTCCTGAGCTAAGCATTAGTAGTAGCTGCTTAATTAATAGTAGTTAAATAAATTTATTTATCTTTATGGCATAAATCATTCATGTACATCAGTAAGAAAAATACGACATTCCCCAGTAGATAAATAGGTAAATGATACCAATTGACAACTAACAAAATTGGAATAAAACAAATAGGGGGATGTTCTACTTCATTAGGTAATCAGATAAATTGAAATAAAAATGAGATATACTTTTCTGTTTTCATCTATTTTTTCTATTTTAATAGCCAAATGAACAAATAAAACTTCTTAATGGTAATGCTGAAATTGATCCTTCAATGTTTTGATGATAAAGTGTTAACTGGCTTTAAAAAAATAAAAAAGAAAACATTACTAAAAAACAATTTGACAAGTTTTAAGAATCTGAAAATATTTATGTATTTTATTCTATAATTCTACTTCAGGAATTCTATTGCAAAAAAGAAAATACAAACATACCCCATTTTATTGTACTTCACAGGTGTCGCATATTTTACAGATTGAAGGCAAGACTCTCCACCAGCAAAAAGATTACAATTGGCTGTATTGTGGCACTTACTTAATTCCTGTGATCTGGAACCAAAGCAACAGTATTTCCCAAGTATGTCTGTATTAAGATAGAAATTACTTTAAATAAAAATACCTCAGTATTATTTATTATAGTCAAAGACAAGGTACAATTATATATCTAACGATAAACTCTAGTGTATCTTCTGTATTATGCAGTCATTAAAATTATGTTTATCACAACTTCATAAAAGCATAGGAAAACAGCCAGGCTGTTTGCATTGGATAAAACACATGATTGTATATATTCCATATACCTGAATACGAGGCAGCTTTGAATATTATACAATCCTAAATTATTCTAATGGAAATTTTAAAACAATTAAGTTTTTAGGAGCAGGAGACTGAAACCTGGAATATGTAAACTTTTAGCAATGAAGATGAAATAGTTAAATATCTTCTTATAAAATTTAATTTATTAATTTAGTTTAAAATACATATCCAAAATTACATGCATAGAAAATAGACTGATGAAAATAAATTTTTTCCACCCTCATATTTCATGAAAAAATTTTATTCAAATTCTTCAGGGGCATATTCGACATCATTTCTAAAAAGATATCTACCAATTGTCTAGGCCATCTCATCTATACTGCTGTCTGAATTGTTTGCAACATAGTACTTTGTACTTTTTTGTAAAAAAAATTTATTACAGAAAATTTCAAACATAAACAAAAGTGTGTAGAAATCTCAATTATCAACTCATGGCCAATGTTCTGTTTATAGTTCCCCACACCCTCCTTTCTGGATTATTTTTAAGCGAATCCAGACAATCACTTCATTTTATCCAAAAATATTTCAATATGTATCCCTAAGATAAAGATTATTTTTAAAATATAACTGCAACACTACAGTCACATCTAAAAAAGTTAATAATTCCTTCACATCATCAAATATTTAATAAGTGTTACAACTTCTTTGTTCATAAAGTCATTTAAATCGGGATCCAGATTAGATGCAGACATTTCATTTGGTTGATAGATTAAAAAAATTGTCTGTTAATCTATAGGTGTCCCCCTTCCTCTTGTTTTTTTTTTTTTTCCTTTTCATATAATGTATTTGTTGATTGTTCCTTTAAAGTTTCTCACATCTGGATTTCTTTCATTCCATTCCTGCGGTATTCCATAATATGTTCCTCTGGTTCCTGTTATCTCTGGAAACTAGTAGTCAGCTCTAGAGACTTTATCATATTCACATTCTATTTGTTCAGCAGCAAGAATATTTCACAGATGCCACTGAGTACTTTCACCAGGCAGTACATTATGCTTCATTGTCTTCCTTTTTGTGATATTAACTGTTGACCATCATTGCCTAGATCCACTATTTCATTAGAGGTGCAAAATGGTGATATTCTAATTCTATCATTCCTCCCACATTTATTATCTGGAATACTTTTATAAGGAGAAACTTATTCTCATCAACTTTTGATTACCTTAAGGTACAATCTACAGGAAAGACAGGATAAATGCTTGATTCTTTTTCTTTACTTATTAGTTTTCAGAATAATAGTTTTGTGACTTATGAGGTTTGTATGTGTGTTACTTAGTTTTGTTTTGTCTTATTAGTGATATACTACTTTTTTATTCTATATAGACTCCTGGTCCTGAAAATTCTATTACAAGGTACAAAAAGCCAGTGATAAATTATTAAAACAGTTGAATTCTTTTTCAGTAGATAAGTATATTTTATTAATAGAAAATGTTGAATTCTTTCTGTTTACTTGCTTTTTTTTTTTTTTTTTTGAGCTAGACTTCTCATACTGTTACTGTTGGGGTAGGGGGGTTTGAACTTCAGTGTCGCCCCAATGGCGGGCGGGGGGTGGAAGGGAAATGTGCATGAATAACAGCAGGGAACGTGGTTCGCATTTTTTTCTCTGTTCTTCCTCATGGACGCAGTGAAGAATCACAGATCAGTGGGATTTAGAAAAGATTTATTAAAAGTGTATTTTAGAAAGACAGTGCTCCAAGGAGGCATACAGTTTTAGTAACGGGAGCTGTAACAACAACAGCCACTCTCAGAAGTGGGAATGTCTGCCTTATATTTGGGCTGTAATAAGTGGTTCCAAAGGCATTCTTAGGTTATTGACAAGTGAGATCATTTTGATTGACACTTGGCTGCTATGTAACTCTTTGCCTAGTGTACATGTGCTTACCCAGAATTCCACTATCATTGGTATATTCTTTGGGCAGTCTCTAGGCTGGGCCCCTAGTCCATTGTTCTCCTGTCGCTCATGTCTAACTAACTACCTAACATTACCATGCAATTCACTAATAAAAAGTATGCCGTCCAATGGTTTTTAGTGTATTTACTAATTTAGAACATTTTCTTCACCTCAAAACAAAATCTATAACTTTTAGCTATCATCCCCTTATGTTACCACTTACTCCCTCAACCCTAGGCAACCACTGATTTACTTTCTGTTCTACAGGTTTCTCTGTTTTTGACTTTCACACAAATGAAATCATTTAACATGTGGTTCTTTGTGACTGGCTTCTTTCACTTAGCATAGTAGGGTCAAGGCTCATCTATGCTATAGGAGGTATCAGTACTTTGTTCCTTTCTATGGTGAAATAATATTCCACTGTATGGATATACAACATCTTGTTTATCCATTCATCAGTTTATGGACATTTGAGTTGTTTCTACCTTTTGACTATTATGAATTGTCCTATACCCATGTACAAGCATCTGTGTGGACATAGTCTTTCATTTCTCTTGGGTGCAAACCTAGGAGTAGAATTGCTGAGTCATATGGAAACTCTATGTTTAATCATTTGAGGAACTATCAGACTGTTTTAAAAAAACAAAGTAGGTGCACTAGTTTTCATTCCCATTAGCAGTGTATGAGGAGTTCCAATTTCTCCACAACCTCATCATTTGTTATCTGACTTTTTGATTCTATTCATCCTAGTGGGTGTGAAGCATATGTTGTTGTCTTTGGTTTGTATTTCCCTGATGACTAGTCATGCTAAGCTTCTTTTAATATGGTTATTGGCCATTTGTATATATTCCTTAGAGAAATGTCTATTCAGATCCCATGCCAATTTTTAATTGTGTTATTTGTCATTTTATTGTTGAGTTGTAGGGTAGTCAATTTTAGAAATTTGTCATGTGGGTAAATATTTGTAATATCCATTAATATAACTACTTATGCTTTCTTTAAGCAATCTTGAAAAGGCTTATCTATAAATATAATTGATACTTAGAAATAAATAGTCATGATCTCAATGTATTAGTCAGGGTTCTCCAGAGAAAGAGAACTGATAGGATATAAAAGGAAATTCATTGTAAAGAATTGGCTCATGTGACTAGCTGAAAAATCCCTCGGTCTGGCTACCATAGGACTGCAAACAGGAGACCCAGAAAATCCAGTGAAGTAATTAAGTCAGAGTATGAAGGACTGAGAACCAGGGAATCAATCATGTAAATTCCAATCTGAGGTTAGGAGAAGATGAGATGAAATGTCCCAACTCAACAAGAGAGGCAAGAAAAAAAAAGTGGTGAATTCTTCCTTCCCCCACTTTCTGTTCTATTCAGGCCCTCAGTGGATTGGATGATGTGCACCCACGTGGGGAGGACAGTCTGCTTTACTGAGTTCACCAATCCAAATGCTAATCTCACCCAAAAAAACACCCTTACAGACACACCCAGAAACAATGCTTAATCTGGGTACCCCATGGCCAGTCAAGCTGACACATAAAATTAACCATCACAGGAATAAGTTATTAACTTTGTATTAAGCTTTTTCTACCTTTAAAGATGTCAGTATGTGGCCTCAATAAACATGGAAAACTAGTACTGACTCAATGTTTTTTAAGCTAACATGTCTTCTCCAAATAATACATTGTTATTTAAAACAAAATAACTGAGAAAGAGCCTCCTATAATATGGTAGACTTTGTAAAGAACTAACATAAGGTGACCGTCTCTTCTCTGAGGAATACTTTTTTAGGTAACCCTGTCTTTTATTGGATATACATAGCACATAATTAACAAATGTGTTTTTAAATAAAGCTTTATCCACATTATTGAATGATTAATCATTAGTTCCTCTCAGTTGCTGCTGGGTTGTAGGAGACCAAAATGTTAAATGGTATTACACAGGAAGTCTCTCTCCTGTCTGTGAGGGGATTTTTCTTTAACTCGGACTCCAAAGGAAAGGAGTCTTTCCTCTGAAAGGCATTTATGATGTTCCTCCCATGGTTACAATGCTCAGGAGAAAACTGACTGGATGAAGAGATTATAGCCCCAAGGAGAACATGGGTGCATAGCCCATCAGAAAGGGCTTAGTGGTCAGCCAGTGCACTCAGCAAGGCAAACAGAGGAGAAGCGCTACTGGGCTCATGGTGATGCCTGTACACACCACAAGGCAGTGGGCAGCCACCAATTTTGCCGACTGCTGGAGGGAGCACACACCAGAAAATGTTTTCACTCAATCTTTTTGAGGAAGAACTAGGGACTGGAGGTTTTGGTTTGTTTGTTTGTTTGTTTGTTTTATAGTTTGTTGCACAGAATCTTGTAAGTAAATTCCAGTTCTCTTTACAAAGAGTAGGTTTGTTCATTTTCGACAAACTACTTTTTTGTCTTTCTGGAGTTCTAAAAGAAGTTTTTTTGGTATAGACAGATTAGGTGGACCACAGCTAATTATTAAGTCAAGATTCTGCTCTAGCGTGATGAATAATATATCAGTAGCCTCCCTTACAAGCTGACCAAGGCAGCTACAAGGGTGTATTACCCACAGAAAAAATTCTTAAAGGAAATATTCTAAAACACTGGTTTCAATATATTTTGAGTGGAAGTCCTTATAAGAGAAATTATCCTAGTTTTTTCATTTTCCAAATTGTATTTAATGGGCATGTATTTTTTAATAAAAATAATAAGATAAACAAAAAAAAAAACAGAGAAAATGGTGTAATCTTAAATGATTCATATCTGTTATAGTTTATACAACAGTGCTATCTAGCCTTGAAATATTGGCCAAAAAAATTGTTTCCAGTCCAAAAAGATGGGTTGTAGAAAATTATTAACTAAGAACCTGCCTATATCACATCATATTTGTTGAGATTTTAGAGAGCTAAACCCTTTTGTCCTCTTTTGAGTTTAAAACCAACTCAGAAATAGACACAAGGGTTAAAAAGCTGAAGATCAAAACTTTCATCTTGATTACCAGTAAAGGGGGCTTTATTTACATCTGTGACCAACAGACTTATTTACACTTTTCCCCCACATTAAACTCATATTGTTACAGGAAGAGCTGGAAAACAAAAAGTTTTCTTGACAAGGCTGACCCAAGCCCTGCTAACAATCCTACCTGGAAAGCAGACCACAGAATGTGCTGCTGAACCAAGAGACGCAAAGGCCAAAGGCTGAACCACACATGCCCAATTCCTAGGCCCAAATGTGAATCAGAGGTAGAGGGCTAGACAGAGATCAGAAATGTTATTCTAAGGAAAATCTTTTATATGGAACTATGAGACCAGTGGAAAAGAAGAATCTCAACTGACTTGCAACATAAAAAATGCTAAAACAAAACAAAAACAAAAACAAAACTTCATTGAGAGTAATAAAAATTTTGGTGTCAAGTAAATGCAAAAAAAAAAGAAATCATCATTAAACAGAAGAATATCTTGTATTTTGAAAAACAAATAAAAGCCTTCTTTTTTCAATGTGCAACAATATATTTAATGTATGTTTCTTTCATAATCCATAAATTAAAAGTATCTTGCCAATTAAATTTAAGATTAGAAAAACATTGACATGCCAAATGGAATTCTCCCTCCCTTCCCTAAACACTGCTTAGCCAGAAACAAAGAAATAAAAACTTCTAAAAAATAGAGAAATAGTTGCTTGTTTTTTAAAAGTTAATTCAGTATATAAATCTGGTAAAGAAAAAATAGCAAGCTCATCCTCATGGCTGGAGTTGCATAATCTTCAGAGTCGTCTCCAGAAAGTCATAACCAGGTATGTTGATTCAACACCCACACTTGCTATGCAAGACTTTTGGCCTTCATCCAGACTCCTCGGGACAAGATGCCCACATGCATCTGAGTGCCGCCAAGAAGACAGCAGATAAGGAGATTGTCACATAGGTATTTCAGTGTTCTGGCCTCTTGCACCACATTTGCCCACTCAGGCATTAAACTAAATCCATTTCCACATCACAATGTGACTGAACCTGAGGAGAAGAATCTTCCACATCGGGCACACCTGAATATCTCTGCTTAGGAGCAAACGGAAGTCCAGAAATTGGAACCGACTCCTTTATGGCAGTGGCCGCTAGCAGCCACAGGATAACACCTGGGGCCTCTTTCAGCCTTTCTTTCCTTATTTCAAAAATTCTGAGGCTGGATTTATAAAGCTGCACTGAAATTCTGTGATTCTTCAGTTTCTTTTCATCTAAATATTCTTATAGTAATCCAATAAATTAAGGGTAAAATGATCTCAGCAATTGATGACTTAATGTTAATTTTTAAAAAATCTGTAAGGTAGGCTTATGTGCGCGCGCGCGTGCACACACACACACACACACCAGTCAAACTTATTTCAATTGTTTGTTCACACAGCCCAAATTACTCAACTTTGTACTTCATGGCTGCTATCAACATATTAATAGTGCCAAGTTGTTTTTAGTCCTTTCCAAATGTCCTCATCTCTCTTTACAGTGAAATAGATTTCTAAATTTGGGTCCTCAAAATAGGATGATTGAGCCAGCACCGTATGTATGCTCTGGGGCATGTAAAAAAGGCTGCATGTACTGATAGGCTGAATATGTGCCTGAAAGATGAATATATGACACAAGAACAGTAACTAGTGGTTGATAGAAGAAAAAAGTCCTGAAAAATTGAAGATGAATAAATCTTTCATTAAATGGAATCATATTTTATGTGTTGTAGGACAATTCCCTGTTTAAGAACACAATTTAAAAAGAAGACTGGGTTTAGGTCCAGATTTATTTCTGTCACTTATTGTATAACTTTAGGCAAGGTCCTTTAACCCTTTCTCTGAGCTATAGTTTCCCCTCTGACTAGTGTAGATAAAACCCCCCCTTCGGAAGGGTGGCTGTGAAGGTTTCATGGATACTGTATGTAAGGGCATCTGCCGTAGCACCTAATATACACAAAAGTTACATGGGTATTAAAATAATTATTTTATTGTTTAAGGAGTCCTTTTGAAATGCAAATAATGAACAACGTTGATTATGTGTTTGTGTGTGTGATTTTAAAAACGGGGTCTTATTTTAAAATGTCCTTGAGGCAAGACATATTCATTATTCTGTTTTGCAGGGCACCCATGACACTGAGAGAAAACGTTTTCCCACCCCCACACCCATATACATCCAGTTCTTCTCCATGAAGCAGTTCTCTTCCCCTCCCCCATTACCGCTACTCCCCAACCCCAATGCCAACATGATATGTCATACTTCCTTTACCAGTGACAGAAATCAAAGGTTAAAGAGGCATTTTATCCCTCCTTCTGCTTTAGAATAGCTTTTCTAGAAACCATTAAAAGCAAAAGAAATTTCTTTCCATTTCAAACACCTACAAAGGAGCAGAAAATTCAACACCACTGGAAGCTCTCAAGAAGTGTTCATTTACTGTTTTAAATGCACTTTTTTTTCCCCCTGCTATGCTATATCCTACACAAGCTCCAGAGGACAAGTGTCCTCAAGACAAAGAGAGTGTCAGCTCCCAGCTTCCAGCCTAGTGCGGGACATGCAGGCAAGGATGCAAAACATTTAAAAAGACCAGTAGGGAACAAGCACCATGTCTAGAGTCAGTCTTCACAACTGAGACTCAGTTTCACTCTGTGTAACATAGTTGCCCTCACTGTCTCCCCTGGTTATTGGGAGGGCCACATGACTATGTGAGGCAGCAAAATATCATCCAAATGGAATGCATTATTATTAACCAACATGCATGCAACAAATATTAACTGAGATCACTGTTCTAGACTTAAAGGATACAGCATTAAATCTGCCCTTGTGCCACTTCCTAGTAAGAATTTCAATTTTGGATTATAACTAGGTAGGAAATAAACAGGGCAATGTAATTAAAAAAAAAAAAAAGGCAGAAGAGAGTTGGAAGTGGTTCTAGGTTAGCTAGGCCTCCCTGAGGATGGGAATTTTGGAGCTGAGACCTGAGCAATGAGAGGGAGCCAGCCACAGGCAGATCTGGGAGAGGAGCATTCTGGGCTGGGAAGAGCATCTGCATAGGTCTCTAAATGGATAGAGCTTGATGTGTCAGTGGAATAGGAAGACAGCCAGTGTGACTGAGGCATGGTGAGCAAACGAAGCGGGGCAGAGATGAAGTCAGAAAATAGGTGGAAGCCAGGGCATCTAGGTCACAGTAAGGATTATTTCAGAGACCTGCCAAAATGAGCGCATTTCTGTTTAATTGCTTCAATACATAATAAGCATTTAATATTTAGATTAATATTTAAATATTTAGTACAAATAAAAACATATATATATTTAGATTAATTTATTTCCTACACACAATGCCTTGGTTACATCTGTGATTAAGAGCCATCTAATTGGGCAGGACTCTTAGCAACTAGGAGGTGTACCAACCAGCACAGCCTTTTTAAAGAGGACTGCTTTCCAGGGAGCAGAATCCAGAGGCGGCTTCTCATTCTTCTTGGCAGAAACCTCTCCTATTCCAATGAAGATTCCAGATCCCATCAATCCCTTGCCAAATCCCAGGAACTGAGCCCAAGTTTAAGGCCATGTTTTCTGGGTTTTCGGACTCAGAAACTAGTCCTGGAGAAGTATGATAGGGGAAAGACCACTAGCTCAAGACCCCTTTTTTTGCTCCCTACTAGCTATGTAATCTTGAGTAAGTTAGTTACCTAATAATAATAAAAGTAAATGTTTATGTAGTGCTTTCTATGGGCCAGGCACAGTTCTAAGGACCTTACTTGTATTAACTCATTTAATTTTCAATTTCGCCATCTGTAAAGAGGGGATGATAATAGCACTTACTTCATAGACTGGGATGTCAGGTGTAAGATTGATATAAAACAATGCTTGTCCCCTTCCACTTTTCTTCTAAAGACAAAAATGGTTGCCTTCAAACTCGCTAGTAGAGATAATGTATATAAAGCACCTAGCCCATAATGGATATTCAACGTATTGTTGCTATACGGATAGCAATGTTATCAAGTTCTCCCAGGGAACTAAGCCTTAGTTCATCTGAAGGGTCAAGGCCCTCCTGAGGGACTTACAGAAACCAGCTATTTGGGCACAACTTACTGCTAACTTATCCTAGAAGCTGACTGAGAGCCTAGCATATAAAAGATGCTCAACGGATACTTTTTCCCCTCTTCTGAGGCACAGTTTTACTATCATATCAGGGACTACATTAAAAGGTAGCTGTCTTACCTCAAGGAAGACAACTTAATACCTATTAACTGTAGGGAAAAAAATCTAACTTGTTGTTTTGGATGGCATTCCCCAATGTTCAAACCCATGACTTAGCAGGGAGGTTGGCAATTGAAATGTGAGGAGGGGGCCTGGTGCCCCCTGTCAGCTATGTCAAGACTGGCCTCAGAGGAAGAGGGAGTAGCAGTGTTACAGCCAAACAGAAGAAAAGGTCAGGGGAGCTTGGCTCAGGCAGATGGGCCCAAACTAGTAAGAATAAACCCTGGTGACGATGGAAGGGTTTCTCAAGCAACATGTGCCTGTGTACTGGTGTACGAATTCTGTATTCTTTCCTGGTTAGCACCATACACAATAGGCTCTAGGGGATAAGAGTTGAGGGGCCCCAACTCCAGCTGGCCATAGAACTCACCTGGGGAGAGAGAACCTTTGGGTCTAATATATATATATCTCCAGAGACTTCTGTGAAATAACAAGTTTTGACTTGAGAGGGGTAAAACAGCTATTTGTCTCAGCAGAAAGCTGACTCTTATGAAATTGAGAGTAGAGTTCAGAGATAGGACACAGATCAGAAAAATCTTTGCCGGTTCTAGAACAGATTCCCTGCTCCACCTGCCCCCACCCCCCCACCCCACCCCAAAAGAAAAGAATCTGAGATTTTAAAAAATCAGAACAATGATTGCCTGGGGCATTGACAGAGATGGTACCAGAGGGAACTTTCTAAGAGCATGGAAATTCTATACTGTGATGGGGTATAAGTTACATGAATGGTGTTTCCATCTGTCAAAATTGCACAGGTAAGAGTTTTGTGTTTCAGTATTTGTAAATCTGACCTCAAAAAGCTGTGAAAAAAATAAGAATGGGGTGGGTAGGGAGAATAGAGGTATAGATGACATAGAAATGGCCGCATGTAGTGGGTACATGAGGGTTCCTTACACTATTCAATTTCCTTTGTATATTTTTAGAATTCACAATAAAAAAAAAACAAAAACAAAAACAAAAACAAACCTGTTATGTCTTTGTCAGGACCAGAGGAAGTTATGACCATGGGCCAGGGAAGAGACTATGTAGGACGAGGACCCACATGGTCGAAGGGCAACATGCGAGATGGACTCAGAGTGCCGGGCCAGGGGGAGCCCTTTGTCTCCTGCACGTTCCTTGTCAAATTTAATCATACGTGTAAGATGTTTTGTGTTTTATTAATCTGATCCTTTTCCATTGAATTTTCTAACTGTATAAAAGAAAGCTCATACTTTCATGCACTTGCACAGGCCACTGTCTTTATAGTTCTAAGCACTCTAAGGGGATGAGAAGTAGAAGGTAAATGATGTTGTTTAAATGTGTCCCAGGCCAGCCCTGGTTCATAACCACTGCGAGACCTCAGAGGAGAGGGACCCACAAACCCAAACTCAAATTGCTTAAGAAACTTCCACATAAAGATTGCTATATTCCCAGAAATGATTCTTGTCAAACAAAAAATTGGGGGTGGGGATAGTAAGTGTGGATAGATTTCTCCACCAGAGATGAGGCTGACAGAATGAGGCCTGCAAACTCATGGAAATTAGCAGTAATGAGACATAAACAGTCAAACCTCAAAATAACATTTCTGGTCTTTAGGATCAACACAGCTCTCCTGTCAGCCTGCACCTGGCCTGTCCGGCTGGGTCTGGGAGCCAGTGGGCTTTTAGGCCCCTTTTAACAGCTGCCAAGAGCACATTACTCATGGCCGGGATGTCGGCCTTTTATGTTGCCACAAGTGGCCCAGCCGTTGTTTGGGCCTGGCAAAATCCATTGACAGTTTTTCCCAGAGCTGGGGCTTTGCTCTCTAATTTTTCCAGCAGCTTTGGTTTGTCCCAATGTTACCAGTATACACTGAGCAAGCCCCCCAGGCTCCTGTGCTGGCCTGCAGCCCTGCTCACTGCCTGGCCACATCCTCTGGTCTCTGGAGAGACAGGGCAAGAGGCTGAAATTAGAATGGCAAAGGGCTACACCCTTGCTGGACAAACTGATCTGCTTTGTCGGTGCCTGGATTCCTAACACAATGTTAATCGCTGGTAGGTACCAATTGAACACAAAAGAGCATACCTGTAAAACTGAAGAAAAAAGAAAAAAGCCTAATCTTAATACTATGTTTGAAATACATTGAAATGGGTTGATCAGTTGATCAGTTGACTTCAAGTTAATAATGTTCTTCCTGAATCAGTGAGGCCCACCGAGATTGGATTTGGGGTTAAATCCTAATGGGATCATTAGTATCTGATGGTGACAAACTCATCATATTTATTGCAGTTATTTGTTTACTATATATTGTTTCTTCTTCAAGGGCAGGAATTGTGTCTGATTTATCTACCTTTATATCTTCAGGGTCTGGCTGAGAGAAAATCCTCAAATAAATCTTTACAGAATGAAGGCATATGTTGAATCTTGAATCTTCAAATTGCTACAGCCTATGAAGGCCTCAAGGTATTTCACAGTGCACTGGGCTCCTTGTGGCAGACATTGTTAGCTGGGTGTCCAGAAGCCATCCCCAAGCCCTTTCTTTCTCCCACTGTAGAGGTTGGAAAGTCTCCCATGCAGCTAGGGATCTGGCCGATATGCCATAAGAGGGAATCTGCTAGGGCACTTCTAGGACAGATTTTTCTTGCTGATTAAAAAAAGAAAGAAAGAAAGACAAAAGAAGAGAACTTGCTGGTGTTGCCTTTTCTCCCTTCTTTTTGCTCTGAATATAGACTGTAAAGCCAGTCACTGTGACAGTCATCTTGGAACCAATAGTTATAAGCATGGGAAGGAAAATGTAACATCTGAGGATTGTAGAGAAGAAACTTAAAAATAACCTGGGTCCTTGGGTTTCACTGAGTCACCAAAACATTCCTGGAACCATCAACCTCTAGCCTCCTTATAAGTGAGATAATGTAAACATTGGTAATGTTTGAGCCACAATTAGTCTTATTTTATTGTCTATTACCTACATTCAAGTACTTCATAACTGGTACTTTTCTAACTTCCACATTAGATAAATAGGACAGAGACTGTTTTCTTCAACTTATATTCCCAAGCATGTACCTCATAACCTGCCACATAGTGAGAGCTCAGTAATTATTGAATGAGTAAATGAACTAATATCAGGAAATGAATAAAAAGTGATTCAGGAATTACTTTATTGAACTTCTACTGTATACTAGGGATTGCTGGTTGCTGAGTGATGGCTATTAGAATTTATTATTTAGTTGAATAGTTTAGAACTACAGTATTTATAAGGTATTGGTTATAAACTATTATGATTCTTGCTTCTTGCTCTTTAATTATATAAATTATGGTTTATCAAAGTACACACATACTCATTTGTTCTTGAAGCTTTGAAGAAAAGTAACCATTCCTCTATTGTTTATTAGTGGAACTCTATCTATGAAATATGGAAACTATTTTTCTTATTCAAAATTAGTTAAATTGGTTCCACTAATGATTAACAAACTCTAGCTGTTTGCTTACATCATTTCATTTAGAGCACTAGGATATGTACTATTCATGGGCTTTCAAAATGTTTGATGTTTGGAACTTTTAAATTTAAAAAAAAATGTGGAGCTTGATCAATGGAAAGATTTTAAATATATCTAATGCTAATTGTAATGAAGCAAAAATTATATAGCTTATAATCAATGACCCATGTTAGAAGAAAGTCTAAAATAACAAAAAGAACAGAACAATGCAAATATTATGTTAATAAGTCTGAGGATTAAGTTTGTGGGAATTATAATAAAATTTCTCTTTCCTTTCATGCTATTCTTCAGCAGGACTCAAGTGAAACAAGTGTGGTAAGTCTTCCATCGATGGGTGCCAACATTTGTGTTCTTAGCTTTTGGAGTGGGTACAAATGCACTAATAGCCGGTGAAGAAGAATATGATATTTTTTAAAGCAACCACATCCAGAAATAACATCTTCATGGGAACACAAAATGAGAACGGTGAAAACAAGCAAACAAACAAGGCTAAAACATAGCACTACTTGCAAAAATGGCACAAGAAACCTCAGGGAGATTTCCTCAAAGATAAATTCTCCCTAGGCAGAAACCATCTAAGGTCCCACAGCACAGGGAGGAACGGTCGCACGGCCTGAAGTTTATGAACAAGATGGAATACTCTACAGCAATTAAAAATGTTAATTCTGGAGTACCAGCCAAGCCATGAAAATGTATACATGGAACAAACTCAAGTGAAAAAAAGCAGAACATGAAACTGTGTGTACACACAGATTACAGCTTTGCAAAAACACGTGGGTATATGTTGACAGTAATGGGAAAGAATTTGGAGGCATGTCAATGGTTTTATGTTGAGGCAGGCAGTTCTTTTTATTTTTATCTTTTGAGAGTTGTCTAGATTCATGATATAAGGAAAGAGGAAAACTCTAGTTAGAACCACCCATGGTACCCTGAAAGAGTTGCCACACCCTCTTCAGGGACTCATGGAGGCTCTTTAGAAGAGTTCATAATAAGGTCCAGAGAGCTTGTGTCAAGAAAGCAGGAAAACATGAAGACAAGGATGTTGGTGTTGCCCTGAAAACTTCAGGGAGACTGTTCCTCCCTTGGCAGGCCTCCCACTTCTTGTTTCTTCACATTGAGTTTGGACAACAGGGAGACCCCTTGTGTGTTTAATAAGTTTGTGAACAAAGGCTGATTGCTTCCCTTGTCAATAAACAAATATTATCTGCTTCTTTTTCTCTGCTAAATTGAATTTCTGCTTACCCTAACTAGTTATATAAAGACTTTACGTACACAGGAAAAAGAAATGACAAGGTCATATAAGCAGGCAGCCCTGGGTAGAGCTGTGAAGTCAGTACTGTTTATTTCTTGGTAATTCTTGCTTCTCTTTTATGCATTCCCCCCACTCTTTCAAAGGCCCAGACGGCTCATGAAACTACTATTTTCACCTTGCATCAACCTATTAAGGAACCAATGGATTTTTCCCCAGGATTCTTTAAATTAAACAAACGAACAAACAAACAAACATGAGAAAGGGCATAGACAAAGAAATGAATAACTATAGACTGGATTGTGGGCATAGAAGTAGGATTTACAGTTGGGAATGAGAATCTTAAATCATACCACATAGGCAACTGTCCTTGTAAAAGCCAGAACTGAGAAACAAAAAGTTTAATTTACTGGTTCAAGGTCAAATAACTAAAAATAGGGAAAGTCAGGTCTGTAGAAGTCAGGTCTGTAGAAAGTAGTAGGTGCAATTGAGAGACTGTGAGAGTTCAGAGGAATAAGGATGGACCCAACTTTCTTTTTACATAGGGGAGTGGAGTGTGGGACAAGTGCCCCTAAAGGATGGGCCCCATGACCATAAAATGCCTCGAGATTGTTGCTGGTGTGTGACACCAGCCAGTCAGAAAGAAGAGGACAAAATTCTCTGATTTTGATAAGACAGGGAGGGACAAGGGAGGAGACCAGGAGAGAAACCACTCTTATCAATTATTCAAAGCTAGGTTTCCTCTGGAAGGTTGTCCTGCCATGAGCATGGCACTGCCAAAGCCCAAACCTTCTTCAGGGAAGCCACAAGAAGGTCGAGTTGACTGGATAGTGTAGGTACTCTCCAAAGCCATCCATCAGATTCTGCTTGCCATCCCTCTCTAGGCACCAGGCTGTCATAGCTCTCCTGACAATCCCTAAGACAAATTTTTGATCTATCTTTTGGCTCAGTCATCCTTTTAAGTTAAAAACTACAAAATAAGGCATCTGGACTTGCAGTATTACAAACCATGAAGACACTTATAGAAAATTTAAGGAGAGATACATGAATATTCCGTAAAAAAAAAACTCATTAGCTGTCTTATAGAGCATATTGGCGGATAGGCAGAACCAGAGAGAAAGCTGTTTTCTGTACTGTATGCTTCATTCACTCGTTTATCTGAGGGGCCTGGGTTTTGAGGAAACAGTGATATAAAATTCTTTGCATTTTATGGTATAGAAGGCAGCCCCACAGCCTTCAATGTCAAAAACCTAAACTCATTCGAATGCCTTTAATTTTAAGGACTTCTTTTAGCCCCTCTTTCCATCTGAAATTCGTATTGTTGTTGGCCCAAACGCCACTTTTTTGATTGCCCTTACTGCTTGCTGAGAATGCAACCTCTAAAGCACTCTGTCTAATCTTTGAATCGGCTCAGGAAGATGGAATTACCATCCCTGGAAAACTGCAGTTTAGTTTCAAGGAACTCAGTGCAGCTGCAACAATAAGATAGAAATGTAACTGGTTTGGAGGAGGCAAGGATTAAAGGTATGGGATTAAGAAAGCCTAGCTTGCCCCAGTGCTGAGAATGATCATGTAAATCACAGGCTAACCTTGGCTCCATTCACCTTGTATTAAAGTATGCAGTGTCACAGCCTCCTCACAATTAGGATTTGTCATCCTGAGCATCAGGATGGAGGACACAGCTGCCAAAGATGCGCCAGAGGGAGAACAGAGGATGAGGAGGAAATGAAACATTTTGGTGACAGTGACTACTATTTTGATAAGAACCAGAATATCTGCAATATTTCAAGAACCACGTATAAGGGCAAGAGCTGTTGGAAATGTGCCTCCCAACTTCCAAATGTGCCTGACCATAAGAATGTTGATAAGCGCTGGGGGAAGAGCAGCTGGAAATCTGCGGACTGCTTGTGTTTCCTTTCCTGATATTTATTCCAAGATCACATTTGCAGCTGCTTTTATCTGCTCCTTAGAAGTTCTTGTATTTGGGGAATCATTAATTGTAAAATAAATGGCTACTCACTGACATGGAAATGTAATTTATTAGTCAGCTACAGAATTGGTTGTCTGTTAATGCATATATATTGTATCTGTAACTTTCCACTCTATCTAATATACCATTTATGGGGACCCAAGTTTATCACACCTCATGTTGCCTGGGCTAAGACATTAAAAATAATGCTTTCTTCAAGTGAAAAAATTTAAAAGCCTGTTATCCAGTAACATGGATGTGGACATGAGAAGAGTTTTTGAGTAAGAGCCAGAGCTCTAAAAGAATTACCAGCAGAGAAGAGACAATTGTAAGAGCAAGGCCACTGAAAAATAAGGCACGATCTGATCTTGTTAAAATAGGGCCAACCCATGTTGGGATCTGGGGCAACACAGGGCAGAGGTAAAACCATGAGGAAACTGACCCCCGGATATGTAAGGCACAGTGTCTTAGGATACATCAAGCTTAGGTTCTGGTCCAAACCAGTGGGTAAGGCAAGGTGCTGAGAGGGTCCAGGCAACAGTTGTGGGCAGTAGTATGAGTGTGAGAACTACAGGACAAACGGGACCAGAATCCAGACCAGGTTTGTAAGGGCCACAGCCAAGCAAAATGAAGTTCACAGTTTGTCCCGGTTATACACAGGGCTGGGAGTTCCAGGTTGAGTGACTAAGTAGCTATCAAGCTGCAATCATAACATCTAGATGGGCCCAGTTCTGAGATAGTAAGGGTGATGATGCTTCTACCTTCGAGATCCTGGGCTAATCCTCTGAATGTGCAATCATGCTGCCAATCCAACTTCATTCCAACCACACTGGAGGGCAGGGCTGCGGCTACCTGTTTCTTTCCCGTCATAGTCAGTTCTGGACCAGATGTTGGCCCTGTAGTGGACATATGTGGTCTTCCCGGCAGTCCTTCCTTTGGAAATGACTTCTCTATGATTCAATGTGATTTGGACATTGCCCTCCCAATACACAAGGGTAGGAATGTGGCTCAGGTCTGGCCAATAAGATTACTCCATTCCCCCTCCACAGCGAGGTGGGCTTACAGCACAGGCTGAGCCAACTTTTCTACTGAAGGTCTTCTCCTACTACTAGCATTTATTGTGTGCTTACCATGCGCCAGGAATTGTTCTAAATGTCTCCTACTACTAGCATTTATTGTGTGCTTACCATGTGCCAGGAATTGTTCTAAATGTTTCAGAAGCATTATCTCATTTAATTCTCATATCGACTCAATAGGGTAATGCTATTATAATCTCCTTTTTACAGATAAAGAAACTGAGACAGAGATAATTTGCCTAAGATCACACAGCTAGGTAGTAGAGACAGAATAACTAGGCAGTTTTGTATCAGAGCTTATGTGATTTATGTGCAAGGAAAAAACACTTGCTTCCTCTTAGTACACTATAAGGATTATATAAACTGGATTTACAAATAATCGTCTTCCCAGGTCTCGGGGTGAGAGTTGTCTGCAGTAGAGAAGAATGAGGCTATCTGTATTTTGAAAAGGAGAGAGATAGAGACAGAGACAGAGGCTCTCATTGTATGTCTTGAGTTTCTAGATCCTGATGTGCCAGAAGGTGTTCAACAAATGGACTTTTCAGTTACATGGACCAGTAAATTCCCTTTATTGTTTAAGCTACTTAGAGTTGGGTTTTTTGTCATTTGCAAATATGAGTCCTGACTACTATAGGCTTGTCTGCAGGGCACTTCAGTATGCACTGAGAGAACTGGAGAAGATGAGAGCAGAAGAAATGAGTCAGGATGTTAAAAACAGGTTGGCATCCTATGACATGCATACAATTGTTGTGGCATTCCAGGGTGCCTTGCCTTAGTGATGGTCTGTAAACATACTGACTATCCTTATACAGATATAGTCCACTGGTCCCTGGAGAGAATTCTAAAGTCAAAGCAATACAGGGATATTACCTCAAGAGGAGAAAATGTTTGGTCTGCCTTTTCAATGCCTGGGTTTATAGCATACTCCAAATAACCTGTAGAATGCTGGTTGAACACAAAAAGGCCACACCTATGAAACTGTGAAAAGCAAGGTAATTACAAGTTTGTGTTTTGAAATACACCCACATGCCCCCTTTAAAAGGTCGGGGGCTTGGCAGATTGGTTGGTTGGTGAGTCTCTCAGAAATAGCTAGATAGAATTAATACTTGTTTTACCTTTGACATTAAAAGTGTCCTATGTTCCTGGGCTTGCAGAGCAGTGTGCCTTGATGTGGTTTGGCCTTGGTATTAATACAAGCAAAGGTCTTAGAACAGTGACTGGCACATAGTAAGTGCTCATTAACCGAACACCATTCTTTTGTTCACTTCTTGATTTTCCAGATATTCTTCTCTAGCTGGTATTACGTTTCTGTTGAACAGATATTATAGTGGAATGAGTGGTAAAACTTAACTGGATGAACTATTTCAAGAAAACTTTCTAATCAATATTCCTGCACATGGACAAGTATTAGCTCCAGAACAGATTTTCAGTTCAAAGATCAAGAATGGAAAAACCGAGGCTAAGTGAATGCCCAGGGTCACACAGCTGAGGCATAACAACATTGCCATTAGAAGAATAGACTGGTACAATTAAATCGTGCCAGCCTCTCAATTTGCATTGACAATTAGAATAATTAAACTCCTATACTTTTTTATTGTGTTACAATCTGACTTTTAAAATCTGAATTAATTACCTCTATCATCAAATGAACTAACTTGAAAAGCAGAAAGTGCTTGGTCATCAAGAACCTGTAGACCTTTGTAGCTGAAAGGAACTTTAGAAATCAAATAGGTGAGAGGAAGACTGGATTAAACAGATGCCTTTCCTAGAGGACTTCTCAGAGCTTTGATTGTACTAATGTGAGTTTTGATTCTCCAATAGGGATGATCTAGTATACAACTCTCTCAAATTTATTTGACAGTGGAATTTTCCTCAGCAAGATTATTAAAATCTTGAGGTGTCTTAAACATTGTCTAGGAAATGGTGAAATAAATCTCTAAGCCTCCACGTAGGCTCACATTTTATTCTATAAATCCTAATTATTTTCCTGCTAGCTAAGGCCCAGAGTGACAGATACTTCCTTTCTCTGCTCAACGCACCTCCCCTCCCCTCAATATCAAAGTTGCTGCTAGGACCTCTATATTCCATCTGCTGCCGAGCCCTCAGCACTGGAGGGAGAGGCCAGAAACTAGAGCGGCTGTCCCAGGCCCCCACGCTCCGCTCTAAGCCCTGCACCTTTGAATCCCCCTCACGTAGAATGATAAAGTATGAGTTCAGTTATTTACTTTTTCTATTCCTTGTAGAGTGTGTTATTGAATAATACAGCTCACAAGTAAGCCCAGCTTTTGACTGCAAGATCTGAATTAAAAAGATTACAGCCCTCTATCACTCCAGTTTAAAAAGAAACCACTACTTATGTAGCTTAAAAAAAAAAAAAAAGGAAACAATGATGCTCTGTCCTCTCAGAAATGCAAGCAAAATCGTAGACTTAAGATGTTCAGATGGATTTTGTTGTTTCTGACCACCCTAAATTGCCTCATTTAAAAAGGTAGAAAATAAAATGCCTATGTTTCTCGAATTTCCAGGAACAGAGTCTGGCAGCTAATTCACTGTTGTCTTTTAGAGTTTGAAGCAAGAAAAATTACAACCAAAGTGGTGTCAATTTGCTCTATTTATCTTGGGAATTAACTTTAAAGCTTAATTGTCAAAAACAGTGACCTCTATGCTCATGATAATCCCCAGGGAATTACAAAGGCAGACTGCTTGAGTGGAATGTGAATGTCATTCTGGGGTGAATCAGCCTGTGCAGCAGCGCCTGAAGGAAACTGCTCACCCCAAGAAGGAAGGAGCTGACCCCACAAGTTTTTGTGCTTTTGTCTGAACACTCAGATCTGATTCCTAACCCACTGCTTCTGTCTGACCCCGGTTTCTGCTGCTGAGCTGGTCACAGAATTGCCTGTGGATGTGTCATGTCACCGAGACTAGGGTGGGTATCTTGAAATAGTTGAGCTGGGGTCCAATTATTGACCCCATTCAGCTCCCAAACGCCCCTGAGAAGATAGTGCAGTGGCTGGGGGAGCGGTTAAAGAATTCTGCTTGCTTAGAAAGGTCCTTGGACAGGGTTCTGTCTGGAAACTTCCCCTTATTCTGGCAGAATTTGGAACAAATGTTTGACTGAAACCATATACTATCAAATTAATAGAAAAATCATAGGACAGAGAACGATAAGTCAGAAAACAAAAATGCAAGCATACAGCTCTTAAACTGTACTTTATGAAAGTAATACAATGCTAAAAAGGAATGCATTGTACTCAGTGGAATAACCACCCCCACTGCACTCCGCCCAGCCTGATCCATTTTGCACATATTTAACTTAAAAAAAGAGAGAGAGAGGAGGAGGAGGAGGAGAAAATTATTTGATCAAATAATGGCCCAGCCTCTGTTGTGGTCAGTGTAGGCCTAGACACTCAGTGGATAATATCACCATTGTATTGAGGTGACAGTGAACAGGCAGGAGAGGTACTAAGCTTTGCTAACAGCCTTTAATAGGCACAAAAAACTTTGCCGACTGGCCCCACCCTAAATCATTGCCTGGTAAGAATGGAACCCACCAGAACAAAAACAATAATACTAAACTAGATTATATTCTACTATACACAACAATCCCCTTTTCTGAAATCTGTTAGTGTAAGTTCAGAGCTAGGAACCCTGGTCAAAGGCTTTCTTTTATTCTGAAAAATGGAGTTCAGTGATTTAGCTTTGACTCACTCTGGGAATGTTGCTCCTTTGACCAAAGCATGACTTCAAGAAAGACTTTAATGGAATGATGAGGTAGATGGAGACTCTCACTTTGCTAATCAGATCAGCCAAATCGGTCCTGGAGATCATCAGATAGGGTAGTCAGATAAACCCAATGTCTGGATCTCAGAATGGTCTAATAGGCCTCTAGACTGTTGGCTCCTATTAATAATAATGATTAACAGGAGGAAATGGAAGAGGAAATGTGGGAATCAAGTACTCTCAAATTGGGAGCGAGTTAGAAGCCAATAAAAGGAAAAGAAAGAAGAGAGAAAATATAGTCAGTAGAAAAACAACCTTGTGATTTGGCATCTGAGAAAAACAAGGTAGCATGGAGAAGGGCTTGCTGGTTTTCAAGGTTTATCTAGTCTTAAGTTATTCCAAAGCAACACTTTGGATCAACTTTTCTTAAAAAACCAATTTAAGGACTTATTGAACGTTAGTCACCTGGGGAGATCTTTACATATCTAAGTTCCCAGATCCACCTATAAAGTCTAGTATATAACCAGAGAAACTGTACTCCCCAGATGTAGTAGGTAGATTGAGACTGCACTTTTAAAATGTTTGCGTAGGAACAGATAAGCAATAGGAAGCCATTACAGGTTCTTGATGCATCTGAGGAAAATGATTAAATAAGTCTTTCAGGAAACAATCTGGTAGTAGAGGCAAATCACCTAGGGATCCGGTTAAAAATGCAGATTCTCATTCAGGTGTTCTGACTGCATTCTTAATCAGCCCCCAGATGAGCCCAAAGCTGCTGGTCCTCCAACTACATTCAGAAAAGCTAAATCTTGGAGGAGAGCTGAGGGTAGAGCTCTGATACTCCTGGCTCTTGATGCATACAGCACAACGAACGGGCTGCTGGGATCAAGTCAACATCTTTTTCTGGAGGGAAATTCCAGCTTCACTCTAGATGACATTGTGAGGTATTAAAGAAAGAGTCTTCTTTAAAATCAGGAGTCCCAGCTCTGGGCTGTGGAAAAGTCAGCTAGCTTGAGAAAAGTTACTTTCCTTACTTAGCTTCTGTGGCCACATTAGGAAAAATGACAGAACTGGATTATATTGTCTCTAAAATACTTTCTCATTCCATGATCCTAAATTCTCTAACCCCAGCACATTGAATAGGGTCGGACCAACTTAGGTGGACTTCTCTAACTCTGCAGGTTATTAGTTACTGTATTTTAAAGAATCAACACTAGTATCTTACATCTTTTGGGTATGTCTGCTGTAAAGCATACATGTCTTCCCTTTATATCAATTGTATACACTACAATTTAGACATTTAATTACACCCTAAAGGGGGGAAATACATTTGTACGTGGGGGGTTGATAAAAGAAAATGCTATTGTATACAGACTGAAAAACATTATACTTTATTTTTAAAATATTGTAAGAGCTGGTATAAACAAGTCATAGTTTACAGATGTGTGTAAAAGCTGCATGAACTGTGCACATTTACTATTTGGAGAGAAAAAAACTTGGTTTTAAAAATTGTTTGGACTGTATGTTCTTTTCCTTTTTAGTAGGGTGGGGAGCCAAAGGAGTTGAATTACAGGGTAGGATATAAAATACCTCCTTTAAGGAAATAAATGTGTAATAGGAACTATCTAGGCAGTTCTCTCACGCATGGGAATCCCCTGGGGCTGGTGTAAATGTGTGTAAGTATGTCCTCAGTGTCACTCCAGATGTTTCTGCAGGGAAAGAATCCTTTCCCCACACATAGACATTAACACTTTGCTTGTAACCTCCATGCTCAGACTTGCTCCAAGCCAAGCAGCAGCCTGAAGGGGTACCCCAGGTGAGACTGGGGATCCACAGGTTCTTCCCATCCCTGACCCTCTACACCTGGAAGATTATGTGTGTTGCTAAGTATTCTCCTAGGCTTGGAGGGAAGAATTGAGCCTGTAAATATTAATACAGGATGAGGCTCAAAAGAAAAGTTTACCAGGCAGAGAAGTCAGGCCAGGACAACTTTAAATGCTAATTAAGTCTCTCTACACTTATCTTTGGAGACTGTCCTTGGGCTCTAGCTGAGCAGGGCCTTCTCTGCTGTGTGGGGGGTCTGCTTGTAGTTTTGACTCCATCCCTCAGGGCAACCTGAGCTGCACATTTTTGCTGCAGCCTCTGGCTGCCAAAGCTGTAAAAAGGCAGATCCTAGTTTCTGCAGTTGCCCCTAAGCCTGCTTGACATGGTAAGAAGGCCAGGAAGAATCCAGAGCTTCCACTTTTCCTCTAGTATGTTCTCTCGTTTCTCATCCCATGTTCCAAGGGAAAAAATGAAATTCTCCTGCTGAAGACCCATTCGAGTGTTCTGCCTGGCACCCCAGGACCCATTCCACAAAGGGAACAACGCCAGATGGTACCAAAGGTGTTCTCCGCAATCCACAACAAGATTGTCCCCAGGCAGGCTCCTGACACCTCTGGACTCTCCACACCACCCACCTTCTTTGTTCACACCTCCTCACTCTGAGCAGAAAGTCATACCAGCAGCCACAACTAAGAGTGAGTAAGTAGTGGCAACATGCTGAGGGGTTCCAAAACCATAAAAGCAGCAAAGGGGATAGTGAACACTATCCAGAACCAATGACAGTGATTATGGTACCAATACATATACAATAATACACACAAAGAATGAAGCACCAGGGCTAGACATCCTAAGACAGAGACTGGTCATCCCCAATATACATTTTCCTCTTCTTTAGTAATAGAAGCCCGAATTTCAGCAGGGCATATGGCCATCAGAGTAAAGACTATAGTCCCCAGCCTCCCTTGCAGCTGGGTATGGCTATGTGACTAGGTTTTGATTTCTGTGGAGTCTTCTTAAAGAGAGGGAACTCACCCTTCTTCATGCCTTCCTTCCTTGCCACTGGCTGGAATGCAGCCATCTTGGACTATAAGGTACAAGTCACTTTTTGAAGTTGGTGGAACAAGATAGGAGGAGTCAAAGTACCTGATAATCAAGGAGCTAGCCACTATATTGACTCTGTCTGGCCTATGTTTATGTGAGAGATAAATTAACTTCTCTATTGTTTAAACCCATGTTATTTGGGATTTTCTGATATCAGAGCTCAGTTGTATTCTAACTGATAATATTTCCTTTCCCTTAAGACCTGCTATATCAATGACATCCCCACATTAATTGCATCATTTCATTGTAGAGTAATATCCAAAATAATAACTTTTAAGCCTAAAAAAACCTATTCATCACAGATCTACTCTATGTATTCTCTAATTGCAATAAAAAAGAGAGTACAACAAAATGTAATGCACAGTACAGTATTCCTATTTATCAACAAACAATGAAAGTGTAGATAAAAGGCAGATAACTTTTTCTCTAGAAAGTCTTGTTACAGCAACTTAATTTCTGTACTCTTGACCACTAGATACTAGCACTGGGTCAGATTTCTTCTCCGTGGTCTTCTCTCCAAGTCCTTGGAGGAGTGGAAGGAATAATTTTGTGCTGATGAGGTCAGTTCATGGTAATGGGTAAGGAAGAATCATAACTACTGATAGCATTGATATGCATCCATGTCATTTAGCCCTCAGAATATCCTTAAATGGCAAATTTAGAAACTGAGGCTCCAACTAGTGGCATGACTTGCTCAAGGTAATTAACTATTAACTTGAGACTTTGGATTCAAGTTTTCCAATTCATACTATATCATAATTGCCTACTTACTTGTCTGTTTCTCCACTAGACAGTAGCTTCTTATTCACTGTTGCATCCCCAGCACCTACCACAAGGCCTAACATACTAAACATCCTCAATCAATATGTTAAATGAATTAACAAGTCTCGCATTGCTCCCTTGCTCTGCAAGGGTTCTACTAGCCAATGCTCTTAATATATTACAGGTCACTCCCAGGCCATATGGCCTGTCAAGAGAATGTGGTCAAGGATGAGACAGAGGGGAGCAGGAATGGCGAACACACCCATATGACACACTTGTGTTCTCTTCCACACTCTCCTGAGCCTGGGTGGGCCCACCACGCAGGGCATTGGCTGTGTGCCTCACAGCCTGGGAGACAACTTGCACTTTGTGTACTTTTCCAGGGAGAGGAAAAGGCAACTGTGGTCTAACACGTGTTAGAAATACCGCTGCCTGGTGTCCTGACATTATAGCATCCACCCAGTCTGATTCCTGGATGCAGGCCCACTTGCCAAGCATGGCTGGGGAGGTAGAGGGAGAGGACATGGGAAGAGGGGTTAGGCAATGTGAAATGAAGTATGTGGCCAAGACATGCAATGTGACCAGGCATTAAGACACAGTATATGGGGCAAGAGTAAAATGGGGTCTCTCAGCTTCTTCTATTTGTGTGTCTCCAGACCCATTGAAGTTGTCTGTGCTTAGGCTAAGAGGCAAGGATAATAGAGCTCATCATTACCTGTAAGACCTGGATTCTCTAAAGCCACCACCTGAATCTGAGCTGGTCCTGCCTCAAGTTCTCCCAAGGAACAGTGAGGACGCAGCCAGCCTAGATGCCTGCTACTTCCTTTCCTTTACTCCTCCCTCCAGTGAGGCTGCCAGAGGAAGAACGCTTTATGATGTTTTTTCTTTCTTTCTTTCTTTCTTTCTTTCTTTCTTTCTTTCTTTCTTTCTTTCTTTCTTTCTTTCTTTCTTTCTTTCTTTCTTTCTTTCTTTCTGTGGCTACCTACAGAGTCAAAGGGTGAAAAAGGGCTTGAGTGAGCTATGGTCACCAATCATAAGAAATCTACAGCTAAATTATCACCTGGCATGATGGAAATAACATTATTGTAAAATGTTGTCATGATATTAAGGTCTTCCAGTTGGGAACCAAAAGTTAAGCCAGTGCTGGCATTCATTTTCCAATAAATGAGCTGGCTTAAACACCAACTTTCTCTCCTTGACTTGTAAAATGGACCTAAAAATGTAACGGAGTTCAATAAATGTTTTAAAGATTGCTATTAAGTACAAATGCTTTAACAATTTAACAAAACCAGAGGAAAACAACCTTAAAAGCCCACCTTCCTTGCCCTTGCCCCACCCCCTAGTCAGGATGAAAGTTCAGGGTCTCAAACAATAACACATTTGCCTGGTACCTAGTACATAATAGATACACAAATATATTCGGTGACAAGGAATTCTATGTGCCTTATGAGTTGGCACCTCATGGAATTTTTAGAGTTTGCTGACTTGGATTAGATTCAAAAATAGTGTATTAATCCTCCAGGATAATATTCACAGGCAAACTACAGGAATATGCATTTTCCTTTGTTAAAACTTGTATCTGCATTCAAATATTGGCCTTGGCATTTCCTGAATACTGGCTGTTTTGAATGTTATTATGTCAAACCATCTGCACTGGAAAGCAAAATCCTGTTAAGAAATATGATCACAGGTTGTAAAGAGATTATCATGTTCCTGACCATTATATATTTTATATTTTGAAAATCCCCGTAAGAACAGGTCATATTAAAATTCCAACTCTTTGTCAAAGTGGAGCTGAGTACTTTTATACAATTTATGACTAAGGTCAATATGAAAATTCAATTTTTTTGTATATATTTCCAGTGGCTTCCCTGCTTTGGCTCACTATAATGAAACTTTTTCTCTGAATCTGAAACTGGATAACAGTGGCTTCTAGTTAGACCTGATCTTTGAGAAACTCTCCTCTGCCTTCAAGGCAAAGTGCCTCTACTGCTCTCAATGCCACAACCAGAAAATGGTCTAGAGAAGGTGGCTCTTTACATGGCTGAGGACAGATTCTGGAGAGAAAGTGCAAAGTGAAAGCTTAAGGGAGGTTTTTTTGGCCTTAGAAAACTAGAAAGCATGAGTTTCATTCCGATTTTTAGATACTCTGGGAGGAGGCAAAATAGACTATTCTTGTACTTCAAAGGGAAAAGTAAAGGTATTGAGCCCAGTCTCTAGGTGACAAATCCGCAGGTCAAGGGTCACAGCCCAGGTACACCTGACCTCCGAAGCTGGGCAGCTCTGGGCAGCAGGACGTGAGATGGGAGCGGGTGGGAACCCCGGGTGCCAAGTCGGTGAGAACAACCATGTCAGTTTCCGTTGTTCTAAGAGTGTCCAGAGCAGCTGCAGAGAAATGCAAGGGCACCCAGGCTTCAGGCCCCAGTCCAAACACTCCGAGGATTTTGACACTCTCTCAATCCCCCACCCCCATCCATGTCACGCACTCTGACCCAGTGCAGAGAGGGCAAGGAGGGTGTGAGCAGTTTGCGTCCACATGGAAGTGTAGGCAGCAGGCACACGGAGTCCCTAAGATGTGGTGAAAATAGGCAGAGAATAACGTAAGCCTGGACGAGAACAAAGTCGAGGGTCAGGAAAGGTCATAAAATTGTAAGATGAGGTGCGATGCTTCTGTTCGGTCCCTAATAGGGGTATTTTCTGAAATCATATCGAATCTAGTATTAGATTCTAATAATAAACAAGCAAACAACTGACCACAAAAGGGGAAGGCACCCTTACTGCGCTCTGTCTGTCTCTCTGTCTCTCTCCCTCCCTCTTGTCTCTCTCTCTCTGTCTCTCTAACTTCCTGACCAGACTCCTTGAGGAGAGGGGTCCTGTCTTGTTCACCTGGGGATCCTCAGCATGTCTCCAAATATTTGGGAGGTGCCTCGGGAAAGTCAGACGAATGAGAGCCAGCAAATGAACAAATGAGAGAAAGAGTGAATTGGCTGCCCTAAGAAGTCGTTTTCACATGCATTCTCTGATGAGAAAGAAAAGGAGGAAGAGGAAGACAGCCGAAAAGATAAATTGCGCCCGCCCGAGATTGCTCCCTAATGTCAATTCGTCTAGGTCAATGGCTCTCAAACTTAGCGTGCTCTGGAATCACCTGGAGGGTTTGTTCACAGTTCGCGGGGCCCACTCTCAGAGTATCTGACAGTAAGTGGGGCCAAGAATCTGCATTTCTAACAAGTTCCAGACGTCGCTGATGCTATTGGACCACACTTTAAGAACTGCTGCTCTGGATGGTAACTCTGGACAGATCCCAGCGTCCCAGAGAAACCACCTCTGCAGTGGGAATTGAAAACTCAAGGCCCGACATTTTAAAAACAGATCGCACAGTTCAGAGAGCAGAACTGCTCAGCTCCAGCTTGTCCACAGCCATGTAGGAATGAGAGCTCACGGGAAATCAAGATTTTCGTTTGAATTTTCCCAATTTTTAAGCGTTGTCAAGTTTTTTTTTTGTGTTGTTTGTTGTTGTTGTTGTTGTTGTTTTTAGTGAAAGCCTAATAAAAATGAGTTGGCAGACTCTGCCCTAATCTTTTCTGAGGATGAGTGTTCCGAAGCTCGAGGGCAGGAACAGTCCCATGCTCGGCAGGTGGAGCTGCCCCAGAGAGCCATTCACTGGGCTCTCCCTCCTGGGAGGCTCCTAGGTCTTGTGGTCCGCTGCTTGTTTTTTTGTAAACCTGGTCTCCCTTGTCACTGACACCAGCAGGCTTCGTTGGAAAAGCACCTGGAATTCGAAGCTGTCCTTTGTCACGAGAGCCTCAGAGTTGACCTGGCTCTCTCTGGCGAGGCAAACTGGAGACCCGCTCCACAAGCTGCACTGAAGGCGAAAACGCCGCGCGTCCGCGTGCATCCTGGGAGCCCGCGTCCACACCCTCAGGCGGCGCGCGCCTTGGGTCCGCAAGGTCCCTCGCGCGCCCAGCACGTGCCGGCCCCAGCCCCGGCTGCTGCGGGCTCAAGCCCTGGAGACCTCGCGGGAGGCTGACGGGTCGCCGGCGGCCTCGAGCTGGCTCTGGCCCTTGTTACTGCGGCGGCTGAAGACCTCACCCGGGAAAGCCAAACTCCAACAGGACCCGAGCTCACAAGAGGGTTTCCCCCAGGCTTGCCCACCCCAGTTATGGCCACGTAGCTAACCCCCTGTCCCGATCTTCGGCCTCCGCAGGCAGCTACCCCTTCCCACTGTCTCAGTGCCTGCAAGCCGGTGGCTGGAAGGGAGCCCGCCGCGGCCTCCCGCGGAATGAAGCTGAGCGAGCGGCAGTAGGCACAGGCAGAGCGCCGCTGGGCCCAGCGCGCCCTCTTCACTCTCCCTGTCCCCAGGGAACAGCCGACCAGGCGAGGCGGACCCCGGGTGCTTGAGGCTGTCGGGCCAGGCCCAGCTCAGGAGGTGGCTGGGCCCAGGGACAGCTGGAGGCGGTGGGTGGTCCTCAGGCCGGCCAGCCGCGGGCTGGCTCCCAAGCGATCCGCGCCTCGATACTCTTCTCTCCCCCACTCTCAGGTCTAAGGGGAGCACCTCCCACCAAGGGATCCTTTCCCGACAGGGCTTCAAATGCTGAGGTAGGGCGAGGGGTAAGGCTTGGAGAGTGCGGCAGCTTTTCCGAATGCAGTTCCTTGAAAAACCTCTCTGCTCTCCGGCAGGGACAATGTCCGAGGCTGATATCTGAACACATCAGCACCGGACCGCTGAGAATTCCTTGCGCTGGGATCAGAACTAGTGTCTTTCCCTGCCTTTCAGAAGTCAGAGCCGCTGTGAGCGGCGTTGTGAGTCCAATAATTCGTCTTAGAAAAACCCGCTAGGAGAGGAGTTACTAGGGGCGGTCACTGCATGGAACGCTCAACAATGCCCAAGTGGTGGGGTTAGAGTGGCTTCCTGGCCCTGACGACAGGCCCAGACCCTCTCCCCAGCATCCTTGAGGCGCACACGACTTTTCTCCGCTGCAAACCGGCTCAGGTGGAGGTGAAAGGTTCCAGCCGCCAGAGTGGACGCCGGCGGCCTGCGTTCACACCCGCGTGCCGCCTGAGTGACCGCCCGCGCTGCCCGCGGCGCCCGCGTCACGTAGTGCTTGGCCGGTGCCTCCAGGGGGCGCTGCGGCTCTTCTCGCGGGCCGCTGAGATTCCCGCCCCGGCTACGTTTTCCCATCCCATCCGTGTGTGGAGCGCCGACTCGAACATACTTTTTAAAAGATAAAATTCTTAGTTTTCTGGCCCCTACCTCCGCCCCCTCAGTTATGATCCCAGAGCCCGCGATTCTCCTCACTACTCCGGGGCTGGAGTGCACGCTCCCAGAGAATAACTGGGCTTCCAACTCCTCTGTGCTCCGGCGAAAAGCGGCAAACAGTGCGGGAAGTTCAAATGCAAAAGGTCCTGGCCCTGCAGAGGCAGGCGAAGGTCGGGGAGAAGGGAGGCGAGTCCTCGGAGGTAATGGCAGCTGGGATCCGTGGGAAAAGATGGGGTTTTCATAATTTATGTCTTAAAGGGTAGACGTTTTTAGGTTGTCGGCAGCGCATAGTCAGAACGGGAAGGCTCGGAGTCAGCTCGAGGGATGTCTGCTTGACACCTGCTCGCTGTTTAACTGGCAGAACCTCCTGGGTGGGCCGGAGTGGGGGGCGAGGAGGGGGGAGGCTTGTGCTGCCAGCCCCCTCTTCCTCCAGCTCTTCTGCGTTTCCTTTCACCCGCCTTCATTCTGTTCTCAAGCGGAGTAAACTTTCGGCAGTTCGGGTTTGGGCAGTAACTGCTCGCGCGCCCCTAGTCAGTCTGTTAGCCATTTCCCTGGTGCGTTCTGGTGTCGAAAGCTCAGAACCCCGAGGAAAGCAGATGACTAAGTTGGCGGAAATGTCAGAGTGAACCGGCCGCGCAGCTTTCGGAGGGTGCATGGGGCATGGGAAGGCTGCGCAGAGACTCAGTCCCGCGGCACGGGGTCTTCTCTCCCCTCACACCCGAATCCCGCAACTCGCCGGGGCCCTATGGCTTATTTTCCATGCCGGGCTTTGTAGCCCAGGGAGTCCAGCAGCCGAGCATGCTCCTGGCTAAGCCCTCACAATGCATGCGCTCTAGACGCCAGCGTGGGCAAGGGGCTTGCCGAGACTGAGCGTGGAGGAACTACAGGGCCCGCCACGGGTGGTCGCCGAGGTGGTCTGAGGGAGCCCTTCCTGCAGTGCGGCGTGGTGCCCAGCCTCCAGCTCGCCCTCTGCGTGGGGCACGCACCTGCCCCGTGCGGTGGCCGGGCCTGGAGGCTGCGGAGGCTCTGCCTGGCCCTGCGGCTTCCCCCGAAGTCCGGAGCTCGCCTACTCCTCCCTACCTTTCAAGCAACCGCAGCGCTCTGGGCTGGCGTGGCCCAGACTTCACTATGGAACTTCAGAGGCTTGAGTGGGCGAGGTAAACATGGAAAAACCTGGGCTCAGGAGGTTTGCAGAAAGAGGGGGCAGCTCGTGTGTGGCTGGAAATTCCGTCTACCTCTCGGGAAAAGCAGACGATTCCTCCCACCACACACACACACACACACACACACACACACACACACACACACACGCAACGGTGGGAAGGTGTGAAGCCCGCCTCTGGGGAATTGCCTCCACTTTGGTGAAAAGGAAATACAAAGCGTAGGAACACTCTTCGGATCACCACCCCTGGAGTGTATGTCCTGGGGGTCTGAAAGAAGAGAAAGTTCCCTTCAAATCTTCCAAATTGGGAAAAGCTGCGGAAAGAATGAGGCGGTTAGAGAGAGGGGACCGCAGGCATCCCGGTAGCTGGGGCTCAGGACTGAGTATTAAAATGAAAGCACCCCTGTAGAAACCACAAGGGATAAGGGAAAACGTTTTAAAAAAATAAAACACCTGAACTCTTAAGTATTTTACTACTTCCACGCTGTTTGTCAAATCTATTTTGAAGCAGTTAAATACTGAAGGATATTGAACACTCAGGTCTGCATTCCAAGCTCACTTTTTAATCTTTGCAACTTTGAAATTGGAAGAGAAGAAGAAGAAGAAGAAGAAGAAGAAGAAGAAGAAGAAGAAGAAGAAGAAGAAGAAGAAGAAGAAGAAGAAGAAGAAGGAGAAAGATCTGCTATCCCTGAATTATGTTTTAGCAAAAGAACGAAAAAATTTATCCACCTCGGCATAAATAAAATTAGAAGGAATTTCATCTTAAAATACTCTCTCATAGTTTCTGCCTGGCTGCCCAATCACTGGTTCGCCTTTTGGCAGTTTTTCGTCTTCTCCTTATATTTGACCATTTCCCCCCAACGATTGAGATTATTTTAATTGTCTTTTGAGGCGGCAAATCCCAAATCATCTTTTACAATTTTAAATTGTACAGCCTGCTGGCTGGAAGATCTGTCAGCCCAAAACGCGGACTTGTCCGAGGCTATGACAAATTCCCTGTGGCGACTCGTCTGCTACGAAGGGCATTTTGCTCAGTGTTGCTCAGGCAGATCTCGTCTGGAAAGAGGATGTTTAGAATGAGTGTGTGTCATTTTCTTTCTGTCACTGGGTCACCCTACTTCCAGAGTATTTGTGTGTTCTGCACTTATCCTCACATAGGACCAAACCTTTAGAAGAACCTGAAAAATGTATCTCTATACTTCAAATTTGATTAAGTATCCTGGCGACTGAACAAAGAACTCTATTTAGGGGTTGTGGGGACTGGGAATGAAGATGTACTTGTTTTGAGAAGCTAAAATAGTATTTTCCTAATTTTTTTAAATGATCGTTCTTCATTCTAGATGGATTCTTTATTAATTTGCCAGTGGGTTGCAGAAGCCCGCCTCTTTAACCAAGTTGGTTAACTGCGTATGAAATGTACAATGGCTGATTAAAGCTTAAATATTGGAAGAAATTTCTCCTGGAACATTCCACATATGTCTTTGCAGTAATTACGAAATTAGTCAATGGTCACTTCTATAAACAAACTTCTTTTGAAAACAGACGAAAGCAGACTACATATATAGTCATAATTCATTAAAATATGTACAAGACTGTATTTTAAATTGGAGAGGTGATATATGCTGGAGAATACAGTCTAGAACTAATTGATTTTACCCTACAAAGAAGACGGTTATGTTAAAAGTGTTAAGATATGGAAATTAATCAAGCGAGCGTACCAAGTAAAACCACAAAATGCCCTTGGGGTTTTTCTGTGGGGTCTTCGGGAGGCAGAAAAGCAGTTGTTGTTTCTAACAATGTAAGAAAAAGTGGCACCGAGAAGGAAGGTGGTGAGCGTTGTATTTGTGTGCGAATTTTGAACTGAGTCACCTTCAGCTCTGCCTCTGTAGCTGGGAAACCTCGAGCAAACCTGTGCCTTTAAGACTCAGTTGCTATCCAAACACAAGTAAACAGAGTGGACCATTAGCGGGCGCCGGGCGCGGAGGCGGAGCCAGGGCGCAGTGGGCCCAGCGCGGCTGCCCGCCCGAAGGGGAGGCGGGGCCGCTACTAAAGCCTTGGACTCGGGGCGGCGAGCAGCCTGGGGAGGGACGCGGGCGGGGACAGAGCTCGGCGCGCTCGCTGCTGGAGGGTAATGGCCCTGCAAGACTGCAGAGTGCGACCTTCCGCGGAGTCGGCGAGAGGCTGGCGGAGGTGCGGAGTTCCGGGCGAGCACTGAGCATCGGCTCCAAGTACCTCGGGTCTTTACGCGTTCTACATTCACAGGCTCCGACGAAGGCGAGGATCCGCTCTCGCGGCTTGTGGTGTTCTAGATCATGTCTGCGGCTCCCGAAACTCCACGCGGAAAAAGAAATTTGCCGGGCGTGGACCCAATGACCTTTTCAAGCTGTGCGCCTCACTGCCTGGACCGGGTCTGAACGGCGCTGCCCAGGCGGACCTTTCTGCGGGAGGTGAGTGTCCGCTCTGGGAAGGGACTTAAGCCTCCTTAAGAAAGGAAGGGTGACGGGGATGCAGGGGCGCTCAGTCCGGCGTGCCACAAGCTCAGAAATAGTGAAAAGATATCATATAGGCGCAATCCTGGGGCATTGTGTTTCTCACTTTATCGGATCCCAGGCACGCCACTGCCAGCTAACACCCAACGACAACCAATTTTATATACTGTTTTTAGTTTTGATTTGCGACATTTAATGTAAGCATGCAGCAAGGCTTCTTATAAAAGCTGATCGACGTACGCTGAGATAAAACCCCATTACCGCAGGATGTTTCTGACCCTGTCATAGGATTCCTGGTCCACCCGTTCGGGGCATCCCCCGTGGTGCAGCGCGGACGCGCCAGGACATACAGTGCCTGTCGGGCTAACGAGTTTCAAGAAGGAAGTAATAGTTCAGTCCTAGGTAATTCTCCAACTTGTGTTGGCCTTTTGATTTTCTTCCCATTCTCCAGTCCTGGAGGAGGGGGCAGAAGGCAAATTCTCCCAGAATTTAAACGCTTGGATTATCGAGAAATAGCAACAAAGGAAGGAGTTGCGGTGGTAGAAAGGAGGGAGAAAAAGGTGTTTGTGGACAGAGCTCTAGATCAGTCTCCCTACCTGTTAGCAGAGAACAAAAGAGGGCTGGCGTTTCCCAGAGCGAAACGCCGCGGACAGCTACTTTCTCTGCTAAACAAACTGCAGTCCTGAGCAGAACAAGAAAATTACTCAAGCAGGGGAAGCGAGGGAACAGAGAGAAACAACCCAGATTATGCAGAAGGCATCTTAATTTAATTAACTCCTTGAGAAGGCAGAGGCGCTGCACAGGGGCAGGAACTTCGCGGCTGTTCTCTGTTCACCCGATCTAGTCGGGCCATTTTTATTTATTTATTTTTAAATGATCTCCTTATATCCACTTGGACTGTAGCTGTCTGATTTATGTAAAATTCCACTGTGGCTTGAGCTGAAATTCAGCGAGCATATTTATCTATCAGTTATTTCTCTCAGACAACAACACAGGTTTTAGTAGATGACCCTTGACTACTGTATATTAGTTTTAGATAATGCAGTGTAATAACATTGTTACCAAAAAGCAAGACTCATGATCAAATTACCGCATAACTTTCTTTTCTCCAATGTTTTGAAAGCTTCATTGAACTTAGTATGTACACATCTCACTTGTTGACAGCCAGTGAACTAAATTTTACAAAACCTAGTACATGCCTGGAAATTCCTGTGAAGAAGACTGATGAAAGAAAACTAGCCTCAGCTCCATTGAGATACTTATGTCTTTTCATTGGTTTAAGTTTCTTTCCTTGCAAAATTAAAAATAACCAATGGTCGGAGAAACAGTATGATGGAGAAATGACAGCAAACGATGATAGCTGTTATTGCCTATAACAGTGTGTGGGAACTACATGCTCAACTCCAGATAAAACGAAAGTACTTTAAATCTCTGCATTGACTTAAAATATCTTTTGACATATATTTCCAGCAACTCAGCGGGAGAGTGGAAATTTAAATTCTCTTTGTGGCAAAAGTGTTTGGTGGATGTTTAGGATTGTTCTGTTTGTAAAAGGGTTTCAGAAGTCACCAGTGGTCTGCTCTTCTGGAAGAAATGATTTGTCCTGCAAATTAAAATGAACATACTATGAAACAGCACTTTTGTGCCACCATGAAGCTGAATTAATATTAACAGAGTCAATTTTTATGTTATAAACCATTGGGCAAAAAGGGAAGGAAGATGGCACTGAACTTTATGCTGGAAGAATTAACATTTAACCTTTATGGCAGAGTTCACTTCATGCATTTGGAATTGAAACCACAAGTCCCGGTAGTCCTTCAGTTCACAACTCCCCCCCACCCACACACACACACCATACACACATATACTCACGTAGAATATAGTAGGAGTTGTACTTGCCTCCTGTATTTATTTCTAAGAAATCTAGTCTGGGAATACACCCAAATAATTTTGGTTTCTCCTCTATGGCGGAGTCTACTTTTTAACACTAGGGGGAAAATAATATTTTGAATCTGGAAAATCCTCATTATGCAAAAAGAAGGAAATAAAGATACAATTTATTATTTTTAATGAGAGAGGAAATAATGAGGTAGATTACCAGAGATGTTAGTAGAATCCTTTTGTTCACTATCTCTCTAGGACAGGGCTTGAGGGATTGCCATTGAACAAAAATGAATCCTGATTTGTGGTGGGAAAGTTTATACCGAGTGGGGGTTTACAGTTTCGGTTGAATGGTCTGACTGAGACCCTCTGACTGTTACACACCTCTCATTAACTCCGGGCCTGAACTCCCAGACCGCATTACACCGGGCAGAAACGGTTCATTAATAAATCCCTGTCTCTGAGCCTTTCCAAACAGAGAAGGAGGGAGGGAAGGTGTGGGCCTCAGGGAGGCAGCCAGATTTTGCCTTGCCAGAGCGCTGTGTCATCAGCGCAGCCCCCTAAGTCTGCCCTCAGAGCCACTGGCAACACAACACACTAGAGAAGAAAATTCAAGCGCAGAAAGGGGTGGGTGGGGAGAAAGGCAGAAAAAACTCCCCCATCTTTCTGCGGGGTTCCAAAGCCAAGCACAAAAGATGTCTCAGACGGCCTGTCTGCTCCTCATCAGGGAAAGCGCTCTGCTGTTAGTCCCGCACCTGGGGAGCCGCCCTCAGAGGCAAGGCCCAGGCCCGCCGAACGGCATGAACCCTCTGCTATAAAGGGGCTGACAAGTGGGAGAAGGCAGGCCAATCCCGAAGGCAGGTGAGGTGTCCCTGGGAACCTGGGTCTGAAAGTAGACCTGGGTGTTTCCATTGGGGGCGCAGGGAAAGAGGAGCGCGTGCACTCCGTTTAGGCCGCGGCCTCCGACCCCAGGCCGGGCTTCCCGGTAGCAGGAGCTACGCCGCACACACCTCTGGGCGAATAACAAGCTTCCTCCAGGCCGGCAGAGCCGCCCTGTACCCTGCCCGCTGTGGCTCCCCTGCTGCTCCTTCCCTTTCCTTCCCATGGGAGCCCTCTTTCCTTCCTTCTCCTGGGGCCTCACGGGTGTAGGAGCAGCTCCCGGTGCCAGGTCAGGAAGCTGTTTGGGCCTCGGGAGAGCTAGGCACTCAACATGCGATAAGGGGTTCCGGCCTCAGTGACGTTCTCCGCCCACCCCCAACTATTCCCCGGGAGCCAAACCATCTGGAAGGGATCTTGGTGGGGGGTGGGAGGGGACGGCCCCTGGGAAAGAGGAGGGGGCGATTCCAGGTCGAACCCGGCCCCCGAGGTGTCACTTTTCTTTCCCGCGGGCCGTCACTGCTGATAAATGGGACTGAGGCAGAGGAAGGAAAAAGAAAACCTCCGAGGTCAGCGCGGGGCGAGGCGGGCCCCTTTGAGGGCCCGAGGGCCCAGGAGCTCGAAGTGTGCCCCGGCTGCGCTCCCGTAGCCCGGCCGCCGGCGTAAGCGCGGGAAAGGCCGCCGCGAGGCAAAGCAGCGGGTGCAGGGCGCAGCGCGAGGAGCAGCCGCACGGGGGCTGAGCTGGGCCCTCGGTCTGCAGAAGGGACCCACAACCCGTCATTCCCTGGGGAGCTCGTAGGCGCCCTGGCGACAGAGGCTCGGCCTGGGCCTGGGGGCACTGGCGTCGCGGGCCGTCGCTGTTGACGGAGTTTTGCTCGACAGTGTGGGGCAGGTGGGCCGGACTAGGTGCTGCCTTTGCTGGAGCGCCCCTGCCCACCTCTCTTTCTCAGGCCCAGGTCTACCGCTCGGTGCGTGCTGGAATCCGACCTTCCTGTGGGCTCCCACCTCGCCAGGGTATCTTTTCCTGTCTCGCCTGACAGGCTGGCCCTGGGGCTGAGCTAGGTGTGGACTCGCTGGGCTGCCGCTGCGTTTCCCTCTCCATTCATTTGGGGGCCTGGAGTAGAGTGAGGAGGAAGACTTAGGAGGAAGGTGTGGTAACCCGCGCCGGCGCCAAATGTCAGGCTGATCTGGCTTGGATAATAGTCACGACTCTCTCTCTCTGTCATTTTTAGGATTTCTCTGCGTGTTGTCTCTCTGGGTTTTCGTCGGAGCCCCACGCCCACTCGCCTCTGAGATCTGGAAGAAAGGGGCGGCTCCTTCCGCCCCCCAGCACACCGGAGAATGGGGAGCAAGGCCCTACCCGCGCCCATCCCGCTCCATCCGTCGCTGCAGCTCACCAATTACTCCTTCCTGCAGGCGGTGAACACCTTCCCCGCCGCAGTGGACCACCTGCAGGGCCTGTACGGTCTCAGCGCCGTGCAGACCATGCACATGAACCACTGGACGCTGGGATACCCCAACGTGCACGAGATCACCCGCTCCACCATCACCGAGATGGCGGCGGCGCAGGGCCTCGTGGACGCGCGCTTCCCCTTTCCGGCTCTGCCCTTTACAACCCACCTCTTCCACCCCAAGCAGGGAGCCATTGCCCACGTTCTCCCAGCCCTGCACAAGGACCGGCCCCGTTTTGACTTTGCCAACTTAGCTGTGGCCGCCACGCAAGAGGACCCCCCTAAAATGGGAGAGCTGACCAAGCTGAGCTCGGGGCTGGGTAGCCCCATCTCGGGCCTCAGTAAATTGACTCCGGACAGAAAGCCCTCCCGAGGGAGGCTGCCTTCCAAAACAAAAAAAGAGTTTATCTGCAAGTTTTGCGGTAGACATTTTACCAAATCCTACAACTTGCTCATACACGAGAGGACCCACACGGATGAGAGGCCGTACACGTGTGATATCTGCCACAAGGCCTTCCGGAGGCAAGATCATCTGCGGGATCACAGGTGAGGTGGGGAACGAGGTTGGCTGGGGAAGGGAAGGTGAATTTGTCCAGAATATCTAAGCCTCATAGACATACTAAGTGTCACTAAAATACCCTCGAAACTAGACTACATCCCCAAAGGCGCACCCCCGCCAGCCACAGCTAACCCCAACATTTACCTTTTCCCTTCCTTCACCGTGCCCTGGCTGTGTTCTTGTTAGGCATTCAGAAGGGGCTTTCCCCATCCTTAGGCAGTTAAATTTGGTGGGTTGGTCTTGATGCTGGGTTTGGTTTCCTCCCGGTCATCCTTGGGGTGAGGCAGGTAAAGCTGAGGAACCCCGAAGATTTTCCCACGGTGGCTGCGGTCAGACCACTTCTGGAAATCTATTCCGGCTGCCTCCACTGGGTTGCTTCCCTTCCCTACCTCCCGCCACCTCCCAGCCTCGGTTGCGCTACTGAGCCTCACACAGCAACCTTCCTTTTAAATTTGTTTAAACTTGATCACTGAATTTAGACACAGCTCCCCATCTACCCCCACCCCTCCCACCTTCAACTCGGTATTAATGTCAATTGAAGAAATACTATAACGTAAGTGTTTTCATCCGGTAAAAACGTCCCAGGAGTGGGGGTGGGGCATCTCTCTCCAGACTGTACTTGCTGTTCCCCAAGATGGGGCTTCCCTGTACGCATCCTCCGCCGCCGTTAAGGGATTCGCTGAAATCAGTCCCCCTTCACTCGGCCTTGCCTTACATTCGGATTTGGCCAGTTTAAATCTCGGGGAAACCGTGGAGGCCAGGAAGGACTCAGTCGGCAAGATTTCGAGCTCCAAAATATGCCAGAGAGGGCGATCAAGTGTAGATAATGCCGGCGTCCAGTGAATGTTTTGAGGAATCTGTTAGTCGAGGTTAACCATAAACAGAATTACAGGGAGTGGGGGCGGGGGTGGGGAGAGGTGGATATAATCTGAAAACCTAAATAATAGGAATCCTGTTTCTTTTGTCCTTTCACGACTTCAATTTCAGTAATTGTCAAAAGAAACTCGTCACGGTGATGGTAAAGCCATTTCAATGAAAACTTATATTGATTTTCAGGTATATTCATTCCAAAGAAAAACCCTTCAAATGTCAGGAGTGTGGGAAAGGATTTTGTCAATCTAGAACTCTAGCAGTTCACAAAACTTTACACATGCAGGTAAGTTTTTCTTGTTTAAAAACAGTGACTAGTTCTGTTTTATGCTGTTTGCTCTACAAAGGGTGTTCAATGGCATAGTTTTTCTCTTAAGAAACTATTCAGATTAGTTTTCTAGGTGTGGAAAGCCGCACTCAATTTTTTTTCATACATAAAATTAATCTCATTTAACATAAAATTCTATTCTAAATCCTAATTTTAGAATTTTCTTTTTATCCAATCTGCCCCGCATTTAAAGCTTTCGTGTTTGGGAGGAAATAAAGGTAATTTTGATAATGGAGGCTTGGTGAAATCCCATATGCTCTCTCTCCCAGGGGCCTCATAATTTGTAGTTTCAGAACATTGAGGAATAGTTTAATTTACCAGCAAAGAGGAGCCTTATTACCTGAGAGAATGTTGTTCCTTAAGAGAGGATTAGACTTTTTCCTTCCCCCCTTTTCCTGCCTGTGACATGGTGATGAAATGTAAAGAGCTGGAAATCACAAAGCCCACCACGGTGGCCACTGGCAGTTATCAGTGTAATCGGGCCTCTGTGTGTGCCTGAGCGTGTGTTTTCGTGATTGGAGGATTAGGAGCACAGATTTGTTTCTGCAAGTCCCCTCTTTTGTTGTTGTGCGCATGTTATGTTAACGCTTGTGATACCGATAAGACAGAAACTATTGAGAAGGGTGCGGTGGTGGTGTGAAGGATTAATCCTTTGCTTGCTTCACATCTGAACAGGAATCTCCACACAAATGTCCCACATGTGGAAGAACCTTTAATCAGAGAAGTAATCTGAAAACTCACCTTCTCACCCATACAGACATCAAGCCCTACAGCTGCGAGCAGTGCGGCAAAGTGTTCAGGCGAAACTGTGATCTGCGGCGGCACAGCCTGACTCACACCCCGCGGCAGGACTTCTAGAGAAGCCCAGGATCTGTCCCGTGCCGCCGCTGCTCCCCTCCCCAGACACCTCTCCACGCCTCCCACCCCGGGGTCCCACCCCCAACCCTTCACTGACCCCAGCTCTTCCCTTGCTGCAGTGCACCTGCAGCTCCAGGGAGTTTACTTCTGAGGATTGAGGACTGTAGTGGGCCACACACGTACATCCCTTCACAAAGAGCATATGCTAGTTTCCTGTAGATATTCACAGCTCATTTTAGAGCTCTGTACATAATGTCGTGGGTCTTTTATTGTTTTGTTTTTGTTTGTTTTTGTATCTTGTTGGATGCACCTAAGTATGGAAGATGGGAGCCAAATTTATCTTTAAAGACTGTATTTTCAAAATAAAACTTTTTCTTGTCTGTTTCAACACTCCTGCAAAAGTGTCTTCCTATTTAAGTTCTGTTTTCCCTCTGGATTCTGGAAAAGTGGGCTACCTCTAAAATAATCAATATTGAAGGGTATTCTTTATCCCTGAGTTTTAAAATAAGACTCTCACAATTCTCCTACTGAAACTTCACCTCTTCCTCTTTTGTACTGTGGTGTTTTGGAACTGGATAACTGTGCTGTCTTTCGTTTTTTGAAGATATTAAAATTGATACCCAGAGGTTTTATCCCCTTTTGTTTATTCTAATTCCTATGTATTATTCATTCAGATAAAAGCAATATAATAATCATTATTGAAAGCTTCAACTCCAATTACTGACCTACTTGAAAGCACAGGGTGGGAAGAGCCATAAGGAAAAAGAAGAGAAAGGAGTTTCTCACCATTTCATTTTTTAAAAGGCCTTGACCTATTGTCAGAGTTTATAATGGGCAACTTCTCTTGCCATTAGACTTTGAACACTATGATTTAGCACTATAGACAGAGTGTTTCCCCCGCCTTCAGGGGAGAGGTCTAAGATCCTCCTACAGGAGAGTGCAGGCAAGTATAGCCTTCAGAAGTTGGAGGACAAGAAGAGAAAGGAGAAACTACTTAGCTATGTTTGCACTAAATATTTCTTTCCAAGGGTGGAGATCCTTTCTTCTAGAAGGTTTGGATTTCTCTGCAAAGCAAACTGAGTTAGGTCACTAACAAGGTTTCTATCACTGGTTGGCTTTTCATCCCTGGGAAAATTCCAGAAGTACAAATTACTCCCGTGTATAGAGCTCATGGCAAATATGTAATCACCTTATGAGGCATTTGAACCTTTCCCAAATGGTTCCTGGGGAATATGACACTAGTATAATGACAGCCCTGTCTAGAATTTTGGGTGGAGGGCTGTGGATACAGATAAACAGTAGAACTATGCAGAGACTGGAAGAAAAATAACTGAAGTTAAGGAGGGAACATCAGAGAAATCTGTGGCCCAATGGCCCAGTCGTTTCTCACAAACTTTAATACTGAACAACAGGGTAAATTAGGTGTTCTCATATCCTCCAGAAAGATAGGTAGGGATTTGAGGACTAGATTCAAAATTTCTCACCAGCGCTTTGTTCAATCTGAGGAGGTTTCAAAAAGTGTTCCAGACTCTGTTTTCAGGGGAACTGGCTGGAAATTACTTCTTCTCATGAGAGATCACTTCTCTTCCACAAAGCGTCTATTCACCAGCCTAATACACAAATGCATCTCCCAACATGGAATGGGCCTAAAGACTTCACTGGGAAGAGGGGGCAGGGATAGAGTGTGGGGTGCATGTGTGTGTGTGGTATTTAGAGGGGTGAAACTGTTGTTTATTTTCTTCTGTTTGTACAGAATTAACTCAGTGACCTCCCCATCCCTACTCTTTTAAGATCCTGCCCACCTTGGCACAGAAGATTTGAATACTTTAGGGCAGGGTTACACATTGACTGTCCCTAGAGCTCCCCTAATCCTGCAGGCTTTTTCCATGCAGTCAGACTCACTGCCACACCCACCCCAACTGACTACAAGCTTCAACAGTTCCATTGCACAGGGTTCAGTCAAATTATCAAAGAATGACCCTTGCTCACTTAACAAGCTCAGGTATATCCTTGAAGTCCCTGTCACAGGGATATATATAGACAGTTATAACCAGAATACTATTCCTCTTCATTTATTTTAGTTGAAAAAAATGGGAATCAGAAGCTAACAAGGAAAAACAAAAGTTAAGCAGAAATTCTCCTTCCCATATATACACTTTTCAAAAGTTAAGGTTAATTTATTTATTTATGTAGTCATTAATTTAACAAATGCTTATTATGTGCTTTTTATTTGCCAAGCCTGTGCTAGGTTCTGCTGATTTTCATGATTAGTTTCTACCTTTTATATCTAGTGGCATACTTATGCCACTACTACTTAGATTATTTAAAAACCTATAATAAGGCTTGATTTTACAGCTAACCTCAATTTTCGCTCTTAAATCCAGGATCCATCTAGATCCGGAAAGCATCTAGTCTCAGAATAGACTTTCCACAACCTTCACAATCTCAGGTGAACTTTTGAACAGTGGGTTCCTCTCCAAATTCTGAGTCTTGTTTTCTTTTTCTTTGGAATGTCCAAGTATGCCGGAAATGAATCTTTTGTGAGACAAACTTATGAGACATTATAGGGAAAACAATATCTTGTATCTTATGAAATCTATTTGCTCTGTGTGTGTGTGTGTGTGTGTGTGTGTGTGTGTGTGTGTGTTTTGGTTTAGAAAAGAGTCATTATTTGAATTTTAGATTAGCCTATGTTTTCCTTACAACCTCTACCATAGTCAGCTCATGAATCAATACTCCTGGCCAGAGACCAGGAGTGGGAAATATCACGAGTCACAACCACAGTGCTGAAGAATTTCATGAGCAATAGTTAAGTACTGAGCTATGACTTTAATCTCATTTTGTCATTTATGTGTGGGGTTTTAAAAATAATTTCTAAATATGAATTACATTGTACTCCATTGTTAATGTAAATAATGAATGTGTGTTAAGTCCACCTATTATTGCTAACATTGACATCTAGGTCATCATAGTACCACTATTTTATAATTGTAGTAATTAAAATTGCAATTTCACCCAGTTTACATGAGCAGGCCTTTCGAAAATTTCACTATAGGACAACTAAATATTTAAAAAATAAATCTAAAATCTCAAATTATAAATAGGTCTAACTACAACCAGTGATGAAATCAGAGGGAGTTACCAGGAGTTTTTTCTACTATTCTTTCATCAGTAAACATTTGGACCTCTTCACCTAAATCAGGTTTGACCAGGTATCCTTGCCCCAGTTTTGATTTCGGAGAGACAGCCTACCCCTGGAAGGCACTTGGGAGACATTAGTTCTTGAATATTGTCTGCATGATAGATGATATGCATTTGGATTAAACACAGTGTAAACTCTGTAATTTTAACATCATTATAATAAAGAAACAGAAAAAGTTGATAAAACCATGTAACACATCGCAAACAGGAATAGCTTTGTATATGGGAGGATTATTTGCGTTCACCTTTATTTGTGTGTTATATTGAGATTCTATTTCCCAATTGTTTCTTCTGAAATGTAACTTGCTACTGATAATCTCCTCTGCAGTGAGCAATAAAAGGAGGGGAGGTTCAGAATGATTCAGCTTTGATGACCTGAGATGTTTCATGTTCATTCCTGTTTCTTTTCATTATTGCTTATTATTCCCCCCACTACGCCCAACACAAATTACATTATCTAAGCTATGTAACTTTTATATTGAAACTATTGAAAGCAAAAACTGATAGCAAAAAAACCTGCAAGCAACACAAATATACCACGGTAGGAAAAATTTTAAGTAAATCATAATGCTCTATTTGAATGCTGTCTGCCCCAAGAACAGAAAACCTGACTAAAAGGCACTTTAAAACATAGGGAATTTATTTTCTCACAAAAAGAAAGCTCAAGGTAGGGCCCAGGGATGCATAATTAATTGGAGTGATAAGATCATCTGAAGCCCAGTTCTTCTTACTTTTCTCTTCTTCCATCTTCAGTGTCTAGACCTGCTCCCTTTATGATCACAAAAGCTCCCACCATCAGCTCTAGTGCTTCCTTCTGACACACACTCCATAGGCAGGAAAAGGAGCTATCTCTTTTTTGTGTCACTTTTTAAGAATTAAGAATCTCCTCCATAAATCTAACCTGTAGATTTGCCCTCATACATTATTGGTCAGAATTAGTTCACTTGCTCCTTACTCAGCCGATTACTGAAGAGGTAAATAAAATTATACCATCATTGACTTAGTCTAAATAAAATGTACCTTCTGTGAATGGAAATGGAGCCAGCCTTCCCTGGAGCCCTCGACTGCCTGAATACACCTGAGTTCTGTTGTCAAGGAAGAAAGGAGAATTGATCATTGTGAATATTAAGCAAATGTTAAAACTGAAGTTTCCATTAAGAACTTTACGTTAGGAGATGCTTATGTTATAAAAGCAGGATATTTAGTGGCATATACAGTATTGTCTAAACTGTATAAACAAACAAAACCTTGAAAAATCTAAGCACAAACAAAGACTAAAAGAAAATAAACCAAAATGTTAATAGAAGATATTCATGAGTAACAAACTAAGGGTATATTTTTTCCCTCCTTTTCTTATTTTTTAACTCTTCCACAATGAGCATGCGTTACTTTTATAAAGGAAAAAAGTAATAAACATTATTTTAAAAATCCAAGATAAAGTCTTAATTTCCTCAATATATTTGTTTTTTCATCTTGCTTTATTGCTTCTGACCAGTCTTTCTCCTTTCATGGATACCCACATATACTTCTTCTTTAATTTAGTTACATTTTCTAGTTTCTTTTTCTTTCTTCCCTGATTTCTGTTCAAATCTTCTTTTCCTATCTTTTCTCTTCTCTAGGTTTCTGTGTCTTGATTATTTTCTCCCTTTTAAGAGCTTCAATACGTCTAGCTCAGTGATCCTCCAAGTATGATCATTAGAATTATCCAGAGTATTTATTTCTGGGCCCTGCCTAATCCAGTGGGTGAATTGGAATTTCTGGTGATAAAGACTCAGGACTCAGTATTTTAAACAAACACTTCAGGTAGTTCTTATGTGTATTAGAGACTGAGAACTTCTGCACTAGCCTTTGACACCATCATTCCCTTTATCTTATCCATCAGCCATTTACTGTGTGCCTACCGTAATAAACATAAAACAAATCTCAACCCACTTTTCTTTACTTATTTACTAACTGTCCTTGAAGTTGTCAAATTTTCCTCTGCTTTTGTTCTCACTGCTCTTCCCTGGTCTCACCATCTACATTTTTTTTTTTCCCTATTATTGCTGTTCCCAAATATCCTTTTTCCTTTTTCACATTAATAAACATCTTTGGGTTTGATATTTTATTTATTTGGTTTTCATTATCTTAATCCACTCACTAAAGAGTCAGGAGAAGAAAGAGAATGTAATAACTGATTAAGATGAGAAAATCACAGAAAGGTTAAAAACAATTTTCTTTTCAATTTATAAATTGAAATTATCATCAAATGATTTGTTTGGCTCTGCATGAAGAACACTAATTTGTTATGAATAATGCTTTATGTATTGAGGTGTGAGTGTATGTTTGTTTTAAGATCAGAGCTAAATGAGAGTGTTTTTCAGATTATATTATTATCACACCAAAATTTCAGGGCAGGAGGTCATTTTGTGTTGGAAAGAGCCATGGACATGAAGTCAGAAGATGGATTTAAATTTTTTAAGTTCTGGAGTTGTTTACAGACAAAACATTTAACCTCTCTGGGACTCAGTCTTTCATCTGTAAAATGAAAATTAGTACTACATAATAAGGTCTTTTCTAGCTTGTAAGATTTATGGTTCTCATTGAGATAAGCATAGATGCATTGTTAGATAAGTATTGTTGACTGCACAAAGGCTAGAAAATACCAAGAAATCATAACTCTTCACTCCCATAAGCAATTTATTAACTCAGTAAAAATAAATGTAGGTTTACAAATTAATCTTTACTTGTATCCTGTTATATCATCTGTTTTCCTAAAACTATTGCAATTTTAGAGGCTCTTTAGAAGAGCGTTGATTGAAAATATGTTTGAAAACTGAAAATAAAGATATTTCTTTCTTATTTTTCAGATGATTAAAACAATTGTGCTTGTAAAAAATCAAACAACACAGAAGTGTATAAAATAAAATCTCTTATTTCTCTCTCCTCTACTGATGACCCTCTTGATCCATTTCCCAGAGATAGCACTATTAACATTTTGGATATACCTTTCTAGACATTTTGCTGTGGATATGCAAATGTGAGTAGACACTTAAAATTGTGCAAACGTAGATAGGATCATACTATATTACTATTTTGCAACTTTATTCCCCGCCCCACCTAACAATAAAACAACATATGTTGGATCTATTTTTCCATATCAGTATAAATAGATCTTCCTTTAAGGTAACAGAAAAAAACCTCTAAGGGCATTTAGACTTGAGAATTCATTCTTTTTATTGGAATCAAACATGGAGAAATAGGAAAATCATTGTTACTGAAATTATTTAACAAATGCCATCTCCTTAACTGACAACCTTTAGTCCCCAATCTTTATGATGGCAGCTGAGACAGTGCCTGAGGGTTTTGAAGATTCTTCAAGGTGTTTCATATTATTGTTCACATCAATGCACACTGATACACCTCCCTGGCAAGAACTGAAAGATACAGTTCTTAAATCCCCTGGTGACCCATTATCCATGGATCATTGACAAGATAGAATGTAATAGCTCCTGCCTTTTTACAAAGGTAAACTTCCCAGTGAAACTCTACTGCTCATGCCCTACATCTTTTATCCAAACAAGCAAATTAATCTAGGATAAAGAAACTACATCAAGTAGATAACACAAATGCTCTCATATCCTTTATTATATTTTAATATTTATTGAATACGGAAATATTTATTGAAGTATAGTAGCTCTTTAATTGCAGAGACTGAGACTGAGAAACTTTCCCCATAACCCACCTTTCCAAATACATTGTCTGAAATTCAAGGCTAAATGAATTGTATAAGATCCAACATTTGGAACGTCAAGTTAAATTGATAGCTATTTTGCCAGTTTAAGGACAGTATTACAACAGTAGTTCAATTGGTATTATGGGTCAGAATTTAACATTTTTAACTCTCTCATTCTCATTATTTTGCTGTGGTCTAAAAAATCAGTACTTCTCTATCCTAAAAATTATTTCACTTGTGAACTAGGTCATTGTCATGAGCTCTCAGAGGGACATATTCACAGGCCTCTGCAATATTTGCCATATGGCACTGTGTTTTGCAACATCACATAGTAACAGTGCTGTGTTGTAAATATCATAATGTAATGACAGGACATAGCTTTGCTTTTATGTGGTTCTGATCCAGGTCCATCTGAAAGCTCCTTAATTTATGTTAATCTTCTTGATTTTTATAAGAATTGCCCCATTTCTATCTATTTAGATATAGAAAAGGTTAGAAACAGAAAGATGATGTTCTTGTCAATTTGATTAACGCTTCATTTCCTGCACAGGTCAAAGCATAAAAGAAAAAGAAAAAAGAAAATAACTTGACCGATTATCTCCCTAGAAATATAGGGAAGGAGGTTAGATATTGTGGTCTAAACTAGTGAAGTTGAAGATATATATCCCTTCGACCCAGAGATCTCACTAGAGAAAATCAAGCACATCTGCAGAAAGAGACATGAGCAAGAATATTGTCTGAAATATTGTTTATAGTGGACAAAAACTCAAAAGAACATAAATATACATTAACAGGAGGATGGATAAATAAATCATGAATATTCACATAACGAAATACCACATGTAGTTAGAATAGATTAGCAGTACATGTATCGGCATGGGTTAATCTCAAGCACATAAAATATGAAAAAAAAGCAAGTTGCAGAATGACAAATGCATATCATTCATGTAAAGTTCGAAGATATAATATATAGTTTATAGAAATACAGTAAAAGTATGAAGTGTTCTTAATAAACACCAAATTCTGGATAGTAGTTACCTTTGGGGAGAAAGAAGAAAGAAATTAGGGACTGGTGCACATTGAATGGGGACTTCAACTGTAAAATATCAATTTATGATATTTTATTTTCTTAAGAAAATCTGAAACAGAGAGATTGTTAAGACTTGACAAAGCTGAATGATGCTAGAGACATATTGGTATATTAGAGAGATAAGGTCTCTACATTCTACTTAGAGCTTACATCCTACTGGAAAGAGGCAAAATAAAATAAACACGTATTTATACAAAAACAGACATTAATAAGGACCACACAGAGAATGTTGTTTAACTTAAGGATAAGGAAATTGAGGCACAGAAAAGTTTAGTGTTTTTCTCAATGTGCAAACCAGTTCTAGAAACTTGCCTTTCCACCTTGTCTTCCCACAAGTCTACTTTCTCCTGGTCAGTCCCCAGCTTAATGTTATTCTAATTGTTGATGATGTTAGGCACAAACACATTAACTGTGTCTCAGCTGTTTTGTAGTCATCTCTAATTGAAGATATAATGTACAAATTTATCAAGCACTGAAACCTAACTAAATAAGCTTTAAAATCTTTGGAATATTTTGAACATGACATTAAATTTCACAACTGTCTCGGTAGGTAGATCAGTATTATCTTCATTTCATGAGTAAAGAGAGAGCTGAATGGGAGCGGGGAGTAACTAGTAGGGTGAGGTAAGTTGCCTAAGGCTCTGTAGAAAGTAAGAGTGACAGGTTCTGGATCAGAATTCAGAACTCTGACTAATCTAGTGCAAAATCTCGAGTACATTTTCTTCTAATCTTTCCTTTCAGGTTAATGTGCCTCACTTACACATATTCCCGTAAAGACAATGCTACTTTTTGAAAATTGTAAGAAAAGGGTCCATAATACTAAAATCTTGTCAGACAAACTGTTTTTTCATATTCAAAGTTGCAAATTCACTGGTAAAAAATGTTTAATGTAAGCTTTTGTGTCCATCTAAGTGTGCAAACCTTTCTCTCCAGATGTTCTCAAAGAATGTTCAAGGAAATAATTTCCCAGACTGCAAAACCACTCTAGTCAGAGCTTTGAAGACAGATTTCAGGTGAGCTTTCATTCACTGTTCACAAGTAAATGGAGCAGAAGAACAGAATAATTATGGTGACCTAATCTACCTGGATGATGTTATGACATTCATTCTACTTATAAAATTCTAGCATTTGTAAAGTTTCTATTCAAGTAATTGTTTTCATTTATATTAAAATAATTGTTTTAATATTATGGTAGCCAAATACAATTGTTTCAGCACTGCTCTGTATTCATTTTTAAAAAATTGTCACTTGTAGCAAAGAGGCCCTTATTCTGAGCAGATTTAAATATTCCACATTAGAAGGCAGTATGCTCTAACTACAGCCACCCAGGAGTCTCTCAGTGGACTTTGCCCCTATGAACTATATACCTCCCAACAAAGCTGATTATAGGTTTATGTTGTAACTGCTCGATATTGACTGGTACAAGAACACTCCAGAATTACTTATTAGCTTCATTTTCCAATGAATTCTTTCTTCCCTTGGCTGATGTGTAAGGCTAGGCTTCTAAGGACTTCTTCTGTGTCCTTATTAAGACCATCTGTAAAGAGCATCAGAATGAAGTGTTGAATTTCACCCATTTGGATTTCATTAAAGTGTCTATAGTTGTCAAGCATTTAGAAAGTCAAGACACTAAGAGTTTGGGGTTTGACCCAAAGGAAATTGGTCCTCATTTTAAGGCTAAACAGGAGGGATAACTGAGCCAAAGTTTTTCAGGGAGATTTTTAAAAACTCATTCCTTTAGGATACATGCTCCTAAAGAATGAAAGCTTAAACAGTCATACTTTCCAATGGTAAGTTTTCTATCTTGCCAATGCAAAGTGTGGGTTTATTGCAGAGGTTCTTAACCCAGAGTTCATGGAAGCCTCGTGGGTTCATAGGCAGACCATAAACTCTGTGAAAACTGTAAGCAAAATTTCATGGCATATACACATATGTGTTTGTTTGGTTGTTTTCTGGGAAGAGGAAGCTATAGCTTTCATCAAATTCTCATAGATGTCTGTAATTCAAAAAACGTTAATAAATGTTGGTTTATTTTCTTGCATATTTAAATATCTTAAAAATTTCAAAGTATCCGAATGAGCAGAGTTTTTAATTTCTTCTTTTACTTATAGTAAGCTAATTTTTAAATATTAACAAAAGACCAGAATTTTTGTAATTTAGGAAGTCCCAATTATGACTAAATTCACCCATACATAACACTCTGATTCAACCAGGTTTAACAAAACTAAGCTGACTGATTATTTGGAATAAATAACATAAAAAGAGTAATTTGGTTGAAAAGTGAAAATATGTTGCATTGGCAGTAGAAAGCGGTAAAAAAAAAAAACAGCTTGAAAATTTTTATTATATACAGTAGTAATAACAATAAAATTTAGTTATTAACTAATTATGCTCTGATTATAGTCAAGTGGCATGAATTAATTTATATTGTGACTTAACTTTGAGTAAAAACAGCAATTTTATTTTATAACAAACACTAAGTGAAATAAATTCTGATGTGAAAAATCCACTGGGTATTTTTAAGTTTTGTAACATTTAAAATGAATACCAAATAATCAGATCATCATTAGACTAATTCTAGCTACTTTAGCGTTGGAACAGTTGCTAAAATTTAAGAGATTATATTTTAAGTTCAAATATAATACGTTATTTCTTTTCTGCATATGATTTTTTAAAAGTGTTGTTTTAACTGGATCCTATAATTGCATTTGGCTTTTAAAGTAGATTATTTTGTATATGTTGAACTAACAACATTTTTTCAATGTGATTTTCCTAGTAAATCATTCACTTGAGACTGGAATCAAAACACAGAATGCGGAAACATAGCATGAATCTTCGATTAATAGGGTACCTGCCACTTGTGTTTGTTTTCTATTGCAAGAATTTATACGTTGTTTTTTCCCTTGAGTTAAACTTCATATATTAATCTATTTTGATTTATCTTTGCTCCTTGTAGAGCAAGCCTTCTTTGGGTACCTTCTTGAATTACCTTCTTCCTAGACAGTTCTTCAGCTTATTATATCTGAACTTGGCTTGTTTCCAAACTAACTTGGCTAGTCTCTTAATCTTCCCCATCCTCTCTCAAAGCCTTGACTAGCCCTCTTGATATTCACCAAACCAAACTTAGTTTCCAGGCTTCACACTCCCCTGTCCCTCTGCATGCTCTTGCTAACACACACACACACACACACACACACACACACACACACACACACACAGTATATTATTAACCTCTCTTTTCTTATATTATTTTTCAGATGTCTTTATTCTCTCCTCTTGTCTTTCTCTCTAACTTTGCCCCAAAATATTTTCTTCTTTTGTTCTGTCTTATAACATACTTAAATTTAAATATCAGTGAAACATGGGCTCCTAAAAAGTTACTTATTTGTTTTAAACTTAAGGTTTTTTCTGTTCCTTAGCACCAAGTTTCTCTCTTACTATTCAAATAAGGTTAAGAATCTGTAAGGTTATAGTATATGAATTATATCTCAATAAAGCTGCTATTTAAAAAACAGAAAACAGTGAAGCAAAGAAAAAGAATGGAGTAATTTAAGTGAAAGTGTTTTGAAAGATGTAAATTGCAACATGGACCCTAGATATTTATTATTATAATTACTATTACATGCACTATTTAACTTTACAAATTCTCGGAAGCCTTCCTATAAGCTAATAATTTAAACTCCTCCAATAACTCACTGTCGTAGAACTATTTATCCAAATACAAGTTACATAAAAGCTTCTAGCACAATGACTGGTGTATGAATAGGCATCTAATAAATGTTAAAAGACAAAATTTCAAGTACAATTGATATAGTTAAGTCAAATCCATTAGCATAGGGTTTAAAGACTAGAAGAATTTAACCTTTGCCTAAAATAATCAGGAGCCAATTTAATGTTATTTTTAAAATCTTATTCTTGATATTAGAAATAATATATGCTGTTACACAAGTCGCAGGGTTGGAAAACATCAGATTAAAATTTTATTTTTTAGGCCTTTTTTAAAAGACTCTTATTAAATAGCAGTTGAAAATTAATTTTGTCGAATAATATAATGATTTCCAATCAGCTTTCTTCTCATTATGGGAAACTCACAGTCTGGTGACCAAAGAGTGTTTATTCCAGCATGGTTCTTCCTTTTGGAAAAGAGAGCAACTTTTTTATTTTCTGTTAAAATATTGAATGTGTAATTCAAGATGTTTTAGTTGCTCAAGAAGTATTTTATTTTATTTTAGTTTTCTATATCAACCCTATCTCCCCCTCAGGCTCTCAGAATCAATGAAGGAAACAGTATTTATCAAAGTGAGGCCCAGGGCTGATGGGATGCTGGTTTGCTAAGCAGGACAGCTAGCATATTATCAATGTTATGATTTTCATTATGTTTCAAGAATAGTGATGTGTTTAGATTGAAAGGAACTTCAGAAATGTCTATGTCCATTGCTCATATAGTATTACTAACAGGAAGAGCACTCACTATTTTCTAAAGCCTCAAGTTCCATTGTTAGAGACCTCTGATGTTAGAAAAGTTTTATGCTCAATCAAAATCCATCTCGTTTCACCTTCCAATGATTGGCCCCAGTCTCGCCCTCTACTTTCCCTAAGCTGTAAACTTGGGGGAAGGGGAGAATTCTTCATATATAAACATATGAGATGTTTGTGTTGAACTTTATAAAATGTTTAGAATTGTTAGGGAATGGTGTCACCATACCTTCAGTTCCTCGGAAAAATATATTGCTTATTCTTTATTTAGATTGTAGACTAGGACTTTTTTTCTCTTGTCCAAATACACCAGTGAATTTAGCAAATTTTCAGTCTTCCTGGGAGACCTGCCAACAATTACCAATGAATCAATGTTAACACACCTTATGGGAGGAGGGAGAAGGAATTAGAAGCTTCATAGTTTTATTTCCTCCTCTGGTGCTATGGTGGGAAGGAGGATTAACTGGTTAGAGTTGAAGCCTCACTGGGTATGAATCCTTTAAATCCCTGGCCCAGATTAACAGAACGATCCCAGCCTTGAACACACAGATTGTCAAGAGTACTTGTATCAGTGATTTGCTTAATAATTAATCTGTTTGCAACCTCCTCCACATTTAATGAGGAGGTTCCATTGTCCTCCTCTTTCAAGTCCTAACATGCTAAATTCCTATCTTGATTAAGAAGGGCCTGAGTTGCATGATAGTGTCTCAAGCTGCCAAAGGCCAGAGCTTCTTCATTTAAAAAAAGAGGGTGAGGGGGGCACGAGGTGGGATTATTACAGATCAGGCAGCAGGACTCAGAGCCTACACCTGGCAGGTTTGGCTTTTCCTCATCTATTTATTCATCCAATAAATAACTTCAAAAAAAGTAAGGAAAAAAAATGAGTCTCCATGGTACCAAACCTGAGATAATGTATATCAGCTTTGATCACATGCTCTGAGAGTTGGGAAAATGGATTATTGTAAACCGGGTGTCATCCTCAGCTCTTCCCTGGAAACACTTTTCTTAAATGTTTCTTTTGATCATATTTTTTAAGGTGTAATTAAGGATTCCTTTTCCCTAGTTGTGTTTTCTCTCTTGAGCTAAAACCTTATGGAAACAATCCAATGGAATTACACAGCTATGGTTCCACTCACAGGAGCTCTTGGTAATGATTAAGGTTGCCTGGACAAAAGAATATGGAATAGGTGTTTGCCTTGTGGGTGTGTCAATGGAAGGATGTACTTTTCATCTTTCTAAACCTGAGGTCCTATGAGAAACCCTAAAGCATATCTGCAACTAAGAAATTCCTCTGATTGAATTTATATTTTTTCCAATACTTCTCATTCATCTGATAGCCACTAATAAATATTTGAGTATCAGCATGTGTTGATCTAGTATGATAGACAAATAAAGAAAAAGAAAAACATGAATAAAGATATAAATATGTTATTATCCAGGTATATGTTGGTTTTTATGGCAACATTTATAAGATTCCCTTTCAGTGAGGAAGACTCACTGGAGGAGGTGAATGTGATTTCAATGATGAGAGAGCATTGAAATGACTTTCTCCAATGGAAGGATGCTATCTCAGTAATGTTCAGATAGTAAAGGCAGTTTTCTTTAAAGCATAATCCATGACACAGAAGTCTTTTTAGATTGAGACAAGAAGGATTTTGCAGTCAAATACATCTGAAACTTCACAATGCACATTACAGTTAATGTCCCTGAGAAGCACAGTAGTAAAAACACTTGATAACAAAGTATAAGCCAGCATTTCTCATACTGCCCTGACCACAGGTCTCCTCTTCTTTGTTGGTGAGAGACCCATTGCCTTCCTGAAAGGTTCCATTAAAATTCTTAACCTAAAGAGGGTAATTTCCCTTAAGAATGGATGCTGTGAGTCAAAGAAATACATTTCAGCTTTTCTATGTTTCACATGACTATTACCATTAAAACGGTTAATGAAGCTGGCTTTTAGAATGGGCAAACTGGGCCACAACCTGGAGTCTCTTGCTTCCTGAAGCTTCTGCTTAGCACTCAAAAAATCCTCATAGGATCTTCACCTTAGAGCTAAACAGACTGGAGCTCGAGGGCAGAATATGTCTCCACATTCCTTGAAACAAATGTGAAGAAATAAATAAAAGAACTGCCATTATGAATTGTACTAAAGCCATGATCAAAAGTCTCTAGACTTTGAAACACTTAAGCGTGTCACTGGATTAAAAACAGATGAATGAACACTAACCAATAGGTTATTCATTTCTATATCTACTACATCTTTTAATTTTGGAAACATAAATTTGTGGTTCTTTCTCAATCATAGTGACAAAAATTTTTCTCTTATTTTCAGTCTGGTAGGTCCCTTTTACTATGTCTTGTTGCTGTACTTGAACTATAGTCAGTTTTTGGCTTTATCCAAACTCACTTTTCAGAGTCACTTTTTTAAGACCCTAAGGGTCATTAAAGATTAAGGGTTCATACAAGAAGCCTCGTCTTTTCCTAGGAATAAAGAGATGTATGTAAGCACTGTATGAATGTTGGACTCATTTTGTTGTGTTCAAATAAAGCCACACTCCTAGAGGTAGACATGACTGCCTCTGAAGAAAGTGGGTATCCCTCGTATCAACAATCTAGAAGGGATAGTTCCTCAAACGGGTTAACAGGATCTTGGAAGATGGGTCTTCCAAGATGAATCTGAGTGAGAACTCTTGACTCCCTGTGGGATCATACCTTTGCTGGATTTTAAAGTATATAGACTGCTTGAGGATGTGCTGTGGTGATAGTGGAAAGATGGCTTCTCCAGGTTTTAGGCATGAGGGTGGTACCCCTGTAGGGGATCCTAAAATGAAGTGATACACTTTCAGATTATCTAGGGTTCATTTCCTGTCTGGCTATGCCCAAGTCTTCAGTAAAGGTTTATCACAATTCTTTAGCCTGGCACATACCTCAGGAGAGAGAATAGAGTCCATGTTTAGGCAAAAGAGCTAAAGAGACAGTACCCATTCAAGTTAACATAGTGATATGCAATCATAGTTATTAATAAGGATAATAACTATCAAGTATTGAGTGCCCACTCTGTGCCAGCCATTTTACATATTTTATCTAATCTGATCTTCACACCAGTTTTCAGAGGTTGGTTCTATTTAGTCCTATTTTGTGGATGAGGAAATCGAGACTCAGAGAGAGGTGGATTTCAATCTAGGTTTCACCTGACGCCAGAGGTTGAACATATTCTAGTCAAATTACTTCTCAGAACTTAAGTTTTCTACTTGAAAACATCTGTCTTCTAGGGTTGCTGTAGGGTTGCTGTAGGCCATTGAATAGAAGATAACAGGTGTCCCCAAGATGGTGCTTAGCCTGTTTTCCTTCTGCTTTTCTGGTGATTTCTTCTTAATATCTATTGAGGCTTCCCTCTTCCTCTGATGACCTATAAACATTCTCTAAATTTTTTCTTTAACTAAACACTCTCCTTGAGGGATTTGCCAGACTCGGGACTTTAGCTACTATTTCTATGCTGCTGACTTCTAAATCTTTACTTTCAGACTCAGATATTCAATCATCTGACATCCCCGCTTGGATGTCTCACAGACACACTAAACTCAACATGTCCCAAACTGAACATATCTTTCTGTTCCAATCCTGGCTTCTCTCTTAGTAAGTAGCATTGTTAAATGTCCATATACCTAAGCTAGAAGCTTGAGAATCTTCTTCTACTCCTCATTCTCACTCATCCCTCACACTCAATTAGTTATCAAGTTCTCTCAAGCTTCTTTTCTTACTATCTCTTGTATCGGTCCCTCTCTGACTCCCTACCCTCCCTCAATATCATCACCATAGCCACTATAATTGCCTAAATTCAGACTCTCATCACTTCTATCAGTCATTACTGCAATAGTTTTCTAACTGGTTTTCCTACAGTCCATCCATCCCGCCTATATGTCCTCAACATATTGTCAAATGATCTTTCTAAAAGGCAAATTGTATCATTTATTTCCCACTTAAAATCTTTCAAGAGCTTCTCACAGCTTTCAGGGTAAATTTCAAATTTAGCCTGCAAGGCCCTTCAAGATGTCGCCTCTTTCTGCTTCTTTAGCTGTATTCCCCATTATTCCTTCAATTTTTACTTTTACCATTTGTTATCTGAACTTTTCTAAAGAAAGCTATTTGTAACTGAGGGACTTCAGGCATGTCCTTTGGATGCCCACCCATGCGCTCTACCTCTACCTTCCCACTCCCTCTCCCCCCATGGCCGCCTTTCAACTCTTTCTTTAAAGCTCAGCTTAAGGGGTACTCTTCTGGAAAGCTTTTCCTTGATCTTGGCTCTAGTGTTTCTTCTTAATGCTTCCATGACAGCCATGTATTACCTAGCCCCAAAGTTTATTCAGTATAGCAACCTTATCACCTAACCCCTAGTGCCTAGCTCTTAACAGATGCAGAATGTTGGTTAAAGAATTCAGGAAGAGTGTTTTTAACCCTTGGCTATCTTTTGTATAAACCTTAGAAGCTAAAGGAAAGGCGGGCTTTGAGTTAAGGTGGCATATTCCAGGAGATTCCTTAAACCTCATTTCTTTCTTCCCCATCGGGCTTTTTACCTCCATTTTACATATGGCCAGGTTCTACCACTCACCCTAGAAACAATAAGACACAATAGCTTTTAGACACACTTGATGGAACAAGCAATTAAGACCCAGAGTATTCCATTTGGCAGCCTAAGATGAGATAGAGTGATTGGTACCTACCAAGCCAAAACATATCCTAACCTCTACAAATTGAATTTCATTGCTCTTTTGTAAACCTGAACCAGAGGATGAGCTCTAAAGCGCTCTGTTTGGTTTTATTTTCACTGGAGAAATTGGATACTTTTATTAAAAATTACATTAATTGATCTCTCTACTTTCTCCATATTCAGACTTCTCTGAATGCTTTCTTTTTATGAATTTTAAGCTGTTTCCTGCTTAGTCTTCTCTGAATGTAATAGATATTAAAAGGATTTAAAAGAAGAAAAGTAAAATTAACTATTTAAATGATAATTTATTATTTTGTTTAAAAAAGCCTCTTTGTGGGGGGAGAGTCTCTGAGTTGGAAAAAGATCATAGGAATCATATAGCTTACCCAACTTTACTTAGTAAATGTTGAAAGAAGGGAAAGAAGTTAGTAATATGTCCATAGCCACTTAATCAGTTGAGAGCAAGAGTTGTATAGTGGCCCCAAGACCCGCAAATTCCATTCTTGGCAACCTCTTTTTTCTTGAAGATTCTCTCTACTTGTTTCCATAGCTAATATATTTCTGTTTATGCAAGCCAAGAGTGTTGGTAAGAATATATTTATTACACATGATATATTTATATAACTTAAAAAAAAAAAAACATACAAGGTTAACGCTAACAGAGCAGAAAAGAAGTCACGCGGTACAGGGCTCAGATCTGGCTGTCTACATTTTGCTTCTGGACAAGTAAGAAAGGTTGTCAAGGGACTCCGAACTCGCGCCCACCACGATCCTCGGGCTGGACAGAGTCACCGTTCCTCTCGAGCCTTGCCCCAAAGAACAAATTGACGAGTAGTGGGAAAACCAGGGCCACGTCTGCGGGGTCAGCAGAACGGTCCGCATCACCCCAGGCACGCCTCTCTCCCGTGCCTCTCACGAGATAACTTCCAGGAACGAGTCAGCAGCAAGAGTCTGCGGTTCCCCAGAGAAAGACCCGCCCGCGCGCCCTGGTCGGGAGTGGGGAATTTTACAAGCCTCAACCCCTGCCCCCGAGTTCTCACTGCCCCCTCGCGCCCTTGAAAATAGGCAGCTTTGCCCTGTCTTTGAATCTTTAGTGCCTGGTCAGAACACAGGTCAGAGAGCAAAAGGACTGATGGTCTTGTTTTATAAAACCAACAAAGAACTCTCCTTTTTCACGGATGGCGAACGAGGACCTTCGACTTGACCAACAGAGAAAACCTTCTGCGTGTAGAGATCCATTTTCTTTCTTTTTGAGGGTGTATTCGATATTTATGCAGTGCTCCTGCTACACCAGAAACTGTATTATATACTGTAGGAAAAAAGGTGAAATTAGCCTCACATCTAGAGACAGTTTATTTCCATACAAACTAAAAAACAATTGGGTTATAAGGTGGCGAGTGCTCAAATACATCTAAGTAGAGATTGCTGGGGGCGGGACGCTGGCAAGAGGGGACTGGAGAGGGCAGGGGGGAAAGAAGAGGAGCGAAAGGAAGAGGGTTGGGGGAGATGAGAAGAGGAGAGAGGAGGGATATGGGGACAGACAGGAGAGGGAGGGAGGAGAGGTGTGTAGGGGGGAACAGGGTGGGTTGAGGGAAAGACAGAGGAAATCGTGTACAGGCGGGGTGGGAGGAGGTCGACAGGGATAAGAAGGGCAGGGAGAGGCCTAGTATGGGTCCAGGAGACCTCTTCTTATTGCCCTCTTCCGTTAGAAAACTCAAGGCCCCAAATACGCTCCCGAGAAGGCTCCCAGCCTCGGCAGGCGGCCCGAGAGCAGTGGCGCGCACAGCTCAAGCTCGCCAGCCCCCGCCGCGTCTGGGCCCGACGGCCTCCCGCGGAATGAGAGGCCGGCCTCCTCCACGGCCTTCCTCTCCGCGCGGAAGCCCGAAGCGGGTGGCGTGGCGCGGCACAGACAAGGCCGGGTGCGTCCGCGGGATGCTCATGCCCGTGTCTTGGGCGCCGGGAACAGCCTGGCCGCGTAAAGGAAGCCGATGCGGAGACGCCAGTAGTAGGCTCCAGGTCTGAAAGGAGCGCTGGAACCCTGCGGACAAAGGGCGGGAGACAGGGCCCAGGGGCTGGTTTTTCCCCAGTTAACGCGTATTTGAACTACTTCTGTGTTTACTCGTTGATAAACGCATTGAGGGATTCAAAATAGAATGCGACCGGCAGTGCCCTCGACGAGGTTGCGGAAAGATCGAGGAGACAAGCAACGTGGACTGCTCGCGGCAGCTCAGGCTCGCAGCCCACGCAGGGAGCAGGCTGTGGCGCGAGTGGCCCAGGGCCGCAGCAGCGCCCATCAGCTGGGCCCTCAGGGAGGGCGGGGGCCGTGGAAGCAGGAGAGGGGGTGCGGCGCCCCGCCCGGATAGGGTCGCGCAGCTGGTGGGAGCGCGGGGAGCCGCTACTGGCAGCCGGCACGGTGAGGCGCATGGTGAGCAGCGGCCCAGGGCGACCCGCCTGACGTCGGTGGGTGCAGCTCAGGCCACATCTAGGTCATTGCATTCTGCATCCTCGCCCTACACGGAGCGGAGGCCCGTTGGGGTAATGGGAGCAGACAAGCCTTTAGGGCCCCTGCTCCTTCTCCAGGTGGCAGCGGAGCCCGGGCCCAAGCCCGACTTGCTGGCCCGGCGGGAGGAGGGCAGCGTCCCGGAGGGCGGCGGAGACCTGGAAAGCCGCACTTCTCCTTGCTCTCCACACCCGCCCTGAGCGGTGGCCCTCAGGACCCGCAGGAGGCGCTGTGCGGACGAATTAAAAAAGAATAACAAGATTCTAGGGGTGGCGTTTTCGCATCCTAGGACAGGACTCCTTTAGTTGAGTAACCCTGTTTGAACTTCTTCTTCGACTCCTCCTTCCGCTCTTTAAAGTTGTGTGTGTGTGTGTGTGTGTGTGTGTGTGTGTGTGTGTGTGCGCGCGCGCGCGCGCCCGCGTTTAGAAGGATGAAATGTTAAGCGAAAGGAGTCGAAAAGTAGAAAGTTAAAATGTCAGATTTCGCTGTTTTAAAAGATTATTTCTGCTTATTGCTTTATGAAAGATCACATAGTAACAGGAACAAGAAGTTGTTCCAATATATAATTGAAATTCCAATATAGTTATAAAAATATTGTGTTCGTGATGGTCTTCAAACTATAAAAATCTTATTATTTGCGAATATATAGTGGTCCGTGAATCATTAGTGAATCCACTGGAACTGAAGCAGTTATGCAGAAGTGAAATGTATTATTTAATTTATTGTTGTGCTTAAATTAGGACCAAATTTTACCAATGAGAAATCTGAAAACTCTGATCTGCAATTAAGAGAAATCCCTGAATCCATTGTATGTATGGCCAATTTAGATTTTTGAGTTCTATGTAAGTGGTGAGGCTCTGAGGGGATTAAATGGCGCTGTCTCAATCTACCTGTTCTCAGCCTCAGAAAGATTGTCCTCCTGGTAGAAACTGGCACTCTTGGACTTTGGTTTTAAAAAATGCCATTTTGGAAATTATTCAGCAATGATTATAAATGCAACATGATTAAAATACATGGAATATGAAGAAACTTTATTTTGTTAATGATTAGTCTAATATGTAAAAGAATTAATTTCCAAACAAAGCTTCTATTAAAAAAAAAACTGTCACGTATTTTACGGTAGTGTGATTTGTAAGTGATGCTGTTCTAGCTAACAAATAGTTATTTCAGGAGCTCAGAATATTACATTTAAAATCCACACAAATTTTTGGGAAAAGGAAGAGCTTATGGTTTAAACAGATGCTAGTTGTACCAGTCTAGACAGTCTTTCACAGCTTTGCTCAAATACAATGATTCAACCTGATATGCAAGTTTCTGATAATGTTTTCTACTTCTTTGAACAGGTCAACCCCAAAATACATATAAAGTAAGGCTGGTTAAATAGAATAATTCTTTTTACTTGGTAAAGAATAGGTTAAGTAGGTAGTAAGGTTACTTAGGAAGTTAATTATATGATAATCACATTAGTTCACCTTTGTGTAGCATTTTGTAATTTATAAAGTGCTTTAAGATACATCTATCTCATTTAATTTTCACAGTAAACCTTCTGAATAGATAATTGTTTTGTTAGTTTTATAATGGGGAAACAAGATTAACAGTGATGGCCTCAAGTTCACATAGCTAGTTCATGGCAGAGCTAGGACTCAAATCTCAAATATGAGTACACATTTCCTTTTTTACATGTGTGCCTTTTAAATGGTACATTTTAAACATTTTTTAAAAATTTGCTAATCAAAGTTTCTTTTGAATTAGTCTAGATTATTTGATTATCTATAGCTTGTAGGTGTGAATAATTGAAATGTAGCAAAAATTCAGACAGTTGGGTTAACCAATGCTTGAATACCCTCCACATTAAATAGGCATAATTCAGAAATACCCCTCCTGCTATTTTTATTATTATTTATTATTATTATTTATGTCTACAGCACCTGGTCTTCCTAGGTGGTCTCCCATCTAAGTACTAATCATGCCCTACCCTGCTTAGCTTCCGAGATCAGACATCGGGCTTGTTCAGGGTGGCGTGATTGTAGACCATGGACCATGGCTCCACTGAGGCGTGAACCCAAGACCTTCTGCATGTAAAGCAGATGTGCTAACACTATGGAACCATGTCGCCCATCCTGCTATTTTAATGTTTTGTTGGTTTTATATGTTAGAGTATTATTTTTGTTTATTATTTGGAATACATCTTCCATGAGTGCATAGAATGTTTATCCACCTTGTAAAGAGATGTATGTATCCTCAGTATCTTACCTATGCTTGAAATTTAGTAGGTATAATAAATTCGTGATAAATGAATGATGCTTATACCCTTTTTCACTTCATCTTTTTAGAAATTCTACCCCATCCTTCAAACCCTGACTTAGATGTTACATTCTCTGTGAAATTCTTCTCTGATCTCTCCCACCTTTAAATTCTCATGGTACTTTGCGTGTCTCTCATTTAAAGCATTCATCTATTCCAATTGCTTTCTACTTGTGTACGTATTTTTATCTTGCCATCTAGACTGTAGGCTTCTTGTGGGTAAAGACACCTTATCTAGCATAATGCCTTGTACTGTATATTCCATTAATGTTAACTAAGTAAAACCAAAACTGTCTACATGTACTATCCAATATGAATTTATACAACTTGATTTTAAGTGTTATGGTAAAATTTCTAAGTGAATATAAATTTTCCCTAACAAAATAAGTAACAGTGTGAACATTGGTCATAATCATTTTTATTAGGGGTGGTCTATAATTTTTTTACTTCAAGATATAAAACCAGCATTTAACGCAATATTTGCTGCAACTTTTAACATTAACAATGTATCTACAGCAAAAGTTATAGGGATTTTCAGTATAACTTTTTATAACTAATAGAATTTATTTACCAAGTCACATAATACTTCTCTAGACTATAAATAAAAAGATGTATGCTATAACAATACCATTGCATATGTTTTTTCAGAGACGGAGGACTGATTTGTATTGGTATTTTTACAGTAGTTTTTTTTTGACAAGGTTTTTAAAAAATGAGTTTTTGTCTATGGCCATGCTACCCTGAACAAACCTGATCCTGTCTGATCTCAGAAGCTAAGCAGGGTCGGGCTTGGTTAGTACTTGGATAGGAGACCACCTAGGAAGACTAGGTGCTGTAGGCATAAAAAAAAATAAAAAAAATAAGGGATTGTAAGCTGACAAGTTCCTTGCAATCTGTGCGATCAACCAAGGGTTGCCTCATCTAAAAAAAAAAAATTAATACAATAAAAAAATTTTAAAAATGAGTCAAAAACACCCCTAGAACACAGTTTGAGGCAAAAAGAGCTTTTTAGCTTTATTTGGGAAATGATTTGGTCTCAAAAAGAAGATATGATTTGGTCTCAGTGGAAAATTGTTGCTTTTCACACCAGTAATTTTACATATACATGAGTACCAGAAGTATAACCAGGGATAGATATAGTTATTGACTGAAATGTATACCATACCCTTCTGAATAAGCACCACAAGCAGCTCTTCCTGGTCATATTCTATAGTAAGTTTGTTAGGACACTGCTTCTTACATTCCATCAATAACTCTGCCATGCAACCAATAATATCTTAATTTTCAGGTCGTATGGAAGACTTGTTGTTCCTGAACCAAGTGGATGGATTTGAGCTTGAGAATGTGATATAGTTTTGAAGTGGGAAGAATATGTGTAGAGGGGGTAGATGATGTTTCTAGTATAAGATTTAATATGTAAAAGTACAAATTATGAGTCTTTAAAAGCAGTAGTGTGATAGATTTACAGCTAAAATAGTACTGCTTTCTTAAAAAGGGGGAAAAAAAGGTTTATGTAGCTCAAAATTTAAAGTCATGCTCTTAAAATGTCCTTTTTAGTTGATTTAAATGAAAGCAACTTTTAAAAATTATTTTTTAAACTTTGAAATGTAATATATTTTGACCAAGTGACTTCGAATTGGAAACAGATAAAGATGACTTACTGGTTAGTGAAACACCAGTCTAAAACAGACAGCTCACTTTTTTTTCTCTCTTCATTTCCCCTAGACCAGCTGTTAATGTTTAACCTTCATTTACTACTTCAAGAGTCATATTTACACTTTTCTAGCAACACTTTATCCATATGTTCCTTGGCCTTATACAGTATATAAGGCTCTTTTAGGGCAACTTCCTAATCTTCTCATTAAGAAAATGTCACACTCACCCCAAATAACCCTATAGAGGATGTCAGATGATATCACCACTAAAATAACCCCAAAGAGGATGTCATCTGATATCATTTATAGGCTTCCTTTCATTTTTGCCAGTAATGGTCTTTGCCAGGTTGTTCCTTCCATTTAGACAGCTAAGATGTTTCCTTTTCTTTATTCAATTGATAGAAAAAAATCTTCTCAAAATACTTCACAATTCACTTGGTATCAGATAATGAGTTCAGCTTCCTTAAAAGGGTCATCTAAAACAAATGATCATTGTTTGGTTTGTAAATTTTATACTGGAATGTTATTGCTTTAAGACTATGTAGGGGGTATGACATAAAGGAACAGAAGGGACTTTACCTCTTATTTGATAACTTGCTTATTCCTGGTTCTTCTTTATGTTCCAGAGATTGAAAGAATGGGCAACTGAGGCTTAAGAAGTGTTTTTATGAGCAAATTAATCTCATCATTTTGAACACTTAAGGTAATTATATATATTAGGGAAGAAGTCAGGTCAATGAATTTTCAAATTGCTTTGTCTGGGTTTGGTTATTGGTAGTTAGTGGTTAATTCAGTGAAGTTGGAGCCAAGATTCTTGTATTTAAAATTTATTATGTACTGATTATCTAATTGAGCTTTAGCCATTTAGTATCACCAAGTTCAAGGTTTTCATCTGTAAAATAGTTATAATCATATTTGTCTCCACTGAGGAATATTTAACATTTTGGCTTAAGAGATGCCGAATAAATTCTATCAAAATTTAATATATTATAACCAATTATTAGGTCATTTGTATCTTTAAAGTTGCTCAGTGATTTACAAATAATGTGTGATCTGAGTGAATGTGTCTTTTTCCTCTGATTCATTCTTGATGCACGGATATAGTAACTTTTAGCATAATCTACCATTCCTTACAAAGTAGGCCAAATTGAAAAAAAGTTGAATTAAAATTTCACTTTGTCAAAAGTAATTTCTTCTTTCCACAGAATTAGGTTGTCTCATCTAAGGCAGTGGTATGGTAGTGGTATGGTCCTGATTCTCTGCCATCTTACACTCCTTAATTTTTAAGTCTATAGAGTCATCTCTATGAGTGTCCATTTCTGGAATCGGTGTGAATGAAATGCTTCCATATATCTAAAAATCCATATATCTAAAGCGAAAGTTATAGTGATTTTCTTTATAATATTTTGTGACTAATAGAATTCTCTTAACAAATTACACACTACTTCCTCTTTAGACTATAAATCATATGCCAGCCAACTTTGACAGTTGTGAGATACTAACAGCTCTTGTTAAACTAAATTACAGTTTTCACATTTAGACTTATTACTCCCAATACTGATATCTTTATTGCCTGAATCACTAATTTTGGTGCTTAATCACCAACTTGTATTTTAACATTTGTCTCATACTTTGTTCTTCTTGACCATGTAATGCCCATGATGTCAGATTCTATGTAAGATTTTTTTAAATGCCTCACAACTCTTGAGTATAGTTTTAGCATGTGGTATATACTCACTGAAGAATTCTTCATAAACATGAAATGTTTTATTGAGTGTTGTACAAGGCACTTTTCTAGAAATATGAAGAATTAAAAATGTTATCTCTATCCCTGTAATATATGCATTCGTAATAAGGTCCACATAATTTATTAGATCCACAATCTTCTGTGTAATTATGAAGTCCAAAAATCAGAGAAAACTTATTTTGTTATTTTATTTTTTTTGGTAATGTATTTGGCAGTAAAATCTAACCAAAGACTAACTCATTTTGCAGAAAAACCTGACTTGAACTGATGTGAAGCTATTTATAGTCTTAATTTATTCCACTTAAGTAGAATATTAATATGTTTCATTTTAGAAATAGTTATGCTTTAAATTATGGTGGTGTTATGTTTTATATTGTATATGTATATTTACCTTTTGAAATCTGAAAAATTCTGTCTTCCAAAATACATCTGACCTCAAGAGTTTTGGGAATTGTGGATCTTTATAACATACAAAAAGTTAAATGATAAAATATTTAAATAACAGCTAATATAATAATAGTAGAATCTCAAACCAGTCCTTGGAAAGTTGCCTAAAGGGTCATGGTGTCTCTGTTGGGTGTCTCTGCAAATGAGTAGGTACTCAGTCATGGATCCCAGGAGCATTTTCCTGACATGTCCAGGCATAAGAGGAGCCAGAGAGTCTGTACAAAGCAAGTCCTTTAGAGAGCACTGAGGATCAAAACCAGGGGAACCAAATTCAGTAATCAAGGGGTAAGAGATGGCCTGAAAAGGGAGCCAGAGATACACTGGAATAGAAGGAGGAATTAAGGGTAAGGTGAGAGTCCTTGGCAGTCGTCACAACCAAAGATAATAGATCCATCACCCTATGCTGTATAAGTGGATAGCTTTGATGTAAAGTATAGAGTTAGAATGGGCTGGTACAGATAACTGTTGCTTGGATCTGAAAGGGACCTTTAACAATAAATTTCCCTTGTATCCTCCCCCTGTTTTACAAATGAGTAATCTGAAATTCAATAATTATTTTCAAACATCTAGTTAGTGGTTGAGCCACAACACAAATCCATGTTTCCTGTTGCCTACCTGGTGCCCCCTCTACTAACACAAGGAGATAGTATTTTGGTCTGGAGTAGTCATGAAGGACTTTTCAGAGGATATGAGATTTGAACTGAAGTATTATAGTGGTTTGCCAAGACTTAATTCCCCACAAATCTCTGAATGTATTTTTGTGTATGTTTTTGCATTTTAAAGTATGTTGATGCCAAGGACTATCTTAATTTTTTAAATTTCTAGATTACCTAGGAAGTATTTTGTACATTGTATAAAATGAAAAAAAAAGTTGAAGTGAAAGCAGATTTAAAATAAGTGTGTTATAATGGAAAGAATACCACTGGGAATCATAAGACATGATTTGTAGTCTAACCTTGTACAGATTATCTGGATGGCCCTCTGCAAATCACTGAACCTTTCTGAGACCCAATTTCCATCTTTAAAAAGAGTAGGATTCAGTAACCTTTAAACTCTCCTATTCTGTAATTTAGGTTTGTGTCTGTATTTGCTAGGACAAAATAATTGCCATTAACACTTACTGGATTTAATTGTTTAAATATTATGAAGGCATAGGTCATATGGATTTAGATTTTCCAGAGATTCTATCTCTATAGAGAGATCTCTGAATATATATGGACTATGATTCAGATATTTTGGTAAAATGAAAATACAAAAGAAATTAATCTCAACAATACATTGAATAAGATGTGTTCTCTGACTTCAAGTTGTTTAGGATTTAGTAAGAGTTTACTTTAAATAGTTAGATAATAAGTAAGCCAACATAATAAGCTCCATAGAGCTCAGATATGTTTAGCTGGAATTAATCAGCCTCTAAAAGTGTGGTACGACTGGCTTTTCAACCTTTTTTTCTTAGCATTTCATAATCTAAATATTTTGATACTGTGCTCTTCTTGATTAATATGAAAGTTGTTTACCATCTTTGAAGAAAACTTGTAACCCTTACATATCAACTCGGAGTATAATGTTTCGGATTAAATATCATCAGGAATAATATAACTATATCCCCACATCTTCTCTTCTGAATCTCAAACATGTCAAAGAAGTATCATATTCATTTCACTTTATGTTGTATTAACTAATGGCAAAAATATTTGGTTGGAACTGCATAGCACTGTGATTGACAGGTGAACATTTTAATAAAGGAGATCTAAATAAAGATAATATTTCTCAAAAGAAAGACATTGCTGGTGCTTGACTATCTGTTCTATAAGACATTTATTCAGTCTTGTCAGTTAATTTAGATTAAAACATTTGAAGTTACCAGCTTGTGACCATCTTTATAGAATGAAACATTCTGTGAAAATTTCTTGTAGGTATTTTCCTAAACAGTTTTATCAAACTTTTGACTGTGATCTACAGATTGAAATAAATTTCACATCGTGACCCAGTACACGTGTACTTATATAGGTAACTGAAACAAAACTTTTACGAAACAGTACTACCTTATTATGTGTGATGCACAATTAGTTTTTTATTTTGTTCTAATCTATTTTAGTCTTTTGAAATAGTTGGTCAGAAATCCACTAAATTGATTCATAACTCTTTAAAAGGTTATAACCTACAGTTTGAAACCTTGAGCCAAACTTTTTTTTTTTTGAGGAAAGTTATTATTTTCTATTTAACTTTTATTCACCAGCACCTAGGTTTGTGCTCAGCATATAGGTAATACTCAAATAATGTTTGTTGAATGCTTTTTTCTTGATCAAAGTTTCAAAGATATTACTGTATCAGTGAAGTTTATAGCAGCTGCATGAAACTGTTGAAAGAGATTAGAAGAAAATTATAAGTAATTAGAAGATGAAGGGTGAAACATATATGAGAAGAGGCAAAAGTCACCATACACTTAAATAAACCCACAATAACAATGTGGCGGTTCTCCAGGATGCTATAGAATCAAGTGGTGACTTGTATTTTTTTTCAGTACTCTATCACCTCACAACCATATAGCAGCTTTCTCCTAACTGCTTTTGTGTGTGTGTGTGTGTGTGTGTGTGTATGTGTGTGTGTGTGTGAATCTTAACTTTATTATGTATATATTTTAATAAAAATAAGATCTACATTTTGTAAATTTTGTTTAACTTATTCTTTATTACCATTCTTGAAACAATACTCTGAACCAAAAACTATTTGTGTATAAATCACTTTTTTTTCTCTTTTTTTGTCTTCTAATAGTACAGGGTTTTTTTTTTCCTGTAGTAATGTTTGCTTAATTTGTATCTTAAGTATGGTCATTAATAATTTAAACTTTCCATTCATACTCATTAATAACTTTTTGAGAGAGGTTTTGATAAATATTTTGGTACCTTATATATTCAACTCAATTCTATTTTTATTAGAATAAAAATTTTTATTCTAATAAAAATTATTAGAATAGAAAATTTTGAAAGATTGCTTGGTATTTTCCAGCTGTTAACCTTTTTCTTTGTAGCAATAATTTGTGTAATAGGGTTTCTGTTCAGCAAAAGAATTAGCTTAGTTCAGTATAATTTTCTGGGATTTAATGAATCCAAATAAAAGATACACAATGTATTATATCAGATTTGAACATGGTTAAATTACATCACTAAATCAGGCAATATTTATAACTATTATTTGCACTTAATGATATTATTTTATAATTATTCTAAAAATTAATGTTTTCTTCTCAGCCAGATACCAAGTTCTCCAATGGAATCTTCTCTTTCTCCCTTTCTTTTTGTTTCTGATTTTACCTTTCTTTCTATTTCTTTTTGTATCACACAAATATTTCTGTGTTTTATACAATATAGAAACTCATTGAATGCTTGCTGACTAACTTTAAGCTAAATTATTTTCTAAAACATCACTAAGTCTATCTGACATTGTTATCTAGTGAATAATGAATTGGGGTTAAAAGTCAGAAAACTTAAGTCCTTAACTCTGTTTTTTTACTAACTCAGTGATTTTAATCTCTATGTCCTTTTATTTTCCTATCTGTAATTTCTCTAGGGCTAGTAACCCCTGTCTTTTTTCTATTTTATAGCATAATGTGAAGATAATAAGAGAATTATAAAAATGTTCTTTGAAAATTTAAAAGCATTCTACATGTATAAATGGTTAGTGAGGCCCTTCATACATGGTTGTGATTAAATGAGATGATGTATATAAAATAACCAGCACAGTGCTTAACACAGGATAAACACTTAATGGTAGCTATTGTTGATATTATTTAACTTGTATATGTACTTATAAATTTCAATTGCTTTATATTTTACATTTTAAAATTTAATGAAGTCTAATAATACTAATTTTTTTGTAAATCTGTTTTTCATGCTTCTCATTTTCTGTGGTTCTCTTATCTGGAATTCTTCCTCTGACCCCAAACCTGATTTTACAAGTTTTTACATATAAACTTAAAATTTGTAATTGGATAATTGAAAATAAAAATTTTAAAGTAATTATTTGATTTGATAGTTATTCTATAAGATTTAATATTTTGAAATCCATACTTTGAATTATGACAATTAGAATTATTCAATATATAATCATGTAATAACGAGACATTTGGTTACTTGAGTAATAACAGCTGCTTAGAACGATACAATTTTGATTAACTATATTTTGTCCTATATCAGATAAATAAAATTGATATATCATTATTTTTATAAGCAAAAGATATTTTACCCAATAGGGGAAATTTAACTTTAAAATGAATTAAAAGTTAACAATTTAGATTCCATACAGATTTTAAAATTACATTTACTTATTTATAATATTGCTATAGCTTCCTTCATATTTTTTTTCAGATTATTATTTGTTTTATTATTTTCCCTATCTAAAAAAGTGATCACATCATAGTGAATGAAGCCTTTTGCCTTAAACATTAAAGATAATTTATGCTTTTGTGAATCAAAATTATATAAATGTGAGTTATTCAAGTAGTTTAATTCTAATTAAAGAAGGAAAAAGTGTATTCCTGTGTGTGTGTGTGTGTGTGTGTGTGTGTGTGTGTGTGTGATTTAATTAAATTAAGGGTATTTTTTTCCTTTATAGGAAGCTTTTCCAAAATGTTAGAAGAGGGATAGAAAAACATTTGCCACTTTTGTTTCACTTAGTGAATGAGTCAGGAACTGTTTGTGCACAGTAATCCAACATCAGCTTAAGTTTTTTGGCTGTGTTTTCTCAAGAGCAAGAAAAGATTTTGCTTCCAATTTCTGCACATTATTTTTTTATTGGTTTGTTGGATTTCCTATTCAGCACTAATTTACTTTCATTCTTTTGGTCGTTAATCTGCTCATTTTGGAAGAGTAAGTAATTAAAACAGTTTTGAAAGTGTGTGTGTGTGTGTGTGTGTGTGTGCGCGTGTGCACGTGCGTGCATGCGTGCGTGCATGTGTGTGTGTGTGTGTGTGTGTGAGATATTTTGTTGGAGCATCTACAAAAGCAATAAAAGTGCTTGTTCAAACTCTCAAGATGCAGATGGTGTCATGAATGTTTTGTAGGCAGGAAACCATACAGTCCTATTTTAAGAAATTTTATTTATTTTAAAATCAAATAAATTTCCCCCCTCCTATTTAAAGTACCTGACTGGCAAGAGAATTTTTATGACATCCATTTACAGAATTTTTATGGAATCCATTTACAGAAAAAAGTCTACTAATCTAGTAGATTGAAGTCTAAATACCCCAGCTCTTGGAGACATAGAGATCCAGGGCTTAATTTAGAATTAACTTATGTTTTCACCTGCTTATTTGGTGACTTCTTAAAAATGTGTTAATTTGTGATCTGTTTTTCTATTTCCTTCAGTATAATTACATCATCTCCTTAACCAGGAGAATTGCTGTCTGCTCCTCAGTTCTGCATGATTAATGAAGATCTTTGAATATGTTTTGCATTTCCTTGGTACAGGTTAGTAGTTGACTTTTGATTTGCTTAAATTCATTATCAGGATTTTTCTGACTATGCTATCACTGCTTTATTTCTTTATTTTTCATATGATAATTTTCCTAAAACTTTTGTATTTTGTTTCTCATTTCTGTTTTCTAGTTACTTCATCTTTACTCTAGGTACTGATAAAAAAAAAAAAAAAAAACACTGACCAACAAAACGAGTGAAACAAAATAAAGGAAATCTCTTCCTGTTTTCTGAAAATCTGGACTCTTTCCATATTTTGTTTCACTTTTATTGCATGCCCCAATTATTAGTACTTTTGGAAATTACTTGGAATCTCTGTTAATCCCACTAGATCATTCTCTCTTTATTACTAGCATTTCTCAAATCTCATCTTTACATATCACTATCAGTATGATTTCCAGAGTCGAACAAAGTGATCCATCTAAAACACAAACATGAACACATCACTCTTTCTTAAAAATCATTTAACAACTCCCATCACCTACAGAAGAAAATTAATGTTAGTATCGTTGAGTTTTAGGTGTTCAGCTTATTGTTGTTTCATGGGGAGAGATCTGGGGACATTTCTCTCTCCTCCATATTTCTCCAAACTCAATATTAGCATTGAATACAATGATCTAGCCCTTGCCTACCTCCTTGACGCTTATTTTGGCAATATGAGACTACATGTAATTCCCAGAATTTACTCTGCTGTTTTCTCACCTCTGTGGTGTGGCTTATGTTTTTCCTTGCCTAAAATTCTCTTCCTTACCTCTTCTTTGCCTTGCTAGAAAGAAAGACTTATCTTTCAAGACTTTGCTTGGATATTACTACTTCCAGGAAATATTACTGGCTGGTTGTGTTACTCTGTCTCCTTAATTTTTCCATTGCAGTCTTTGTTTAACTCTACCATAGCACTTACCTGTTTTTCTATTGCTATCATTCATTAGAGAATGAGCTCTTTGAGGGCAGGGGACAAATTGTAGTTGGCCTTGTGACTGAAAGTATCAAAAATATCTGCTGAACTGAACTTTTCTTAACTATATGTAAGAAAAAAATTGAATGTGCTGATAAAAGAAAAAGCTATACAAAATACAAAAGAACATTATAGGTTTATGATAGATTTACTGATATAAGGTAACTGATGCAATAGCCCAAACTTCTAAATTTTTCCTGTTGTGAATCCATTCATGATGAGTGAGTCACAGCGTAACACGCTGAAAATTCTGGATCCAAGGGAATTGTCTGTTTGCTTTGTGAAACTGTCTGACTTGGACAGTTTTTGGTATGAGTAATAAATTCTCAGATTATTTTAGAAATCATATGTTCTGTGTAACAGGTATATTTCCCAGTGATACTGACAACAGAAAGAAAAATGCAGCTAACCGAATCCAGCTCCAGAACACCCTCAGTCTGTAATCATTCTCCAGAGGCCTTTGGCAGGAGACATATTGGAACACTCTGACTATCCACTTTCTTGGAAAGATGGCAGTAGGAAAAAAGTTGCCTTCATCAAGTCAGTTTTCTATAGTTCTACAATTCATGAAGTTTAACCTCTTAAAGGATTTTTAAAAGGCAACAGAATTTTAAACATTTTCAATGAAACATATTAATGTTAATCTCTACTTCCATCCACTCTCATAGAACTTGACTCATTTCTCAATGTCTCTAGAGAAGAATTTTCCCAGAATTCATGGTAAGTAAGTATTTTAAAACTAATGAGGCTCTTACACATTTTGTACTTGTCAGTTTATTTATAACAGGATGAAAGTAAGTAATGTCCTATAGTTTTATATGGGTTAAAACGGTTCACTGCATTTTTGCTAAATCGTTCGATCAACACTATTTTTTTAGCTACTTAATTAGGAGCACATGAAGTCATTTTATCATTTTATTATAAAAGGTAAAGAAATGATCACCTTTTAAGATACAGTTAATTTTTTTATGACTGGCTAATAATTATAGTGATTATTATTATACAGATGCTATATTTAATTGGTCTAGTTCAGTGTTATACAATAAACTTCCTGCAATGATGTAAATGTTCTGTCTGTGCTGTCCAATAAGGTATCTAACAGTACATTTGAAATGTAACTAGTGTTACTGAGGAACTGAATTTATAATTTTAGTTAATTTAAATAGCCACATGTGGCTAGTGGCTATCATTTTGGACAGTGCAGATCTAGGATATATAGTATCATCAGTAAATTTTTTTATAAAATAAAACACTTGGATGTAAGGAAAGTATTATCCATAATCAGCTAATCCATAATACATAATGCCGATGATATGTTTTCCTAATAGAGAGATGCAAATTTTTATATCAAAATATCTTCATGGCCTGAAAAACTCAATGTATTTGACATGGTTAAGAGAACTAGACATTTAAAAAGGATACTGTCATTGTTCTCAAGGGATCTATAATTTAGGTACAGAAAAGACAATGAATGGTGCTTTCTCTGAATTAAGAATTTTAGTACAGACTGTCACCTTTTTTAAGATTCTTTCATTATATTTGCTGAGACTGCCTAAGACTTGGCAACATTTTTGGAAAACAGAGAGCCAGAAATTTTACATACTAATCGCCATCTAAGAATTTTATTATTATGTAATCAACTATTTTGTTAAATTGAAGTCTGCAATTTAGGGTAAAGGGTAGAGGGAATTACCAAAGGGAAGAAGTTAAAAGGCAAGGGCAAAGGAAGGAATGAGCTAAACTAATTTGACTTAGGAACTCGAAATGATCTAGAATATGAGCACAGATTTTTAACTAGTCGGTATTTGGTCACCAATTACTTCAGAATTCTGAGAAGATGGATATTAGGAAAGTGAGAAGACAAAAAAAAATATTGCCTGTAAGATATTATTGCTGTGTGGGAGAAGATGAGCTTAATGGATAGACTGAGCAGTCCAGAATAAATCGGAAATGTGGTCTAACCCCACTTGGTGCTTCTGTTATATTGGAATTAAAATAATCTTTAATTGTCACTCATTATTAATTTCAACTGAGTATTTATCCCATATTGTAGGAGATTACTGTTTTTAACTAAAATATATGATATGTTTGCTATATAACACTTAAATGTTTCTTGGTTGATGCCTAAAGATAGTTTGCTACATGAAAAGCCGTTATTATGCTTATCTATATTACTCTCCTCCAGGAGCATGAAGTGCCAAAAAATTTCATGAGAAAAAGATGACCTGGTTTCTCAAGATTTCTACTTCAGCTAGGGAAATTCAAGAAAGAGGAGATTCTTAACTCCTAGTAATATCTTTAGTTTGTAGAAGAGAAACCAAAGACCAGAAAGTTAAGTAACAGAAAGCAGAATGATAAATGGGTGTTGGTACCTGTTTCTTTGCTTGACAGAAGAGAAAGACAAAGTGTGTGCATGTGTGCGTACATGCAGGCGCACAGGTATATAAAGTGTAGGCCTTCAGGGCGTCAAGGTCAGTCAGAATAATGAGTATTGAAGCAGATTTGGTTCCAATTTCCAATTTGTTTCCAAAATTAAAAATGATTTAATGAATATAAAGCACTACAAATCATACTCTCCTTTTTTCTCATCAGCATCCTTCTTATTTATCTTTTTTTAAACCACAGCAAAGATTTTATTAAACAGCAATATCAAGTAAAGAATAGCAAATGTTTTAAGTCAACATTTGATTTTTAAAAATCTGGCATTCTTTTTATTTGTTATCATATGTTAACCCACTTTTCTCTCTCATGAGAAAATTTTCACTTATATGGCTTTAGTTTCTTTCATTTCTCTATTTCATCATTAATGTTACATAAGAACTTTATACGAAGTAGTAATTTGTGAAATAAAATGATTTTCTTTGTTTTGTTTTTTCATATATTTGATTACATATTTTTTCATTTCCATTTTCCCCTTTTTCCTCTCTGCCTCTCCACACCGTTTATTCCACTTCTTCAGAAGGGAACATTTATTATGTGTCTAGTATTTGCCAAACACTTTGCTTTTCACATTTACAGATTAGAAATGGGGGCTTAGAGAAGAAGTTGTATAACTTGCTTAAGGTCACACAGATAATTAGTAAATGAGTTGTTTCAAATGCACATCTGTTTGACTCTAAAACTTCTTTTCATCATGGCTTGCTTTATCCTTGTGTAGGCAATTCTTTACCTCTGTTCATGCTTTTCACTCTTCAATTCTCTCTTTTATTGGTAGCAATTATTCTTTGGAGTTTTCCTTCTTCCATGCGCTTTTCCATCTTTCTCTCACTACCTCTCAAACTCTTTTCCTTTTTTCCTAAGTCACAGTTTTGTTTTTTTCCTAGTGAGAAAGCAAAAGGGGCATCAAAGATGATCGTATTTTTAGATTGAATGTCTTAAAATTGTTTCTATTTCCTGGCCTAGTAATTCTAAATGTACTCTAAAGAAATCATCAAAGATGTATGCAAAATGTATATACAAGGAAGAAAATCCAAGAATTTTTTTGTAGTTTTGAAAAATTAGAATAATTTCAGTGCCTAACAGTAAAGGTTAACATAGATTACAGAAGTAAGGTAATGAATACTTAATGACATAGAAAAATGTTCATCATATATTACTTAAAAGCTCATTTATTATGCAAATTTATTTATTATAAAGTTATGCTTTGAAAAAAAATTTTTTTAATGTATTTATTTAATTTAAAGAAAAAAGGAATACCTATGTATCTACAATTCACTTATTAAAATGGGCATTACCAATTTCTTTAAATCCCCCATATGACACTATATGATGGTAAATGCAAGAAACCAAAAAGCATCTTAGAAAATAACATAAAAATAATAGTATGTTTCATATAACTTAATTTAGTGAAAAATATATGTATAGTAGAAGATTAGAGATATATACATTAAAATGTTAGCAGTTGTGACCTCAGGTTGATGACGTTGTGGGTGAATTTAATTTTTCTAATGTCTAATTTTTCATTTCATTATTTTTCAATGAACATTTATCAGGTTTATAAGAAGAATACATAAATGTATTATGTATACATGTAACTTTATTATTATTATCTTCTTTAGTGAAAATGGTAGATTGAAAAATCATGAAAATTCTTTTTTCCTTTAAAGCTAGGAAGACTAACCAAAGACTGGAAAGTAAAATGATTATTTTTTATTCACCATCAAGCATGAGGTCTTTCAATCTCTTCTTAGTCAGTATAACAATATTAATTCCTTTTTGGAACAAGGTGAATGGTGCAAAAGAGCCATGAATGTGTAAGTGCCCTAGGTATTCAGAGTAAACAGAGAAGGAGCTCCTCTCTGGTTGCAGAGGTCAAAGAGCTCATCAAAGAGGAAGGCTTTCGTTTGGTTTTTAAGGGATACGGAAGATTTAGATCAGCATTGCCTCAAAGAGCATTTGTTTATATGGGCTATATCTAGCTGTATTTTCCATATTAGAAATTAAAATCAAGAATATTTAAAAATAGTTATAAAATAAAGTACATAACATAAGATTTATGATGAGAAATAACTATTTTCCAAAACAAAACCATCACTGAGGAAAATGGTATTATTTTACATTTTGCATTTTAGTATATGGTTTAATAGAAGACAGTTGGATTTCATATTTGCTTCTGTTGTGATATTGCACGTCGTATAGCCTCTGAAAAACACTGTGAGAGAAGAGAGAATGAAAGTGACAAGGCAAATAGCACCTAAGTACTATTATGAACGTAGAGTTAATGTTGTGGGCCTCCTGAGAACCGCTTTGAGAATTACTGATTAAAATAGACTGGGAGCAAAATAGAGGGATGGCATAGCCTCAGGTGGGAAAGTGTAAGCCAAATCAGAGAGAAAGAACAGACCAGTCTGGTAGTTGAGAAAATTTCCGTTGGTGGAGTTGGGAAATACATGGCTAGAAATGTAGGTTGGGGGAATCATATTATGTCAATTGAAAAAATATCAGCTTTCTTAATTATAACTATGGTTACTGACCTCTAATTTTGGCTTCAAAAAGCTTCAGGGCAGGGGTGATAGAAGAGAAATGCATACCTGGTTCCAGGCAATACTAAATTATGTGCTGGCAGCATTTTTATAGATTTACTTTTATTCATTTAATTAATTTGGTGTCTACTACACTCCAAGCATCAAGGTAAGAACTAGCAACACAAAGATGATAATGACAATCTCCATGGGAGATTCAGATATTAAAGGATAAGTAATATCTTCTTTAATTTTTATTTTTCATTCATAGTTGACACATAATATTATATTAGTTTCAGGTATACAGCATAGTGATTAGACATTTATATAACTTATAAAGTGGCCACCCCAATAAGTAATGCCTTCTTTAAACTAGAGGAACATAGAAGAGAGGTAGATGACCCTGACTGGGAGCTATGGTGGACAGGTTGTGAGGTAGAGAGGAAGTCTGGAAGGTTGAAGCCCCAGATATCAACAGCCAGTCATATCATGATGAGAAGTACTAGAAGTATAGGAATGACAAATACAGTACTGGATGTTAATATAGTAGATCTGGGGAGATAGATAGGACCAAAGGATAATTTCCTGAATTTATATTCTCTTTTTGAAAGTACAAGTGTACAAAGTCTCCTTCCCCTAAATTCCTACAGCATCTCTCCACTGCCAGGCCTGGGAGACATCATCAGGTATCTTAACGTCTCTCTTCTCTTCACTTGGATCATCTTTTTCAGTATTTTTGTTCTCCTTTGTGACTGAAGAACTATAGAGAAGAGGAGGAAGAAATTTAGATGATTACAACAGCTTTAAACTAAGCACTAGGAACTCCTTTACTGGCCCAAATAATTATGATTAAATAAGTAAATAAATAAAGAACCTGTCTCCCAGCACCACCTGCAGGGGATGAAGAAGTCTGCAACATGATTTAGTTCTTTCTCTGCCAGGATATCTTCAGCATTCCTTTAGTGAGCATCTACTAGGTAAAGAGCCTAATTTTAGTAGCTGAGGAGAATACAAAGATCAGTAAGAGGCTATTCACGCATACTCTAAAGAACATTGTTAGAACTTGGGAATTTTGTGGTTAGAGTGGCTGGCTAGGAACTGATTAAATCTAACAGAATCAGGTTTCTTTGGTGAATATTAAATAGTAAAGCAACTTCTGCTTTGCCTTTTTACATCCCCCATTGATAGAAACTAAGAATAAAGGTGATTTCACAGTTTAAGTAGTGAAGTAGTGAATACTGTTTTTGATACTTCACATCTGTGGAGCTTGTAACATGATGAGAAAGACCTAAGTTGCATACAATTTTATGTATGTCAGTTAAGGTTTTTCTTTTCCTAATATAAGGCCATCTCCAGGATGTGTTATAGGATAGCTGTCTGGTGGTCATAAAGGGGATCAGATGGCTTAGTGTAAATCTATAAGCACCAATTTGAAGTAAACTGAAAGTTTATACAGAGCCTTTACTTTCCTTATCATGTCCTAGAAGCTTGGAAGAATGAGGCTTCCAAAAGTTCCTAGACTTTTTTAATCTAGTGAAGAAGTACCGAATATTTTTCTGATTTTTGGAATTTAAAGTAGAAGCAAAATGCATCAGATATACAAGGAGCAAAATAAATGAAACAAGCCTTCATTACAACACTCTTAGAGCAAAAAAAGACTTCTGCTGGGTAAGCGATAAAGAATAGGAATAAAGCTGACCTGCAGTATGGCTTTCTATGTTTTCCTTTGTCTAGACTTGGAGTGTGTATGTACACAGGCAGGATTTTTAGAGGTAGCAGCCAGTCAGTTATCACCCCTGTAACCCATCCCCAAAACCCAGGCAAACGCTTACATGACTTTAGGCAGTCATATTCTGGTGCTTTCAGTCTTTTTCACAAGATATTTGAACTACCTATTGTGATGAAGTTCTGAGTCAATACTCCCAATTATACCTCTTTGCAAATCATACCACAAGTTATAAAAGCAATAACATGGACTACTATGTAAAATAATACCTGTCAGAGGTAAGGGATCTTAGGTATCATGTATATAGTCCAGTATTTCTCAAAGTGTGGGCTCCACATCAAACCTAAACAATTTCAGCAGCTAAGGGTAGCATCTAAGAATCTGCATTTTGAACAAGTTCCTTAAATTGATATGTGCATTAAAGTTTGGGAACCACACATCTAATCAAACTGCTTCAGATGACAGATGAGGAAATAATATCAGAGAAGCCAAGTGATTTGGCCACAGTGAAACAGCCAGAGGCAGAAACTGGACTCAAACTCAAATATTTTAACTCCCAGGTTAGAATTTTTTCAACTATTAAGTAGTTTGTATTTATTCTTAAATTCCCAATAGATCTCAGCGAAAAGGGAGTTTGAGTTGTTTATCCCTTGATATTCTCCTCAAATTTAAAACAATAATTTACCATTAGTGTGTTCCCAGAACCTGCTAAGTCAGCTGTTGCCTTGAAATATAGAGAATATCAACTGAAGAAGCTTGTGGACAAAGGTATTTTGTTCTCTTGTTACCATCCAATTCTCCTTCACAATAGGACAAACAAGATCGTTTATCAATAAGAACATACACTCATTTTTCTCAAATCGCTAGAGACAACAATAAAAAGTAAATGGAAAACCCTGCTACTAGTGTTAAACAATATCCCACCCTTTATAACAACATACCATATGGCATTTCCCTACCTTGTTCAGTATTTAACCTAACAATTTATTGCTAGGCGTCTTGGCAGCAAGCTGCAGAAGTTGAAGTGGAATCTGATAGAGGTGAGTTAATTAATGTGGTGGCAGCTTGGAATGTTGTCCAGCTGCCAGTGAGAATTATGTTTGTTTGCCTTTGGCCCAAGTGTGAAATGGTTGGCTGTTGATTTCAGAAGTGTGAGTGTACATTTTTATATCTCACATGAATGAATACATTTTTTGTATCCTACACTTTTGGGGAAATGCTAAAATTTATTGGGTAATGTTATTTACCACTTGTGTGGCAGAAAGAGAAAGGTGGAATTTTGCCCCTGAGGTTGACTTTGCATCTGTAGAAAAAGCAAAAGCAGGTGGCATATAAATCTATGAGCAGGTAAACAAGCCATCTGAATTTAACTCATCTCGGCAAATGTTTTCAGGAATAACTTTAAAACGGAGGAAAGCAAGATTTGAACCAGAAAAGCATAACACTTGTAAGGATGAAAGGAAAACAATGCCAAACTTCCTTTGAAAAGAATAGCTTTGGATTTACTATTGACTTACATTTAGAATTTTAATATTCTTTTCAGCAAGCACAACCCTTTATTGAAGACATCTTTTTGCGCAATCTTTCTTCCTATCAATAACTGATGATAGTGATTCCTGTGATGTGTTTTTGATGTTGAAGTTACCATTTAGTTTTGACTGGTTGTTACGATATGGGCAGAGGTTCTCTAACACAAGTAGTCAATAACTGACACTAAACCAACATAGTTCAAAGTACACTTGAAGTGTGTCAGATATTATTGTTCCCCTACTATTTTTTCTTCATAAAATATTATTAACATGAAATGCCTTGACAAAAGTTTAGTAGATTAAGGAGATGGATACTAAAGAATTTAATATTTACACACATTTCTTTCTTTTATTCCACCATTTTGAAGAAATCTAAAATACACTACAACTAAAGGAAATGGAAAGCAGGAGATATAAGAGCAAATTATATGAAGGAAAGTTTGTGAATCTAACAAAACAAGTATTACCAGAATTCCTTTCTGATGATAAAAATATTCCTTAAATTTTGATGTGCCATGAGAATATTAACAAAACTTTAAGTGAAATTAGTTTGTTGGGTAAGCTAGCAAAAATATTTTAAATGTAGAAGTGTATAGAAAAAACAATGCAGTTCTTACCTTCTAAAAGCTGTTAATCTGAATATGATAATAACTTTAAAATTTTAATTTAGATAAGAAGTACTTTGAGGTTTGGATATCATTTTATTGGAAGTTGGAGAAAGAAAATCTTTTTGGTCACATGCTAAGTAATAGAATATGATGACATTTCTTTTTTCCCTAAAGATATTTACTATAGAATTATTTATGATGCTTTTTCTATGTTAAAATTTTTAAGTAATAGGAGAAATTATTATAATTGTATGTAAAGTTTATAATTAGCCCTGGCTACTTTATTATTTTCCTTTATTAGATATTGCAGTTTCAAATATGATATTTTGCACCTTTCACATAAAAAGTAAAAAAAAAAGAACCTGGTAAATATTATTGTATTCTTCAGATTATATAATTATCATATCCTTGAACTTTCAAGCCAGAGTAAGCCTCAAAGTCTTGTTTTAGGTTCTACTACTGTCAGAGTGAATATGAAATCAAACATTTTAATCTAATGAACAACCTATGGGCATTTCATGTCAGACTTATTACAGATAGCTGGCCTAAAAATGAACTTTTATATATTATTTACTTGTTATTGAAAAAAATTTTACATTTAATTTGGCATAGGTATATTATTTTTCCCTTAAAATTTTATTATGTTTATGATATATTTATAAGTATGTAATGACTATGGAAGATACCCTCACACTGTGGAAGATTACCCTAAATTTGATTATACAAAGTTCTGTTAAGTATTTTTTGGTGAAATGCTAAGCTTAAAAAAATGTGTGTGTGTGTGTGTGTGTGTGTGTGTGTGTGTGTGTGTGTGTGTGTGTGTAAGAAAAACCAGGACCTTTTAATGAATGCTAATATAAATGAAGGGTCCTCAAATTCTAACATCAGGAGATTAAAATGACACTTCATTACAGGCTTTCAAATAACATGAAAAAATCTTGCACCTTCTATATACAAAAGTGATACATCAATGTGGGATGATATAAGTTTAAGTAAAATCAATTGTGGCATAGTGAAGTAATCTATAAGAAGCTTTCACTCTTTATTTAATGAGTTCTGCCTTCGCTTTGCACAGCCTCATAAGTTCTGTGTGACAAGATTTGAGTTATAATGAAATGTAAGTTTTAAAAAATTATTTTTATTTCAGTAAATTTAGTTTTATTAAGCATTAAGAAATAAGTTGAATGCTTTTTCATTTTCCCATGTATTCTTTTCAGATGTACCTGGATTAGTATAGTAATAGTCCTATGTACTTCCGATTTGCCTTAAATATTGTCCTAAGTAACTATATAACTATATATAATTTTCTAGAAGTTTTAGATTTACAAGAAAATTCTGAAGATAGTTCAAAGAGTTTTCATATACCCCACACCCAGTCTGCTAGTATTAACATCATATATTAGTATAGTACATTTGTTATGATCAATGAACCCATATTGGTACGTTATTAACTAAAGTCCATATATTTTCAGATTTCCTTACTTTTACCTAATGTCCTTTTTCTGTTCCAGGATCCCATCCATGATCCCACATTACATTTTTTCTTTAATGTTTTAATAAAGCTTTATTTATGGACATTTGAAATTGAATTGTATAATTTTTTTCATCTTTATTGAAATATTGGATAATTAGTTGCTTGTATTTACATTGTACAATTCAATGTTTTTTTCAATTATAGTTGGCATACAATAATATGCCAGTTTTAGTTGTATAGCATAGTGATCAAAGATACACATAACTCACAAAGTGATCACCCCATGAAATCTAGTACCCCTCTTCCCCCTTAGATATTTATTATATAATTATTAACCATCTTCCTCATGCTGCACTCTACATCTCCATGTCTGTTCTGCAACTACCCATCTGTACCTCTTAATCTCTTTGCCTTTTTTTGTCCCCTACCAACCCTTCTCTCATCTAGTATCCCTCTAAATATTCTATATATCTACAAGTTTATTTCCACTTTTGTTGTTGTTGATTTGTTCTTTAGATTACACATGTATGTAAATTTTGTGATATTTGTCTTTCTCTATCAGACCCATTTCATTCAGCCCAATACCCTCTTGGTCCATCAAGGCAATATATTTTTCAACCTCCTTCCTTTTATTCTGTGTGTGTCTCTTAACCTGAAGTGAGTCTCTTTTAGGCAGCATATATAGGGGATCTTGTTTTCTTATTCATTCAGCCACTTCATCTTTTGGTTGAAGCACTTAATTCTTTTCCATTTGAGGTACTTGTTGATAGGAATGTAGTTATTGCCATTATTTATTCCTGTTTTTGATATATGTTTTTTCTTATTAAAGAAGTCCCTCCAACATTTCCTGTAATACTGGCTTGGTGGTGATAAATTCCTTTAGCTTATTTTTGTCTGGGAAGCTCTTTTTCCGTCCTTCAACTCTAAATGATACCTTTGCTGGATAAAGTATTCTTGGTTGTAGATCCTGGGTCTTCATCACGTCAAATATTTTGTGCCAAGCCCTCTGTCCTGCATAGCTTCTTTTGAGAAATCAGTTGCCAGTCTTATGGGTGCTCTTTGTAGGTAACTAACTGCTTTTCTCTTGCTGCTTTTAATATTCTCTCTTTGTATTTAACCTTTGGCATTTAAATTATGATGTCTCTTGCTGTGGGCCTCTTTGAGTTCCTGGTTTTTGGGATTCTCTGAGCTTCCTGGGATTTTATGTCTATTTCCTTCACCAGATTAGGGAAGTTTTCTACCATTATTTTTTCAAATAGCTCTTCAATATCTTGTGTTTTTTTCGGGTACCCCTACGACATGGATATTTTTATATTTAATAGTGTCCTGTAGGCTCCTTAAATTATTTTTATAGTCTTGGCTTCTTTTTTCTTGCCATTCTGATTGAGTGTCCTTGGCTTTCCCATCCTCTATATAGGTCATTTGATCTTCTTCTTTATTCACTTTGTTTATTCCATTTAATATACTTTTCATTTCAGATAATGTGTTCTTCATTTCTGTCTGGTTCTCTTTTATAATTTCCATTTCCATTTGTATTTTTTTTAATCTCTTTGTTGAAATTCTCACTAAATTTATCTACACTTCCCATAAATTTACTGAACATCTTTATAACCAGTGTTTTGAACTCTGCATCTGTTAGATTGCTTAACTCTATTATTTCTGAATCTCTGTTCTGTTCTCTCATATGATTTCTGCTTCATTGTCTTCCCATTTTGGCTACCTTTCTGTATCTGTTTCTATGTACTAAGCAAAGCTCCTAATTCTCCCAGTCTTATTAGTGCAGCTTTGTGTTGTAGGTATCCAGTGGCACAGTCCTGAGAGGGGTTCAGCTGCAGGCCAAATTTAGCTCCAGCCTGTGCCACTCCGGAGCCATCTGTTAAGATTCAGCAAGTGATCCACAGATGCTGTCCTTATACATACCTCAAAAAGGCCACACCAGAAACTAAGGCCAGCTGCCTCCATTGTGAGTCTAGGCACTGCTCAGCAAGGAGCACCTGACTCCCAAGGCCACATCAGGATGTGGCTTGGGTGAGTCCACGAGTTGGGGGAAGCGGAGGTTCAGGGAATCCTCTGGGCAGAGCAACCTCTGTTATTTAGTTTCTTGACATCTCCACTATGGCGGTGCTGTGTCAGCACACTGGGAGGTGGGAGGGCTCAACAGAGGAACAATGGATACCATTGGTACTTCTGTACAGAGCGAGTGGTGCCTCGGCCCTCACTCTGATAACTCGGTGTCCCCCTGTGAGTCCCTGTTGCCCTCGAGCAGGCAAACCAGTGCTGGTGCTCAGAGAGAGCACTGTGGAAATCTGCTTGTGGACACAAACCCTTTAATAGGAGTCTGCTGCTGCTGCAGCCTCCATCCCACTCAGCCACTGGAGACTTGGCAGCCTCATGTCCTCGCCCCATCCTATCTTCTGCCATTGCAGGGTGATTTTTTAGATTTCTCCCTAGTTGTATGGCGTGTTCATCTAGATCCCAGGCAGTTTTCCTTGTTGTTTGCTCCTTGTTTCTGTCACTGCTTTGACAAACAGAGCCTCTATCATCTATGCCATTTTTTCCCCTCTCTATCACATGTTACATTTGATTGTCATGTCTCCTTATGCTCCTCTTGCCTATGATAGCTTCTCATACTTTCCTTGTTTTCAGTGACCTTGATAGGTTTGGAGAATACTGTCATTTACTTAGTAGAATGATGCTTAGTTGGGATTTGTCTGTTTTTCTCATGATTAGAATGGTTATGGGTTTTTGGGAGAAAGACAACAGAGATAAACTCATGTGAAGGGTACATACTATCAATGTGACTTACCGCTGTTGGGGTTGACCTTAGTCTGGTGGTAGTGTCTGTTAGGTTTTCCACTATAAATTTATTCTCCCCACCTTTTTTCACTTTCTCACACTGTAGTCTTTGGAAGAACTCACTATGCACATCCCACACTTAAGGACTAAGGAATTATGCTCTAACTCCTTGAGGATGAAGTATATGCATAAATTATTTGGAATTTTTCTACAAAGATTTGTCTTTTTTCCTTCATTAACTTATTCATTTATTAAATTATTTACTAAAGTCAATATGAACTCAAGAATATTTAGTTTATGCTTCGGGTTATAATCCAATACTGCTTTATTTAGATCGTTACTCAAATTGTTCCAGCTTTGGCCTTGGGAGCTCTTGCAGTAGCTCCTATATCCTTTTGACATACTCCTATCACTGTGTGCGTTCGTGTGCATATGTGTGTGTCACTTCTTTACTCTCTGGCACTACAAGATGCTCCAGGCTTATCTTGTATAATTCCTGCCTGAGTTCTAAAATCATACAGGTCTCCAAATTGCTGCTGCTCACTTTACCGGAGAATAGTATTAGAAACCAGAAGGTGGGCACTAGGTGTGACCATTGCTACTGGTGTGTCATTGCATTAAGGCCCTCTCAGCTGACAAAGCAAGATAATATGTGCGTGCTAGCCCATGTACATACACATATCTATAAATATTTATGTAACCAATTGTATCTATATTAAGCTAAATATGAATTTGTACTGATATCTTCAAATCTAATTCAGTACATATATATTATATATATAATATATATTTTGAAGGTCTTATGTCTTAATATAAATGTAATGCATATTCTTTTTTATTGAGGTGAAACTCATATAACATGAAATAAATGTTTAAAGTGTACGGTTCAATGACACTTTGTACATTCACAGTCGTGCAACCACCACCTTTATCTAGTTCAAAAACATTTTTGTCAATCCCTAAGAAAACCTCATACTCATTAAGCAGTCACTTCCATACCCCTCTCCCTCAATGCCGGGAAACCAATAATCTTCCTTCTGTGTTTATGTGGATTTACCTATTTTGAATATTTATTATAAGTAGAATCATACAATATGTGACCTTCTGTGTTCTTTCTTTTCACTTAGCATAACATTTTTGAGGTCCATCATGTTGCAGGATGTATCAGAGCATCATTCTTTTTTATGGCTGAATAGTATTTCATTTCTGTATAGATCGCATTTTGTTTGTCCATTCTTATGTTGGTGGACATTTGGGTTGCTTCCATCTTCTGGCTATTATGAATAATGCCGTTATAAATATAGGTATACAAGTTTTTGTTTGAGTCTGTTTTCAATTCTTTTAGGATATTTATTATCCTAAATGAGTGAAATTGCTGAGTTGTATGGTAATTCTATGTTGTTGTTGTTTTTAAACTTGCCGTACTGCTTTCCACAGCAGCTGTACCACTCTAACATTCTAAACAGTGGCACTGCTTTACATTCTTCAAAGGTTCTAATTTCTCCATTTCTTCACTATTATTGTACTTTTTTTTGAAAAAATTATAACTATCTTAATTGGTGTGAAGTGGTATCTAATTATGATTTTGATTTGCATTTCTCTAGTGACTAATGAATGATGTTGGGCATCTTTTTTGTGTGCTCATCGGCAATTTATATGTCTTCTTTGGAGAAATGGCTAGTCAAGTCCTTTGCTCATTTTTAAATTGGGTTGTCCTTTTGTTGTTGAGTTGCAAAAGTTCTTTATATATTCTGGATGTTAAACCGTTATCAGATCCCAATGTAAATATTATTTGCAAATATTTTCTCCTATTTTGTGGGTTATCTTTTGACTCTCTTGATACTGTCCTTTTATGTACAAAAGTTTTCAATTTTAATGAAGTCCGATTAACGTGTTTGTTTTCTTTTTTTCTCTGTATTATTGCTGTCGTAGTTAAGAAGCCATTGTCAAATCTAAGTCCTCGTAGATTTGCCTCTACGTCTTCTAAGATTTTAATATTTTAGTATGTGGTATGAGATAGGGGTCTAACTCCATATGTATGGATGAAGATAACCAGTTTTCTCAGCACCATTTGTTGAAGAGATTATTCTATCCCCTTTAAATGGTCTTGGTATTATTGGTGAAAGTCTATTAAGCATAGATTTGAAGGTTAATTTCTGGGCTGTCAATTCTATTCAGTTGATTCGTATGTCAATCCTTATGACATATCACACTGTTTTGATTATCATAGCTTTGTAGGAAGTTTTGAAATCAGGAAGTAAGAGCCCTCCAACTCTGTACTTTTTCAAGATTGTTTTGGCCATTCTGTGTACCTTGAATCTTCATATGAATTTTATGATGGGTTTTTACTATTTCTGCAAAATTGCCATTGGGGTTTTCATAGATATTCTACTGAATCCGTATATTGCTTTGGGTTGTATTGTCATCTAACAATATTAATAATATTAACAATACTAAATATTCTGCTCAGAAACACCTGGTTTTGTTTTTTTTTAAAGTAAGTTTATTGGGGTAACATTGGTTAATACAGTTATATAATTTTCATGTGCATATAATTTGACATCTGTATATTCTATTGTGTGTTTACCACCCAAAGTCCAGTTTCCTTCAGCTACCATATATTTGATCCCCTTTACCCACTTCATCTTCCCCCTACCCTCCTGTATTTGAACCCCTTTAACCATCTACCTACCTCCTCCTCCCCCAACCCCTACCTTCAGGTAACCATTAGTCTATAGTCCATGTCCATGAGTCTCTGTTTGTCCTGTTCATTTGTTGTTTTTAGGTTTATATCACACATATAAGTGATATCATTTGATTTTCAACTTTTTCTGTCTAGCTTATTTCGCTTAGCATGATTATCTTGAGGTCCATCCATATTGTTACAAATGGCAGTATTTCATCTCTTCTTTTGGCTGGTAATATTCCATTGTATATATGTACCACAGCTTCTTTAGCCAATCATCTGTTGTAGGACACTTTGATTGCTTACATGTCCTGGCCACCGTGAACAATTTTGCTATGAACATCGGTGTGCAAATATCTTTTCAGATATTGGTTTTCAAGTCTTTGGGGTAAATACACAGTAGAGGGCCTGCTGGATCATATGGTAGATCCATTCTTAGTTTTTGAAGAACCTCTATACTGTTTTCCATAGTGGCTGTACCAATTTGCAGTCCCACCAGTAGTGTATGAGGGTTCCTTTTTCTCCACATCCTCTCCAACATTTGTTATTTGTCCTGCTGATTATAGCTATTCTATCAGGCGTGAGATGGTATCTCATTGTGGTTTTGATTTGCAGTTCCCTAATAGCTAGCAATGTTGAACGTATTTTCAAATATTTGTTGGCCATGTGTATGTCTTCCAGGGAGAAGTGTCTGTTCAGGTCCACTTCCCATTTTTTGATTGGATCATTTGTTTTTTGTTGTTGTTGTTGTTATTGAATTGTATGAGTTCTTTGTATATTTTGGATATTAGGCTCTTATTGGAGGTGTTGCTTGCAAATATATTTTCCCATTTGGATGGTTGTCTCTGTCTTATTGATGGTTTCTTTTGCTAAGCAGAAGCTTTTTAGTTTGATGTAGTTCTATTCATTTATTTTAGTTTTTACTTCCCTTGTTTTTGAGGTCAAATTCATAAAATCATCTTTAAGTCCAAGGTCCTTGAGTTTAGTTCCTATGTTTTCTTCTATGCATTTCATTGTTTCAGGTCTTATTTCAGGTCCTTAATCCATTTTTAGTTAATTTTGGTGTGTGGTGATAGACGTCAGTCTAGTTTCATTCTTTTGCAGGTGGCTTTCCAGTTTTCCCAGTACCATTTATTGAAGAGGCTTTCCTTTCTCCACTGTATGTTTTACGCTTTTTTGTCAAAAATTATTTGCCCATATAAACATGGGTTTACTTCTGGACTCTTGATTCTGTTCCACTGGTTCATGTGTCTGTTTTACTGTCAATATCATGCCATTTTGATTACTGTTACTTTGTAGTATAATTTGAAGTCGGGCAGAGTGATGCCTCCAGTCTCGTTCTTTTTTCTC
>CM053511.1:25233696-25276568 GCA_028627145.1 Eidolon dupreanum | reverse complement strand
GAACATGGAATATCTTTCCATTTCTTTGTATCTTCTTCGATTTCTTTTAATAGGGTCTTGTAGTTTTCATTATATAGGTCCTTCACACGTTTCATTAAATTTATTCCTAGGTATTTTATTCTTTCTGTTGCAATAGCAAAAGGAATTATTTTTTCCACTTCTTTTTCTGACACTTCATTATTAGAGTATAGGAACGCTACAGATTTTTGAATGTTGATTTTGTATCCAGAGACTTTACTGTATTTACTTATTGTTTCTAGTAGTGTTCTTGTGGAGTCTTTATGTTTTCTACATAGAGAATCATGTCATCTGCAGTTTGACTTCTTCGTTTCCAACTTGGATGCCTCTTCTATCTTTCTCTTGTCTTATTGCACTCGCTAGGACTTCCAATGTTATATTGAATAACAGTGGCGATAGTGGACAGCCTTGCCTTGTTTTTGATCTTAGAGGGAAGGTTTTTAGTTTTTCAGCATTAAGTATAATGTTGGCTGAGGGTTTGTCATACCTGGCCTTTATTATGTTAAGGTACTTTCCTTCTATACCGATTTTGTTAAATGTTTCGATCATAAGTGGATGCTGCATCTTGTCGAAAGCATTTTCTGCATCTATTCATATGCTCGTATGATTCTTATTTTTCAATTTGTTTATGTAATGTATCACATTAATCGATTTGCATATGTCGAACCATCCTTTTGTCTCTGAGATGAAGCCCACTTGATTGTGGTGTATAATCTTTTTAATATGTTGCTATATTCGGTTCACCAGTATCTTATTTAGGATTTCTGCATCTGTGTTCATGAGAAATATTGTTCTGTAGTTTTCTCTTTTATGTTATCTTTACCAGGTTTTGGTATCAGAGTAATATTGGCCTGATCTTTGATTTTTTGGAAGAGTTTGTGGAATATAGGTATTAAATCTTCTTTGAATGTTTGGTAGAATTCACTGGAGAAGCCATCTGGTCCTGAACTTTTACTTTTTGGTAGGTTTGTGATGATTGTTTCAATTTCCATACTGCTGATGAGTCTATTTATATTTTCCAGTTCTTGATTCAGTCTAGGAAGGTTGTATGTCTCTAAGCACTGGTCCATTTCTTCTAGGTTATTAAATTTGTTGTTATATACTTTTTCATAGTATTCTTGTATGATCCTTTGTATTTCTGTGATATTAGTCATAATTTCCCCTCTTTCATCCCTAATTTTATTTGTATCCTTTCTCTTTTTTCTTTTATGAGTTTAGCCAGGGGTTTGTTGGTTTTATCACCCTTCTTAAAGAACCAGCATTTTGTTGCATTTATTTTTTCTATTTTTTTGTTTATTTCTTTTCAATTTCTTTTATTTCCACTCTAATTTTGATTATTTCTTTCCTTCTGCTGACTTTAGGCTTCATTTGATCTTCCTTTCCTTGTTTTTTAAGATGAAGCATTATGTTATTTATTTGGGCTCATTCTTGTTTTTGGAGATAGGCCTGTAATGATATGTACTTTCCTCTTATGACCGCTTTTGCTGTGTCCCAACAGTTTTGATATGTTGTACTATTATTATCATTTGTTTCTATGTATCTCTTGATCTTTTTATTTCTTCTCTGACCCAGTAGCATGTTGTTTAATCTTCATGTATTTGTGTTTCTTCCTGATTTCTTTCTGCAGTTGATCTCTAGTTTCAAAGCATTATGATCAGAGAATATGGTTTGTATGATTTCAACCTTCTTATATTTGTTGAGGCTATCTCTGTGTCCTAGTATGTGGTCGATTCTTGAGAATGTTCCATGTGCACTGGAGAAGAATGTATAAGCAGCTGTGTTGTGACAGAAGGCTCTGTTTATGTTGATTATGTCCAGTTGGTGTAATGTGTCATTTAAGGATGTTATTTCCTTATTGATTTTCTGTTTGGAAGATCTGTCCGTATCCGACAGTGGGGTATTTAGGTCCCCTACTACGATAGTGTTTTGGTCTGTTTCTCCCTTTAGTTCTGTTAGTAATTGCTTTACATATTTTGGGGCTCCCTGATTGGGAGCATAGATATTACTAAGTGTTATGTCTTCTTGGTTCATGATTCTCTTTATCATTATGAAGTATCCCTCAGTATCCTTCTTTACCTTTTTTATTTTGAAGTCTATTTTATCTATTAGTACCGCTACTGCTGCTTTTCTCTGAATGTCATTTGCTTGAAATATCATTTTCCACCCTTTCACTGAGTCTGTATTTGTCTTTGGAGCTGAGATGTGTCTCCTGGAGGCAGCATATGGTTGGGTTTTGTTTTTTGATCCATTCTGAAATGCTGTGCCTTTTTATTGGTGAGTTCAGTCCATTTACATTTCGGGTGATTGTTGAAATATGAGGTCTTCTTATAGCCATTTTATGTTTTGCTTTCTGGTAGTTCAGTGTTTCCATTGCTTCCTTATCCTTGTGCTTCTGTTTCTTTATTTTGGTTGGCTTTTGTGGGTTTTGCCTCTGGTTCTTGTTTTATGTTACGTAGAATGGTTCTGAATCTTTGGCATGTGGTTACCATTATGAATATGTGAAGGATAGTTATACACACACACACACACACACATACACACACACACACACACACACACACAGTTGTTCATTTTCTTCTGCGCATGCCTTATCGCCATTCGCCTTGGTGAATTTGAATCTTTGAATCCTTCCCTTTTTAGTTATTGTTGTCTCAGTTTGTCCCTGTGTATGCTGAACGTTCATTACTATCTTGTTAGAACAATTCTCTTATTATTACTTAAGGTTATAATACCCTGTTCTTAATAAGTGTTGCACTCCTCTGCTTCTATTTGCCTGATGGTCACCTTACTCCTGATTATGTTCTTTTTTTTTTGTCATTTTGTTTTAGGTGAGCTGACACTTTTCAGTATTTCCCGTAGTGCAGGCTTCATCAAGGAGAATTCCCCGAATTTTTTATGTGTGGAAAGGTCTTTATTTCTCCTTCATATCTAAAGGAGAGCTTAGCTGGATACATTATTCTAGGCTTGTAGTTTCTTTCACTTATTTAAATATTTGATTCCATCCCTTTCTGGCTTGTAAGGTTTGCGCTGAGAAGTCCGACGATAATCTAATGGGTTTTCCTTTCTATATTACCATTTTCTTCTCCCTAGCTTCCCTGAGAATTCTATCTTTGTCGTTGATTTTTTATAATTTTAATACAGTGTCTTGCTAAAGGCCTTTTCGGGTTGAGATAATTGGGTGTTCTGTTGACTTCTGGAATTCCAAGTTCCAGCTCATTAGCTTTGGAAATTCTCATCAACTATATGTCTAAAAATGCTTTCTAGCCCTTGCTTCTTTTCCTCGTCTTTGATAATGCCCATTATTCTTATGTTTCCTCTCCTGATGGTATCAGTAGTTTTTGATTTTCTCTTCCATTATTTTTCATTCTTCAGTTTTTCTCATCTTCCTTCTGATTTATTTCTAGATTTCTGTCTTCGTTATCACTGATCATTTCCTCCATTTGGTCGACTCTATTTTCCAAGCTTGCTATTTCATTTTTCAACTCTTGCAATGTGTTTTTCATCTCCAGAAGTTCTATTTGTTTCTTTTTGAGGGTTTCAATCTCCTTGCTCTGTTCATCCAGGTGTTTTTTCAATTCCTGATATTGACATGGTTCGTTTCAGAATTCACTGAGGTTTTTCAGAAGTATCATCCTGAATTCTGTCATTTAAATTGCACATTTCTATTTCTGTAAACCTATTTTCTGGAGATTTTTCTCCTTCTTTCTGAGATGCCTTGTCACCTTGGTTATTTATGGTGTTTAATGGACACCTGGGCATTAATGGAAATGTATTCTGCTTTTTTTTTCCCCCAGAAATATTTATTATATAAAGATCTCTCTTTAGCTTGCTGTAAAAAAGCCACTTTTCTTTTGGTTTCCAGTAGGTGGTGTCTAAGCCTCTTCGATCCCTGTTTTATATAAAGCCTTAAAAATACCTTTTTATTTTCTGATAGAAATTTAATCACTCTTACTACCTTCTGTTTCAGTCCCTGTCAGTGTTAGCAAAAGTTTCAGTAGCATTTGCTCAGATTCCCTTGGGTTCCGCAGTGATGGTCATCGGTTTAGGGGGTTTGGGGGGAGGGGCCCTCTGGTTTGGTGTTGGGGGCTGTAGCTCAACCTGGTTTTGGAACCATGGCCAGTAAATATCAACTGTTATTTTTCTGCTATCCTCCTTCTTTGCCTTCTGTCCTGATGATTTGGCCCTGTTGCTGGCATGGAGAGCTCACAGCTTTTCCAGGCAGGGCTATTCAGGGAACTTAGCGCTCCTTCTGCCCTCCTTCTCCTCCTACATGTAGCTCTGGTGGCTGTGAGAGGCAGCTCCTTTATTTCTTCCAGGTCCACTGCCTGACATTTGGGTTTATGCCCTGTGGTGGCTGTTATGCGCAGATCCACGCTCAGAGGTGCTGGTGTGCAGTTTGGGTGTTTTTTTTTTGAGTTTAAGATGTTCAGCTTATTGTTTTTTTCAAGTGGGGAGATCTGGGGACGTCTCTCATTCTGCCATGTTCCAAAAATCACTGGTTTAGTTTTTTTTACGGAGATATACTTATATCTTCTTGATCAATTAACTCTCGTTAATATATAGTTGCCGCATCCAGCAAGTGGTAAATCCTGCAACGTCTAGTGCACCTGAAAAATAATCCTGAGTGGGAACAGTGGGAGATTGAACAAAGAAATAAGACAGAAAACTGGGATCAGAAGGTCTAATATACATTGATAATGGAATAGAAAGAGATTTTAGAATTGCAAGTTGTTTTTATAAAAGAGCATACATTTGATGGCTAAAATAAGATTATCCCTACCCAGCCTACATATACTACTATAATGATTTGCATTTCAGTAGATTATCTCCACACTACACACCCTGCTATAATTATTTGCATTTCAACACAGCATTGTCCTCCGATTAGTTCCTAGTTCCCCATTCTTAGGATTTGTGGAGGTGAGGCAACACTTGGTTGGCCTCACAGATTGCAAGGACCTTGTCAGTTTACAACAGGCTCTCCACAATAATATCCACTTTTGTCTCTTTTAACAATTATGACTTAAGTCTTATTAGTATAGCCACCCAAGCTCTCTTTTAGTTATTTGCATGAAATATCTTTTTCCTTCTTTTCACTTACAACATTTTGTGTCTGTGGCTTTAAAGTGAGTCTCTTATGGATAGCATATAATTGGATTTTTTATAACCTATTCTGCCAACCTGTGTTTTAATTTCTGAATTTAATTCATATATATTTAAGGTGGTTACTGATTAAAATGTACTTCAGCCATTTTGCTGTTTTATGTCATATATTTTTTGTTCTTCAATTCCTCTAATAGTGCCTTCATTTGTATTTGATTTTTTTATACTGTATCTTTTAACTTCCTTCCATTTCTATTTTAGTATATTTTGGTTTATTTTCTTAGTAGTTATCCTAGAGATTACCATTAACATCTTAAATTTAGCACAGTTTAGTTTGAATTCACACAAACTTAGCTTCAACAGTATACAAAAATTCTGCTATTATAAAGTCTGTCTCTGTTTGATGTTCTTATTGTCACAAATTATCTTTATACATTGTTGTCAAATAACAAACATATAGTTATATTGTTTTATGCATTTGTCTTTTAACTCACTAAAGAAATGAAAGAATTAAAGTCAAAAATACTGGCTTATTTATTTACATCTGTAAATAAGTTTTATTGGCATTTTTACTTTCTTTATATGGTCTCGAGTTATTGTTTAGTGTCCTTTCATTTCAGCCTGAAAGAGTCCTTTTAGCATTTCTTATAGGGCTGGTCTCACAACAACAAACTCCCTCAGCTGTAGTTTATCTGGGAACGTCTTTATTCCTCCTTCATTTTTGAAGATTAGTTTTGCCAGGTATAGAATTCTTAGTTGGCAGGTTTTTTTCTTTCAAGTGCTTTAAATATGTTTTTCCACTGCCTTCTGGTCTTTATGGTTTCTGATGAGAAATAGGCGGATAATCTTATAGAGGAGGCCTTGTATATGTTAAGTCACTTTTCTCCTGCTGCTTGCTCAGTCTCTTTGATTTTTGATGGTTTTATTGCAATGTGTCCTGGTGTGAATTTCTTTGAGTTTATCCTACTTGTAGTTTGTTGAGCTTCCTGGATGTGTAGATCCATGTCTTTTGTTAAATTTGGAATGTTTCTAGTCATTATTTCTTCCAATAGTCTTTCTGCAATGTTTTCTTTTTCTGAGACTCCCACAATGATGAGAAACTTGTGTCCCAAAAGTTTCGACTGTTTTTTTTTTCATTATTTTCCTTTTCTACTCCTCAGAGTAGATAATTCTAGTTGTTCTATCTTCAAGTTTGCTGATCTTTCTTCCACGTGTTGAAGTCCGTTCTTGAACCTCTCTAGTGAATTTTTAATTTATCTATTTACTTCTCTAGCTCTAGAATTCCTATTTTTTTTTTTAAAATAATGTCTGTATTTTTACTGATATTCTCTATTTATTCATATACTATTCTCCTGCTTTTCTTTAGTTCTTTGCCCATGGTTTTCTTTGGCTCTTTGAGTATATTTAAGACAGTGATTTAGTCTTTGCCTAGTATGTCCAGTGTCTGGGCTTCCTCACGGATGTTTTCTTTCACTTTTCATTCCTTGTGAATGGGTCGTACTTTCCTGTTTCTTTGTATACCTTGTGATTTAAAAAACTGGATGTGTTTGAATATTATAGCTCTGCAAATCAGAATAACCCCCTCACCCCCCCCACACCAGAGTTTGCTGTTGTTGCTTGTTCAGGGCTGTAGTCATCTATTTGTCTAGTGATTTTGAAGTATAGTTTTGCAAATACTGTATTTCTTATTTGTGTGTGGTCACCTGAGTCTCTGTTGCATTATCTCAGGGGTCAGCCTGTGACCTACCAGAGATTTCATTAAATGCCTTGAGTAAAAAAGGAAAAAAACATACTCTCATTTTTGCAGATTGTCTCTGAGCAGACAATCCTTTGGTGCTTGGACAGACCATCCATAATTCTGCCTTAACTTTCATTTCACCATCTGCAGACCTCAAGATCAGCCAGAGGTGCAAGCTTAGGGTCCAATCTGGTCTTTTCTGAGCATGTATCGATCCTTGGGCATGCATGTTACATGTACCAGTACTTCATTACTTTTATTGCTACATAGTATTTTATTGTATATATATACCGTTTTATTTTTCATTTATCAGCTGATGGACATTTGGATTGTTTCAACTTTTTTGCTCATGAATAATGCTGCTATACAATGTGAACTCTTTCTAGGCTCGTATATATAGATCTAACTCATTTCCATTTTAAAAACAAACTTATTTTGATATAACTGATATATAATATACTGTACATATTTAAAATTTATAATTTGATGAATTTAAAATATGCGTAATTCTACGATTTCATCATAAGAAAATAAAATAACCCTCAAAAGTTTATACATGCCCCTTCATATTGCTCTTTTTGTCTGGTTTCTTTCACTTAGCATAATTATTTTGATTTTCCTCCATGTTGTTGCATGAATCAATAGTTCCTACTTTATTTCAGAGTAGTATTATATTGCATATCTACATCACAACTTGTTTATCCATTTACCTGTTGATGGATATTTGTTTTTTTTTTCTACCTTTTAGCTATTACAAATGATTGTTGTTTGGAAATTTTTGTACAAATATTTTTGAGAACTTTTTCCATGGTAAATGCTTAGGAGTAGAATGTCTGGGTTGTATGGTAGGTTTATATTTAACTTTTTAGAAAACTGCCAAACTGTTTTCAACAGTGAAACCCAATGACGATTCCAACAATAGCTAACTATTGTATCATTTTACATTCCTATCAGCAGTATATGAGAGTTCCAATTATCAAGTATTTTGTACATATAAAAAACCCACAAAACAGCCATCCTACTACCAAACTCTTGTCACACATTAATAATTTGTCTTATTTTAAAAGAAATAAAACATTACAGATACAATTGAAGTACCTTGTATTCCCTTCTTCTGTTTTATTCCTCCATTTCTTCTTCCTTAGAGTTAATTACTATCCTGAATTTGGTGTTTACCTTTGTCATGACAGTATTTAATACTATTTCTAAATGTATGTAGCTTTCACAATATTTAGCATTTCTTAGAATTCGTGTTTATGCACGCATATATATATATATATATCTCATATGTATAGTGTATGACACACATATATACTACATTTTATAAATACTATTTATTACACATATGATATGCTAGACTTACTGTTACTTATTTTTCTCAGTGTTATATATTTTAGACTTAACATAACTTTGTTCAGTTTTTTTCTGAGTTGCAAACCATTAAGTAGCTCACAGTATTAATTTAATAAGTTAAGAACTACTTTAGAAAAAAATAGAATAACATAAAAAATTAATTTAAGTATAGTTTTGTAGAGTTCTTAATACATATACACATGTACTGAGTCATGGTGTAAACTGTATTTCTAATAGTAGGTAAAACATTTGAAAGTGAGAGCTCTTAAACTACTATATATTCCATTATATGACTATGACACAGTTAACCATTTTTCCTGTTAATGTTTAAATTGTTTCAACTGTTTTACTACTACAAACAATACTGCAAAATACTGTTAAACATGTTTTCTTGTGCACATATACAAGAGTTTCTATATAGTTACAAGTAGAATCACTGGAGTACATGCATCTTCAACTCTGCTGGATATTGCTAAATTCTTCTCCACTGCAGAATTTCACTGGCAGTGTATTATTTCTAATAATTCTATATCATTGATATCAGACATTAACAATACTGTCAATTTGATGGGTATGAAAGAGCAGGTCATTGTTTTAAATTTTATTCCCCTAAATATCAGTGAAGTTGAGCATAATTTTTGTGATTATTAGACATCTGGGTTTCCCCTTTTATGTACTACCTGTTTTTCTTTAACTGATTAACTTATAGTTAGTTATAAAATCTGGGTTCTAATATTTTGTTAACTAGTAATACATTGCAAACATCTTTAGTCAGCCTGTGGCTTATATTTTAACATATTCTTTGATAAACAAACTTCTTTAATTTTAATGTACAAAATTTATTAAGCTTTTCCTTTAGTTTATCCTCTATGTATTTTTGTCTTATTTTAACAATCTGTCCTTTTTGAGGAATAACATTTTCTATAAATTGAATTTTTTTCTTTTCATATTTAGTTATAATCCATCTGGAACTTATTTTTCTATTTGTTGTGAGCAGAGGTAAATTCACCATGAAACTAATAAAGCTCAAACTTTGGGGGTCGTTACATGCACAAGTCCTTTCTAAGGACCTGGGAGAAGCCCACGTAATGTGTTCAATATGGGTAGTATGTTTTTATAAAATTTACAAAAGTAAAATGTTATTTTTTTCCTTAAAAAGGAACCCCCCCAAATTATGTTTCAGGTTCCATAAATCTTGGACTTAACTCTTAGGTCTGAGGGAGGAATCTAATTTAAATTTTCTTCCATCTGCACAGTAATTGTGTCTGTCCTCAGATAGGGTCTTAAACCTGGCCATTCTTGTGTGGTAGCATCCATTATTTAAGTGAAAATTATAAACAGAGAGTTTCCTGATTTTCTTTGAGAGACAGGTCAGTGGAAAAGTGCACTGTTTTGTAGTTGGAGAGCAGTTGAACTATGTTCTCACATAGTGCTAAATGATTTTTTCACACCCCACAGCACTTTGTACATATTTCACTTGATCATATAATATTTTAATTAGTCATTTACATCTGTGATTCCGATGAAACTGAGCTCTTCCCATGTAGGCATGCTTAGTGCCTAGCATGGTGTAGCCTACATAGTGGGCATTCAAAAAATGTCTTTGAATTATTGAGTGAATTGAGAATACCAAACTAATATATTTAAATAACTTGAGCAGCAGTCCTACAACTGGGGACATTACGAATGAGGCTGATAGGAGGGTTAGAAATGTAGAATAGCTGGTTCCATAACAGTGTGTGGCAGTAGAGAATTAGGAGGGTTATCTTGGCTGCAGAGTCCCCTCTCTGCCCTAAAGAGTAAGGGGTCCCAGTCCCACACTGGCCTCCCCAGGCCCAGGGTTCCAGTGCTGGGAAGAGAAGTCCCTACAACCTCTGTCTGTGAAAAACCAGTGAAGACTGTGGCTGAGAGAGAGGGCTGCAGGAGTTGCAGACATTCCTCTTAAAAGGCCCACACCTGGACTTACCCTGATGGACTCACTCACTCTGAGCTCCAGGGCTAGGACAGCTGCTCAGGGAGTGCCAGGGACATATGGGGAGACACAGAGTTGTTGGGTTTCAGGAGAGGGCTGGAGGAGCATCTTTCTTTTGAACATAAGTGCTGGCAGTATCTATTTTTCCTTGACTGAGCTCTCTCCCCTCCCAGCATGCAGACACAGGTGGCTGCCATAACTGAGTCTCTATCAACCTGGATAACAGGTTGCTTGCCTAGGGATTCCCTGAGATTCCACCTCTCTCAACTTGTGGGCCCACCCAAGCCACTTCCAGTGGTTTATTCCACACACATGGCATGTCTTGGCTCATACTGTGGACTTTCCTAAAATCTCTCAAGGCTCACAAAACCCAAAGCAGCAGCATCTGGCCTTGGCATGCCCCATATCTATTGCCAAGCAGCACTAAGCCCAACATTAGAGGCAGCTGGTCTCAGTTTCTGGCTTGGTTTCTTGAGGCACCTACAATCTCAGCATGGGTGGCAGCCATCTGTGGACTGCTTCATGACTCTTATCAGGTGGTCCTGGAAGTGCACAGGCTGTGGCTGAACTTGGCCTACAGCTGGGCCCCTCCCAGGACACCATTAGGCTGGAACACCCAGTGGCCGGCTTCAACCATGATGTAGCTGGAGCATCACCTAGGGCTACATCTGTGGAGAACACACCCAAAAGGCAAACTGGACAGGCATTGGAGCGCTGCTGGAGGGAATCCTACTCCATTGGGTCAGCCCTTCGCTTGCTAATCACAAGTCAGCCCAATGGATAAGCCCTCCCTTGAAGTGCAAATAGCAACCAAGGCTCAACTACTTTCAGAGGGCACACACAACTCATACAAGAGACACACCTTGAGCGCCTCACTCAGGTGACCAGGGAAGACTGTGCCACTGGGCCCCACAGGACACTTACTACATAAAGCCACTCTACTAAAACTGGGAGACTTAGGAGCCCTACCTAGTACATAGAAACAAACATAGGGAGGCAGCCAAAATCGGGAGACAAACATGTCCCACATGAAAGAACAGAACAAAGCTCCAGAAAAAGAAATGAAAGTGAAGACAAGCAAACTAACACATGCAGAATTCAAAACACTGGTTATAAGGATGCTCAATAAACTTATGGGGAGAGTAGATGAACTCAGAACTTTAACAGAGATAGAAAACATAAAAATGGAGATGGAAAATGGAAAAAGGAACCAGTCAGGAATGAATAATACTATATCTGAGATGAAGAATACATTAGAGGTAATTAATAGATTGGATGAACTGGAGGATCAAATCAGGATTTAGAGGATGGGATACCCAAAAAAGTGCCTCTGGGACATCAAGCACAACATTCCCATCATAGGGGTACCAGAAGGAGAAGAGAGTAAGGAACTGAAAATCTATTTCAAGAAATAATGACTAAAAACTTCCCTAACCTGGTGAAGGAAATAGACATACAAGCCCAGGAAGTGCAGAGATGAACCCCAAGGAGTCCACACCAAGACACATCATAATTAAAATGCCAAAGGTTAAATACAAAGGGGTAGGTGAAAAAGGGGATGGGATTAAGACATACAAAATAGTAGTTACAAAATAGTACTGGAGATATAAAGGACAGCATAAGGAATATAGTCAATAATAACTATGTATGGTGTTAGACAGGTACTAGATTTAATGGGGTGATCACTTTGTGAGATATATAGCTGTCTAATTGCTATGTTGTAACTAATATTATATGACAACCATAACTGAAAAATAAAAAATATATAAAAATAACTTGAACCATGATTATTGATTTCCTGCCATTTGGACTGCTTAGGAACTATAGCGTGTCCAGCTTTCATAGTGAGATAACGTTTATATGACTTGGACAAATATTTGTTTACAGTTAACTCTGAGGCTACATTAAAAATCTTTATGTGCTGTAACTCTTTAGAAAGCTAGTCAGAAGTGTTTTGTGTAGCTACTTAATGTGTATTACTCTAAACCCAAAAAACTCTCTTTGTTGTTCTATTGTCATAGTACTTAACCTTTTATTTTGTTTCTTGTTTTCCTTCTCATGGAGACTTGAAGTGTTGAGTTGGGTTGATTAGCTGTGACCATCGGTAGTTCACTTAATCTTTCTATGTCTGAGTTTTCTCATCACATCATACTTTTGTTATAAAAGGAACTAGGTACAACATGGAAACAATATCCAATGAGTAACCCAGTGATTGTAAGTATATTTTAAAATTTAAACTGATAATTTCATGAGTAAATCAAGTTATAACTTTAATGTTTCTGAAATCACAAACAGATTAAGTTTGGCTCATTTCTTATCTATTTACTTATGTTACTTATAATAGCATTTACTGCTATGACAGCTAAACCCTCAAATCTCAGTGATGTAGTTTATTTTTCAATCATGCAAAATTCTAATGGATGTTACCAATTAGCAGTTTGTGTTCCGCTAGTTAATGATTCAGAGTCAGTCTCCATTTTATTGTCCTTGGCATCTCCTTGAATGGACCTTGGAATCCTCTGTTGTATCCTATTTATCTAGTTTGGTGATGGGAGAAAGAGTAAAATTGTTGTGTGGAAGGGTTTAATGAGCCAGGCCTGTACCTACATCACTTCTACTCCCATTCCGCTGGTCAGAACTCAGTTATTTGAGAACTGACTGTAAGAGAGCCCTAATAATAATCTAGTCATGTGCACAGGTGGAAAAGGAAAACATTTATTGAATAATTGTGAAAGTCAATCACTGCCACACAACCTATTAAGAATCACATAATATGCAAGGTGCAAGAGATACAAGTTCCTATACTTGAAGATCGCATATATACACTACACAAAATAGAAAAATAAATAATGAAGGAGTCTTTCTCTACATTTTTCAACCTTATAAACACTATTCAAGTATTAAAAAACTTCACCTGAGATTTTTGGTTTCAGGTCCAGTATGTAAGTAGCTCATAAGTCATCGCTCCATCTTAACAAAAGCTGAACAAAATGAATCATCCCCAACTCTCAGATCCATCAGAGAAATGAGGTCACAGGGCAAACTGCTATTCTCAAAATTGGAGACAGGTGATTACAGAGACTCACAACAACACAGCAGAAGCCCATGAGCAGAAATCTCCCAGGGAATCAGTGGCAGGACAGGAAAACCTAAATTGTAAATGACAAATAGTTGAAGACTTAGTGTGGACAAGTCGGAGAATCAAACCTCCAGGGGGACCCATTCATAGGGAGGTCTCCACATTTTTGTGTTTTACCTCCAGGAGCCCTATCAGGTTCTCACAGTGAATATTAGAGAATTCTCTTGTGCTTCTGGCAGGCAGAGTGGAAAAGGAGCCATTTGGAAATACACCAGAGTGTTCTGTTCTTAATAAGGCCTGCACTCAGGAGAAACTATTTTACCAGCCTAACCTACAAGGGGTAAAGGAAATACACACCTCCAGCTCCCTGTAGCTTTCCACGTTCTGGCTAATTTATCTTAATACACTGTTCTTATTAAATTGCTACACCAAATAAGACTAGGACCTTTTTCTTTCTCTAGAAAAAAATGACTTGGCTCCTGTTCTAGACCACTTAGGGCTTTCATACAATTAGTGGAACCATTTTCTTTATATTAAAACTTATGAGTCATGGCTTCAACATGTTCGCTTTACAGGTGAAGCAGAAAAATAAGAAATTACTTAATTTATTGGCTAATTTAGTCAGTTTTAATGCGATTATTCAACAAGGCTTTTGGATTATTCAACAAGGCTTTTGAGGGGACAGTTGCTCTGAATTAACAATTAGCTGATTTGCTGTCACCTTATTAAACTTAGTTCATTATTTCCATCAATAAAATTAAAATCTAAACACTTTAGCATCCTCTCTTATGCTTGTTTTCTATTGTGGTTTCTAAAATTCTTTCAAGAAATAACTTGACTTCCAATAAAGAGCTTTAGGAATTTCTTATTTTCAGTTAAATGTGATGACAACATGGGTAGCCATTTTAATAACTTTAAAAGTTGTCTATTTTCAAAATGCAGTGGTAGGTTTTTTTTTTTTTTCAGAGGTTACCAAAAACAAAACACTGGTCAAAAATTAGACATCAGGTCCTATGCTATTCCTTTAAGCTCGGTGTATATCTTTCCGAGTTAGGTGTTCAAGTTTGACTGTGACCTTGCAAGGCATTAGAAGGTAATATTTTATACATTCATTTCAGCCTAATAAATCCAACACCAACTCTTAAAACTCTTTGCTATTTCTTTTCATTTTGTCTCTAGGAGTCAAATTTCCTTTTTCCGATATTCCCGCCCCTTTTCTGAAATCCCGTTTGTCTGCAATCCAATGGTTCTCCATAATCTTCTCTTCAACCATCCCTTCCTGGCCTCGCATCAGCAAACTTGGTAATACTTAACCACTGCTTCGCCAAAGTAAAAGAACGCGAGAGCCTGTTTACACGTCTGGACAAAACGCATTCCTTTAAGTTGCAGAGCTGAATCCTTCAATTTCTATTTCTTCGTCCACCCACCGTTCCTCCACCAAATGAACCTCGGATCTACTTTAAGTCTCCTTTCCCCCTTCCGCTTCTCCTACCTTTGGCATTATTGCTATTGCCCTACCCACTGAATCCAAGTTCCTTTTCCCAGGCTTTCCATTTTCCAAGAGAAACCATAACCACTTGTTTTTCAGGGCTTTAAACACTAGGACCCACGTTCTCCCTCCTCCTCGGACCTGTGGCCCTTCGTGCTCCTGGAATCCGGACTCGACTCCACTATCCGCAACTACGTTCTCCCAAGTGCCACTTCCGGCTCTCCGGTGTCTCAGCTTTACCGGTCCGCCCACCTTCCCAGAGCACTTCCCAGAACCTTTTCTTGACCACAGGCAAGGTCAGAGCAGGGACACAGGATAGCCGAGTGCAAGAGGTTTCTTCCTAGAAGACACACTGAATAGCTTCCCCAGCCTGAGAAGTCTTGTCCTGCTGTGGAGTCGGGCGGTGGCGGTGGAGGAACTGTTTGTTCTGAGCACAGAGTGGGGCACACCCGGAAGTGGAGCTGTTGAGGAACTGTGCCGCCGCTGGGGGCGGATGCTAGATACCCGGAGGTGGAGAGGACACCACCGTACTTTGGTGTGAGTGTCAGCTGCGGGTGCGGTAAAGCTGAGGGCGGAAGCCGGCTTCTTTCTGGCTCCAATTTTGTGGTGGTAGATCCGGCTGTGTTCTGGGAGGTGAGGGCCTCGGGGCTTGTGAAGGCGTGCGGCGGCCGAAGGGGAGCCGGTCGCACTTCATTATCTTACTCTAGGGGACTCGCTATCTTCAGGTCACTACTTTTACTCCCAGCCCTCGCTAGGCGAGTTGACGACAGTTGAGGAGAGTTCTAATGAGGAAGTTGCAGAGAGTCCACTCGAGTTTTTTCTGCTTCTGGAAGGAGGCGAGCGGCCGCTTATGTGGAGACTGTTGCTTTTCGGCCTCTTCTCCTGAGAAGTGCTTTTTCCTTTGCTGCACCACCGACTCATTTATTCTGATATTTCTGTCTTTACCCCTTTCAGCTTCTGACTGACTCCTCTGAACTTTAAACGATGCTAGAGTCATATGTGACTCCAATTTTAATGAGCTATGTGAATCGCTACATCAAGAACTTAAAGCCATCAGATCTACAGCTTTCACTATGGGGTGGAGACGTGGTTCTCAGCAAGCTCGAATTAAAGTTGGATGTGCTGGAACAGGTAAAGTGTGTAGCTGTCATTGATTGGAAACATTTTCAGCTTGTTTAGAAGTACTCCGTTGTTTCTTACACTTTTACTTTACGCTTTAAAAATTTAATTTTTCTGCTAACGTATTTTAGGCTACCCTGAAACTAGAGACCTTCCTTTACAAAAAAATTTTTTTATGGTTTCTTACTAGTAATTGTTAAAATCAGATTTCCAAAAGTTGCCTCACCAGATAGGAAAACAATCTCATTGTTCTTGTCACAGTCGTTCAGCCTATTTATTCTCAAGTTTTACCGAACATGCTAATTTACATTGCTGAGATTCTGTACGATGCTAGAAAATAATACATTCCCATTTTCCTTTTTGGGAAATGGAAGAGTCCAAAAGACAACAAGATCTTGAGTAAAGTTGTCTCAGTATGAAAGATGACATTACCCATGGCTTCCTCAGACTATTAAGTAGACACAGATTGAGAATGCCAGCAAAATTTAAAACTTCTTTCTTAATCACTTTTTTTAAGTTTCTTTCTCTTAACCTGAGAACGCTCTGATGCAAATGAACTGTAACTTCAAAGTAATATACTTAATACTTCATTTAGTGTATTTATTACTAACACATGCCAGGCAACTCTGTTAGGCTTGAGGATACAAAAATTATCAGTGGAAACTCAGGAGAGTCAGAGACCAATTGCTTTTTAGGAGATAAGGAAAGGCTTTATTTGATGGTGATAGTTATCAATAATTTTTAGTTACATTCTACTGCTTACTCTATTATTGAATGATCTAGAGTTAACACTAAGAAATAATACTTTTGACTCCTTCCCCTTTCTCCATGTTATCTTAATATATGTATTTTTTATTAGTACATATGCTAAGTATACAGCTCAGTTTATATATGTAACCACTATCCAGATTAAGAAATATTTCCTACACCCAGATGGCTCCTGCACTGCTTTGTAATTAGTACCCCACCCCTAAAACAGGTGACTGCTATTCTGACATCTGTCAACATATGTAAATATTATCTCTTCTTGAACCTTAAATAAATTGGAATTACTTGTGTCTGGCTTCTTTTGTTCAACATTATAGCTAAGATTAACCCATGTTGTTGCATGAGTGGTGGTTCTTTGTATTGCCTTGTAGTGTTTTCATTGTATAAAAATTCACAATTTACTTATTTTGCTATTGATGTACATTTGGATTGTTTATGCTTTTGGCTATTTTGAAGAAGGCTTATGAACATTCTTATATGTGTGTTTTGGTGGACATAGGTAATTAATTTCCCTTAGGTGTATACCTAGGAGATATTCATATGTTTAGCTTTAATGGATATTACCAAGTAATTTTCTGGAGTGGTTGTACCAATTTATGTTCTCAGTAACAAAAGGAGGTTTTCAGTTACTTCACAGTTTTGCTGTTATTGAATATGTCTGGTATTTGATTTTAGCCTTTTTGGTGGGTCTGTAGTGGTATCTTCTAATTTAAAAATTGCATTTTCCTGATGATTAATGATGTTGAGCACTTTGACACACTGTTCATTGGCTCTTTCGATATCTTTTGTAAAGTTTCTAATTCTTTTGCCTTTTTATTAAAAAATGTATTTTTTTCTTATTGAGGTGTAGGAGATTTTTAAAATATATTTTGGAAATGAGTTCTTTGCCAGATACATGTCTTGCAGTATCTCCCAGTCTGTGGCTTGTCTTTTTGCTGTTAAAAGTGTCTTAATGAACAGAGTTCATATTATTGAGGTCCAGTTTATCAATTTTTTCTTTATGGTTAGTACTTTTCATGTCTTGTTGAAGAAATACTTGCTTACTCCAAGGTCATAGATACTCTCCTTTTAGAAGCTTTATTGTATTCTGTGATTCATCTAAAATTAATTTTCTGCACTTGAGAAGTAAAGATCAAGATTCATTTTTTCCATTGATACTAAATTCACACCATTCGTTGAACCGTTCTTTCCCTACTAAATTGTAGTCTTTGTTGTAAATCAGGTTGTCATATGTGTAGATTTTTTTCTGAATTCTTTATCTCTTCATTGGTCTGTTTGTCTGTTCTTCTGTCAAATATTGTCTTTTACAGTAAGTCTTGATACCTCACAGTGTAATTTCTCCAACTTAGTTCTTTTTTTCCTTCAAGATGATCATAACTATTGTAGGTTCTTTTCATTTCCATAAACACTTTAATTTCACCTTATACACTTTAGAATTTACCCCCCAAAGGGAAACCCTTTGATCTTTTTAATTGAGGTTACATTGAGTCAATAAATTAATTTGGGAGGAAATAACACATTAACATATTATGTTGACATAGTATTGAGTTTTTGACTCATGTACAAGGCATTGCTTTCTGTATTTTAAGGTCTTTAATTTCAGCAATGATTTGAATGAAGTTTTCAGACGGGTTTTGCACGTTTCATTAAATTTCATTTCGATGTTATAAGCAGCATTATTTATTTTTTTTAAATTGCATATTCTAATTATTATTATTATTTTTTAACAGTACTTAGAAATACAGTTGATTTTAGTATAGTAATCTTCCTTCCAGTGGCCGTTCTAACTTGTCTAATCCTTTTTGGTAGGTTCTTTTGGATTGTCTGCGTACACAATCACGTTATTTGCAAATAATGACAGCATTACATCTTTCTTTCCAGCGCTTGAACCTTTTATTTTTTTTCTTTCATTATTGCACTGTGTAGTAGAGATCTTGAGAACATTCTTTTTGTTCCCAACATCAGTGAGAAAGTGTTCAGCATTTTACTATTAAGTATATTGTTAGCAGTAAATATTTTTATTGGGTTAAGGAAATGCTCTTCTATTCTTTGTTTTCCAATAAGTTTTCAAAATTATGAATGGGCATTGAGCTTTATCAGCTGCTGCATTTAACCCATTTCCTATTTGCCCCAAAGATATTGCCGGCAGTGCTTGTGGCTGCAGCATTTACCCGGAGATAACTTGCGGATTACATTCCTAACCTTACTGCCCAAAATTACAGTCCTAACCTTACCCCCAAAGTTTGCTGTGAAATATCTTGCTTTTATTATTATTTTCACTTCGCTCTATTATATTGACAGTCTTTGAAAGCAAATGACATTCTTTTTTTAGCATTCAGCTTTTAGTAGTGGTATTTCCATTTACAAAATATAGCAATTCTCAATTGCTGAAAATGTCAAATTCTAGAAAACATAACATTTCTGTGCTTGTTAAATGAACACTGGCAGTGAGCTGCACTTTTTTTTTCCTAAATGAGAAAAGGTTTAAAAATTATTTGCTTACCTTAAAGTTTACAAAATGTATGTTTGACATTTTAGTGTCTAATTTGTATGTTTACCATTTCCTGAAAAGTCTTAGAAGAGTTTAACTGCATATATTCTCTGTTTTCCCTCCCTTTTTTTGGTATGTGGTTCCCTGGTTTTTGCTTGTTTAGTTTGGGTTAACTTGTTTAGATGCGTTTAGTTTATTCTACTGTCTTCAGGTAGAAGCTTAGGTTATTGATCTATGTTATAGGAATTTACAGCTATAAATTTCTTTAACTGTATCATAAATTTTGGCATGTTGCATTTTTGTTTTTATTCAGTTCTAATGTTTTCTGATTTTTCTTGAGATGAATGTGTATTTTTGCTTGTCGGATGGGGTGGTTTATAGATATTAGGTCTAATTGGTTGATAACGTTCAGGTCTTATACATCTTTGTTGACTTTCTATTTTGTTTACTATTGTAAATGAGATATTTAAGTTTTTATGATTACTGTTGAATTATCTATATTTCTTTTCATGTTTGTCAGTTTTTGCTTTATGTATCTTGGTGCTCTGTTGCTCTCTGCTCATATATGGTTTATATTTTCTTCATGAATTGACCATTTTGTTATAAAGTGTCCCGTTTTGTCTTTAGTAACATTTTTTTCTTAAAGTCTATTTTGTCTGATAATAGTGTATTTTTATAGCTCTTCTATGATTACCGTTTGCATAATAACTTTTTTTATCTTATTTTCAGCATATTTGTGTTTTTGAATCAAAAGTATGTCTCTTATAGAGAGCATATGGTTGGATCTTGTTAATTTTTAAAATCCAGTCTGATAATTTTTGCCTTTTGATTGGAGTATTTAATCCATTCACATTTGATGTTTTTATTCATATAGTTGGATTCATGCCCACATTTGGCTATTTTCTATGTGTCCTATGTCTTTTTTTCTCAAATAATCCTTTATCTTATTTTATATGAAGTAGATATTTTCTGATATTCTATTTTAGTTCATTGATTTTCAAATTTTGAGTTATTTTCTTTTTTTTAATGAGGTTTTAAAAAATTAGTTTCGGGTATCTAGTACATTGGTTAGACATTTATATAGCTTATGAAATGATCCCCCTGATTACTTTATCACCCATTGGCTTTACATATAGCTATCACAGTACTATTGACTATATTCCCTATGCTGTACTCTACATCCCTATGACCATTTTTTAACTACTAATTTGTACTTCTTTAATCCTTCACTTTTTTCTCTTAGACTCCCAACACCCCTCTCCTCTGTCCGTAATCAGATTGTTCTTTGTACTGGTGAGTCTGTTTTTGTTTAGTTTGTTCCTTAGATTCTACATATAAGTGAAATCATATGGTATTTATCTTTGACTCATTTCACTCAACATAATAATCTCTAGGTCTATCCATGTCATTACAAATGATAGGATTCATTTTTTAATGGCTGAGTAATATTCCATTTGTATATATGAACCATAACTTATTTTTCCTGTGTTTGTTGATGGGCATTTTGGTTGCTTCCATATCTTGGCTACTGTAAATAGCGCTGCCCTGAACATAGAGGTGCATACATCTTTACGAATTAGTGTAATTGCTGGGTTAAAATGTAGTTCCAGTTTTAATTGTTGAGGAAATTCCAGACTTTTTTCCATAGTGGCTGTACCAATTTGTAATCCCACCAACAGTGTATAAGGGTTCCCTTTTCTCCATATCCTCGCCAGCACTTGTCTTTTGATTTATTGATGATAGCCATTTTGATAGGCGAGATGTGATATTTCATTGTGGTTTTAATTTGCATTTCTCTGATGATCAGTGATCTTCAGCATCTTTCATATGTCTGTTGGCCATCAATAGTTCCTTTTTGGAGAAATCCCTGTTCAGGCCTTCTGCCCATTTTTTAATTAGATTGTTATTTTGTTGTTGAGTTGTATGAGTTCTTTATAAATTTTTGATATTAACCCCTTATCAGATGTATCATAGGCAAATATCTTTTCCCATTCAGTAGTTTCTCATTTTGTTTTGTTAATGTTTTCCTTTGTTGTGCAAAACGTGTTTAGTTCGATGTAGTCCCATTTGTTATTTTCTTTTCTTTCTTGCCTGAGGAGGTAAATTTAAAAAGAAATTACTAGTAGCAGTATCAGAGAGATTATTACCTATGTTTTCTTCTAGAAGTTTTATGGTTTCAGATCTGACATTTAAATCTTTAATCCATTTTGAGTTTATTCTTGTATATGGTGTAAGAAGGTAGTCCAGTTTTATTTCTTTGTCTCTATCTGTCTAATTTTCCCAACATCATTTACCGAAGAGACTGTCTTTACCTCGTATATTCTTGCCTCCTTTGTCATAGATTAATTGACCATATAAGTGTGGGCTTATTTTCGGGCTCTCTATTGTGTTCCATCCATTTATGTATGTTTTTATGCCAGTACCATGCTGTTTTGATTATTATGGCCTTTTAGTATAGTTTGACATCAGGTATTGTGATACCTCCAACTTTTTTCTTCTTTCTGAAGATTGCCTTGGCTATTAGGGATCTTTTATGGGTTCCATATAAATATTTGGATTGTTTTAGTCTCTGAAAAATGCCATTGATATTTTGATAGGGATTGCATTGGATCTATAGATTGCTTTAGGTAGTATGGCCATTTTGAAGATGTCGATTCTTCCTACCCATGAGCATGGTATATGCTTCTATTTGTTTGTGTCCTCTTCAATTTCTTGTTTCAGTGACTTATAATTTTTCGAGAACAAGTCTTTTACTTCCTTGGTTAGTTTGATTCTGAGGTATTTTATTTATTTATTTTTGATGCAATTGTAAATGGGATTATTTTCTTAATTTCTCTGAAAGTTCATCATTGCTATATAAAAATGCAGCTGACTTCTGAATATTAATTTTGCCTCCTGCTACTTTACTGAATTCATTTATCAGTTCTAACAGTTTTTTTTAGTGGAATCCGTAGGGCTTTCTATATATAGTTTGTCGTCTGCAAATAATAACACTTTTCTTTCTTCCTTTCCAATTTGGATTCCTTTTATATCTCTTTGTCTGATTGCTGTGGCAAAGGCTGCCAATACAATGTTGAATAGAAGTGGTGAAAGTGGGCATCCATGTCTTGCTTCTGATCTTAAAGAAAATGCTTAGCTTTTTCCTATTGAGTTTGAGGTTAGCTGTAGGTTTGTCATATGTGGCCTTTATTATATTGAGGTATGTTCCCTCTATTCCCACTTTGCTGAGAGTTTTTATCATAAATGGATGCTGAATTTTGTTGAATGCTTTTCCTGCATTTGTTGATATGATCATAATAATATTTTTATCTTTCAGTTAATGTGGTATATCACATTAATTGATTCGCGGTTAGTGTACCAACCTTGCACCCCAGGACTAATCCAACTTAATCATGGTGATGATATTTTTAATGTATTGCTGAATTCAGTTTGCTAATACTTTGTTGAGAATTTTTGCTTCAATGTTCAGGAGAGATATTGGCCTATAGTTTTCTTTTTTTGTAATGTCTTTGTCTGGTTTTGGAATCAAGGTAATGGTGGCCTCATAATAGGAGTTAGGGAACCTTCCTTCTTCTTGAATTTTTTGGAATACTTTGAGAAGAATAAGTGTTAAGTCTTTGAATGTTTAGTAAAATTCTCCTATGAAGCCATCTGGTCCATGCCTTTTGTTTTTTGGGAGTTTTTTTGATTACTGATTCGATTTTTTGTTGGTGGTAATTGCTCAGTTCAGATTTTCTGTTTCTTCTTGACTTAGTTTTAGGAGATTGTGTCTATTTCTTCCAGATTGTCCAATTTGTTGGCATTAATTGCTCTTAATATTTTCTTACAACCCTTTATATTTTGCGGAGTCCATAGTTTTAACCTTTCATTTCTGATTTTAATTATTTGGGTCCTCTCTTTTTTTCTTGAAGAGTCTGGTTGAGAGTTTATCCATTTTGTTTGTCCTTTCAAAGAACCAGCTCTTGGTTTCATTAATCTTTTGTTTTTTCTAGATTCTATTATTATTTCTGCTCCGATCTTTATTCTTTCTTTACTTTTACTCACTTTGGGATTTGTTTGCTGTCCTTTTTCTAGTTCTTTTAAGTATAAGGTTAGATTATTTAAGCTTTTTCTTGTTTCTTGAAGTAGGCCTGCATTGCTATGGATTTCCATCTTATGCTTTCACTGTGTCCCATAGATTTTGAGTTCTTGTGTTTTCATTTTTATTTGTCTCTAGGTATCATTTTCTTTTCTTTCACTTTTTTTTTTGGCCTTTATGGAAATATAATAGTTGCTTGCATTTACATTGTACAATTCAATGAGTTGTTCATTCATTTATAGTTGGCATACAATATATACCAGTTTCAGTGTTATAGCATACTGATCAGAGATCTACATAACTTGCAAAGTGATCACCCACTAAATCTACTACCCTTTTCCCCCTTAGATATTTATTACAACATTATTAACCATTTTCTCCATGCTACCCTCTACATCTCCATGTCTATTCTGCAACTATCCATTTGTACCTCTTAATCTCTTTGCCTTTTTTTTGTCCCCCACCAACCCCCCTCATCTAATAAATATTTTCTGTATCTATGAGTTTATTTCCACTTTTTTTATTGTTGTTGATTTTGTTCTTTAGATTCCACATATATGTGAAATCATGCAATTTTTGTCTTTCTCTATCCTTCCCATTTCATTCAGTGCAAAACCTTCTAGGTCCATCAAGGCAATATCTTTTTCCATCCCTTTCCTTTTAGTCAGCATGTGGCTTTCTTTTAATCTGAAGTGAGTCTCTTATAGGCAGCATATGTAGGGGTCTTGTTTTCTTATCCATTCAGTCATTCTGTCTTGGTTGAAGCACTTAATTCTTTTCCATTTGAGGTACTTGTTGATAGGAGTGCAGTTATTACCATTTTTTATTCCTGTTTTTGGTACATGATTTTTCTTCTTAAAGAAGCCCCTTCAACATTTTCTGTAATACTGGCTTGGTGGTGATGAAATCCTTTAGCTTATTTTTGTCTGGGAAGCTCTTTATCTGTCCATCAACTCTAAATAATAGCTTTGCTAGATAAAGTATTCTTGGTTGTAGATCCTGGGTCTTCATCACGTTGAATATTTTGTGCCAAGCCCTTCTGTCCTGTATACTTTCTTTAGAGAAATCAGCTGCTAGTCTTATGGGTGCTCCTTTATAAGTAATTATCTGTTTTTCTCTTGCTGCTTTTAATATATATATATATATATATATATATATATATATATATATAATTTTTTTTGTATTTAGCTTTTGGCATTTTAATTTTGATGTGTCTTGATTTGGGCCTCTTTGTATATCTGGTTTTTGGAATTCTCTGAGCTTCCTGGGGTTTTATGTCTATTTCCTTCACCAGATTAGGGAAGTTTTCCATTATTATTTCTTCAAATATGTATTCAACTTCTCGTTCTCCCTCTTCAAGTATCCCTATGACATGGATATTTTTACCTTTAATAGTGTTCTGTAGGCTCCTTAAATCATTATTATAGTCTTGGCTTCTTTTTTCTTGCCATTCTGATTGAGTGTCCTTGGCTTTCCCATCCTCTGTATAGGCCATTTGATCCTTTTCTTTATTCACTTTGTTTTTTTCCATTTAATATACTTCTCACCTCAGATAATGAGTTCTCTATTTCTGATTGGTTCCCTTTTATAATTTCCTTTTCCATTTTTATGTGTTTTATCTCTTCGTTGAAATTCTCACTGAATTTATCTACACTTTCCATAAGTTCATTGAGCATCTTTAAAACCATTGTTTTGAGCTCTCTGTTACATTGCTTGACTCCATTATATTTGGATCTCTGTTCTGTTCTCTCATATGGTTCTGCTTCTTTGTCTTCCCATTTTGGCTGTCTTTCTGTGTCTGTTTCTATGTACTAAGCAAAGCTCCTAAGTCTCTTGGTCTTATTAATGCAGCTTTGTGTGGTAGGTGTCCAGTGGCACAGTCCTGTAAGTGGTTTAGCTGCAGGCCAAATTTAGCCCCAGCTTGTGTCCCTCATGGGTCACTTGTTAAGATTCAGCAAGCAGTCCACAGATGCCGTGCTTATAGTTGCCTCAAAAAGCCACACCAGAAACCAAGGCCAGCTGCCTCCAGTGTGAGTCTAGGCGCTGCTCAGTAAGGAGCACCTGACTCATGCAGGACGCACCTGGATATGGCTTGGGTGGGGCTGTGAACTGGGGAAGGCAGAGCCTCAGGGAATTCTCTGGGCGGAGAGACCTCTGTCATCAATTTGATGATATCTCAGCTGTGGCAGCGCTGAATCTGCGCACTGGGAGCCGGGAGGGCTCAACAGAGAAACAGTGGATACTGCCGGTACTTCTATACAGAGACAAGTCTCGCCTGAGCCCTCATTCTGACAACTCAATGTCCCTCTGTAAGTCTCTGTTGTTTCCTGCACAGCCAAACCAGCACTGGTGCTCAGAGTGAGCAGGTCCATCACCATGAAAGTCCGTTTGTGGACAGGGGTCCTTTAAGAGATGTTTGCAGCTGCCGGCTGCCGTGCCACTGCTATGGCCTCTGTTATACTCAGCAGCTTGGGACTGGGCAGCCTTGTATCTTCGCCCCGTCCTACCCTACCTGCTGCTGACACAGGGTGATTTCTTAGATTTCTCTCTAGTTGTATGGCTTGTTCATCTAGATCCCAGGTGATTTTTTTCCTTGTTGTTTGCTCCTTGTTTCTGTGCCAACTTTGATTTGCTCACCAGAGGGATGAACAGAGCCTCTATCATCTACGTCATTTTTTTTCTGTTCTGGTTCATTTTATTTTTTTTCTTGATCTTATTATTAACCCATTCATCGTCTAGTAGCATGTTATTTAGCCTGCATGTGTTTGTGTATTTTCCAGTTTTTTTTTTTTTTTGTAATTGGTTTCTAGTTTCATACCATTGTGGTTGAGAGGATGCTTGATAAGATTTCAGCCTTTTAAATCTATTGATACTTGTTTTTTGGCCTAGTATGTGTCTATCCTGAAGAATGTTCTATGCGGACTTGAGTAGAATGTGTATTTTGCTGCTTTGGAAATCCATGTGGTCTAGTGTGCTACTTAAGTCCACTGTTTCCCTGTTGATTTTCTGCCTGGAAGATCTGTCTGTCCATTGGTGTCAGTGGGGTGTTAAAGTCTCCTACTATGAGCGTATTACTGTCACCATCTCTCACCTAATGTTGGTCAATAATTGTCTTATATATTTAGATGCATCTGTGTTGAGTGTAATGTGTCCTCTTATTGTGTTGATCCCTTTCCCATTGTGTAATGCCCTTCTTTGTCTCTTATTATAGCCTTTGTTTTAAAGTCTCTTTTGTCTGATATAAGTATTGCTACCTCAGCTATTTTTGGTTTCCGTTTGAATGAAATATCTTTTTCCATCACTTTAATTTCAGTCTGTATATCTTTTACTCTGAAGTGGGTCTCTTGGAGACAGTATATATATATATGTGTATGTATGGTTTATACATACAGCTACCCTATCTTTTGACTGGAGCAGTGAAAACATTTACATTTAAAGTGATTATTGATAGGTACATAGTTATTGCTATTTTATTTTTCACATTAATAGGTTCTTTTTTTTTGCCATTTTTTTTTTCCTGTTTGGGAAGCTCTTTATCTCTCTTTCCAATTAATCGATAGCCTTCCTTGCTAGAGTATTTTTGGTTGTACGTCCTTGTTTGTCATTACTGTGAATATTTCTTACCAGTCCCTTCTGGCTTGCTAAATTTCTGTTGAAAAATTAGCTGACATTCTTATGGGGGTATCATTGTAAGTAACTAGCTGCCTTTCTCTGGCTGCTTTTAAGATTCCTTGTTTTTAACCTTTTGCATTTTAATTATGATGTGTCTTGGTGTGACTGTGTTTGAGTTTCTCTCATATGGCACTCTGTGCTTCCTGGACTTGTATGTCTAATTCTTTTCCAGAAGTTTTCTGTCATTATTTCTTCAAATAGATTCTCAGTGCCTTGCTCTCTTCTTGTCGTTCCCCAATGATGTGGATATTGTTACCCTTGATGTTGTCCCAGAGGTCCTTTAAGTTACTCTCAAGTTTTTTGATTCATTTTTCTTTTTGCAGTTCTGATTAGATGTTTTCTGCTACCATGTCTTCCAACTTGCAAATTCAGTCTTCTGCTTCATCTAATTTACTGTTGATTTATTCTAGTGTATTTTTTTCTGTTATCGTAGTCTTCATTTCTAACTGGCTCTTTTTTATGGTTTTTACGTTCTTTTTTATGCTTACTCTCGCTCTGTTGAAGTTCTCACTGAGATCATCTATTCTACCCCTAAGTTCACTGAGCATCTTTATAGCCATTATTTTGAATTCTGTCTCTGGTAGTTTGCCTCCATTTCGTTTAGTTTTTTTCTGGAGTTTTCTCCTGTTTCATTTGTGGCATGTATTTTTTTTTCTCATTTTAGTTGCCTATCCGTGTTTGTTTCTATGTGTTAGGAAGATTTGTTGCATCTCCCAGCCTTGGCCAGATGGCCTTATATAGTAGTTGTGCTTTGAGGCCTTGTGTTACAGTCTTCCTGATCACTTGCTCCAGCAGCTCTGGGCGTGTTTTTTTTGGTATGGGTTGTGGGTGTTCTGTGTAGCTAAGCTTTGATTGCTGTTAGCATATCTGTCAGTGGGATTAGCTCTCAGGCTGACTGTGGGCGTTGCTGTGGGGGTGCTGACCCTTGAGAGTGGGATTTGCCCAGCAGGCTTGTGTACTTGTTGAAACCATCCTTCGGGTGTAGCGCTTATGGGTCTAGTCAAGTTTTGCTTTACAAGTGTGTTGGTTCTGTGGCCCCTTGGGAAGGGCTTCCAAGTAGGCCAAGTTCAGAAGCTGCCTTTGATTGCTTGAGGCTACGTGGTAGGATCTACAAAGCAATCCGCGGATGGTTGCTGCCTGTGCTAGATCTAAAGGTAAGTTGGAGAGACTACACTGCAAACTGTGGTCTGGTTACCTTCATTACTGAGCCTGGGATGATTTAGCTTACTAGTGCGCCTCAAGGCCTGAGGCTGCCTGCCAGTTGGCCTTAAGACTCCGCAGCTGGAAGTGTCTTTGTGGGGTTTTGTGTGGTATGCGAATTTGGTGGTGCAGGGACCCAGGGAATCACTGGAGTATAGTGAACAGATTTCCCTTGGCCACTGCAGTGTCAGTTTTTTTGCCAGTTCTGTCTCTCTGGCTTCCTGAAGAAGTCACAGATTGCCAACTGCTGCTTACCTCGGGCCTGCAAACACCTGAGATCTGTTCAAGAAATACAGTAGCTCAGGGCAGGGTTTGTGGCCTGTCACTGAGAGTCTATCCCAGAATGCATGGGCCATGTGTGGACCACCTGAGCCAAAGTCTATAGCCTACAGAGAATGCCCAGCCTTGGGATGGGACAGATCAGGGTAGGAGCCACTGTTATTACTCTTAGTTATTTGTTTAGTGACTTGCCTGGACTATACTTGTGTTATTTATTTCCCTACAGTGTGTGGTCTCTGATGTGTGTGCTCAGTCTCCCCTGCAAACCCCCAATTCTTTCTATTCTTAGGACCGGCTTCCTATGGATTACTCCTGGGTCACTATAACTTAGTTGTCAGCCAGTGTGATTGGTTAGAGATTGTTTAACCAGTAAGGCTTTTGCTCTTAGATATGGGATATGTATGTATGTTTGTGTGTGTATATATGTATATATGTATGTATTGGATAATGTTTTCAAAGTTTGGGGAGTTTACAAGTCTGACCCATTTTTTTTTTTTTTTTTTTACTTACTGTGTTTACAAGGCCTCTTGGTCAACAATGAATGAGTAGCTTGTTAGGGCCTTCTCTGTTGTCTTCTAATTAAGCACAACCTGGCACATACAGCTTTTCAGATGCCCAGGGAAATATGAAATAATAGCAAGGCCATCTTTAGCTGTCTTGTTCTCTGGATCTTTCTGTTAATTTTCTGGCTTGGCTTCTGTTTTATTGTCTGCACTAATATTGTGACTTCAGGCTAGACTTTCCTTATTGTTTCTGAGATTTTGATTGTTTTGACAACTTTGTCTAATTTTGTCATTGCTTTTTGGGGAGAAGATTTGTTAAGCTCCTAACTTACAATTCTTGAAGTGTGTATGTGTGTATGTGTGTGTGTGTATGTATATATGTTTTTATGGTAAAAACCACATAAAATTTACCTGCTTAACCGTTTTTAAGTTTGCAATAGTGTCAATTATATGCATATTGTTGCTTAACAAACCTTTTTCATCTTCTAAACCTAAACTCTGTGCCCGTTGGAGAACTCCCTTTTCCCCCAGTCCCTGACAACCACCATTCTATTTTTTGTTTCTGAGAATTTGGCTCCTTTAGATACCTCATATAAATGGAATCATGCAATATTTGTCTTTTTGTGGCTGACCTATTTCGCTTAGCATAATGTCCTCAATGTTCATTCATGTTGTAGCATAGGACAGATTTTCCTTTTTTTTTGGAGACTGAATAGTATTCGATTGTACGTATGTACCACATTTTTGTTATCCATTTATCTTTTGATGGCCCGATTGCTTCCAACTCTACACTATTGTGAATAATGCTGTAATGGAAATGGTTTTGCAAGTATCTTTTTGAGATCTTGCTTTCAGTTCTTTTTGGTATATACTCAGAACTGAGATTGCTGTATCATATGGTAGGTAGTTTTATTTTTCATTTTTGAGGATACTCCCCGCCCCCACCACCTATAGAGTTTTCTTCAATAGTGTACCATTTTACATTTTCATCAACAGGGTACAAGAGTTCCGATTTCTTTACATCCTTGCCAATACTTGTTACTTTATTTTTTGGTGGTGGCCATTCTGATAGGTAAGAGATAATAAGCCATTATGGTTTTGATTTTCATTTCCCTGATGATTAATGATGTTGAATATCTTTTTGTATACTTGTTGGCCATTTTGTGTATGTTCTTTTGAGAGATGTCTATTCAAGTCCTTTATCCATTTAAAATTTGGATATTGTTGAGTTGTAGTAGTTCTTTATGTATTCTAGATATTAACAGCTTATTACATACATAGTTTGCAGATATTTTATTTCATTATTCAGGTTCAAATTAGTCCTATTTGTCAGTTTTTGCTTTTGTTGCCTGCTGTGTTCACTTTTAAAGTGTCCCTTTATTCCATGTTAGAACATTTTGTAGTCACCTACCTAGAATTAGATCTTTGAGAGCTATCCAACCCTCTTCTTAAATTCTTTGCTACTAATGCCCTTTGAATAGTCGTAGATGCTCTGGTTTTAGGGATGCATTTTGTATTGTGTATTTTTGAATAGTTACAAATGAATAAAAAATTTTAAGTTTTAGGATGTATTTTAAGAAGGAAAGGGAATGAGAAGGACATCATTTATTGTGCTTATCTTAGGGATGATCCATCTATTTGCCTTTGATAAAGCGTGTATGTGTTCTCATGTGTTTATCACAAGTCTGTGATGAGGGAATGGAAACGATCTTGCTTATAGTCAGATGATTAGTAAGTGTTTAACTTCAGTTGGGTTTCCCATGTTGGCAGTGTGGTCCAAAATTTCATGTTCTGATATAGACTGCTGCCTCTTGTGTTAGTGTTTGGTTAATAGTTCAGTTGATTAGTAGCATTCTGATGATACTAAGGTCTTAAATTTGATTCATGTGTCTTTTAACTTCTCCCTGAGAAAATCCAGCGTGGTCTATAGACTGCAACTTTGGGCCATTTCACAAATGTGTCATTGTTATACAAATCAGGGAGTGGTAGAGGTGGAAATGTCATTGGCTCATTGTCCAGATAGATGCATTTGGAAAGGCATTCAGTGCTCATAATGGAAGTATAGATGCAGTGTAATTGTGATTAAGAGCAAGGGCTTGGCATCATATTTTCCAGCTTTGAGTCCTGCTATCCTAGATGAATCATTTCGAGAAGTTACTCAACCTTTCCATGCCTCATATTCTTCATCTGTATTTACATTTTGGGATCCTTATACACATTATTGTTGTATGCAAGGCAAAGTTCTTAGAAAAGTGCCTAGTACAGAGTAAATATTCAGTAAACATTGTCTTTGTTATGGACATGGAACAAATTATAATCTATACCAGTTGATTAATGCTTCAAATTATTGCATCTTTAAAATTAATGTAATAATGAAAATATTTAAAAATCATGGCATTTGATTAGACTAGAGTAGTAGAAATAGATTTTTTAGTATTCTGCTCTTTAGAAACACTTGTGAAAATATACATTAGGCCCCCACATTTGTAATAATCATAATAATAATAATAGTAATAATAATAATAATAATAGCATCTTAATAATGATTGCTCTTTAAGGAAGACAGTGCTGTAAGTACTTTATACAAATTAATTAGTTTAATCCTCAAAGGTACTATTTTTTTTTTCACGCCTACAGCGCCTGGTATTCTTAGGTAGTCTCCTATCCAAGTACTAACCAGGTCCGGCCCTGCTTAGTTTCCGAGATCAGACAAGATGGGGATGTTCAGGGTGTCATGACTAGATGAAATGGGCACGTTCAGGGTGTCATGGCCGTAGATTCAAAGATACTATTCTTATCCAAATTTTACAGATAAAAAAACAGGCACATATACATTATACAAGTTGCCCACTGTCACTGGGCTATTAGGTAGGATTTAAATCCATGTGTGCTGGCTCCAGAGTTGTTATTGATCTTAACCACTTTACCATACTGCCTATATATGTTTAGCTATATTGCTACTATTTTGCTAAGCAAAGTAGGTAGGCAATTGTTGGATGAATGAATAAATGTAATAATTATTTTAACTTTCACAGTTACAATAACTGTAAAAATGTGATTGAAATACAGTCTAAATACAATTTATTCTTTTCTTTATTGATTTGTAACAAAAATTTTATTCAAAAATGAAACAAGTTAGTATAAAGTGATTGTAGTGATAGTTATGTTTTAATTTTTAACGTTCTCTCTAATAATAATGAAAAACATTCAGAATACATTTCAGATTTATGACCAAATAGTATCCAGGTATAGTCTTTAATTAGCTAAAGCTTATTAAGTTTTTTTTTTTTTTTTTTAAGGTTGGTCAATTTTTATCTTGTCAGGTCATTCTCCTGTCTCACCTTCAGTTCCCCGTTCAACTTGCCTTACAATCCTATTCTAGCTGAAGTTTAAAACACATTTTGAGGACATATTTAGTGGAGATTTTAAACATCATACTATTGTAGTTATCTCAAATACTGCTGCTCTCTCTCTGCTACTCTGACTACAGCCACCACTACCATATGTGAACCTTTGTCATGTTCTAGGTATTGTATATTATTTCTATTCAGCAGAGTAAGAAACTGAGGCCTAGACAAGTTAAGTAGCTTGTTAAATATAACTTGCGCAACTAGTTTTTGTAGTTTAACAAGGTATTTGATGCTACTTTTTGATGAACAATAATTCTCAAACTGTATTTGTGTTGGAGATTTCATTTTTCTTTTAAGAAAGTAATTTGAATATTAGAAAAAATATTAAGTACTTACTAATTTTTATTTAATATTTTGTGTTTTAAGGAATTGAAATTACCTTTCACTTTTTTAAGTGGACATATTCATGAATTGAGGATCCATGTACCATGGACAAAGCTGGGTTCGGAATCAGTGGTAATTACCATCAACACAATGGAATGCATTTTGAAACTTAAAGATGGAATGCAGGTATGAAATTATTGAACCTAGTCGTTTATATTAACCAATTTTATAGTTATTAGTGTTTGATAGTTCTTTAACTTTTGGGATATGTCAACTTTTATATAAATTAATCTTATATACTAATTATTTTTACATGCCCATTGAAGTAACACAATTAATTGCAAAAGAGTGTTATTAAATTTGTATTAAATGTCCTAAGGGATATTTTAATACTGATTTCACTTATCTGATCATAGCCCTGATAGGGATCATGTAGACTGCTTATTATCTGTATATTCATTATAGGTAGGGCCTAATTGTGTCCAATTTTCAGTTGAAGATTTTTGAATTTTTGTAAAGTAACTGCATGATTTTTTATTTACATGACATTTCTAAATAAGGTGACAACTTCTCAAGTTATTTTTTGAGAAGATAAAAATATATTGAATCTGACTTTATATACCAAATTGTATTGTTGTCTTTGAAGTTTTGGCATCAGAAATGGATTTTTTCTGACTTATTCTCTGACTTATCTTATATATTTTTTTAGTGCTTTTATAAAGATGTAATATTGATTTTAAGGAGTTTGCACCAAAATTTTTCTAATCTAGGAAGCAAATAGGTCTGGACAGCAGCATAATTGTGATGAATTTTTTATTTTCATCTTGCAGAAAAGTAGTGTCTGTCCTTTGTTTTTATTACTTTAACTCACATTTAACTTTCAGTTTTAAGGAATGCTTTCTGGAACCAGATGAATTGAGGAGAATGAGTAAATTGACTATTTTCATAAGCACCTTATGGCAATATTAGTGCATCCTTATTAATATAACAAGTCTCTGTGAAATTAGTTAAGATTGTTTATGAATTGTTAGAATCATTTCCTATTTTAAGTAGATATTTTGAGTGTCATATCAACTCAAAATCTTTTTTTTTTCCTTTCTTTTATGAAGTCTTTGATTCAAACCTGGATTACCCAATTTAACTTAACTAATATAGTTCCTGGAAGTAAGAAGATCAATGCTATATATTCCCATGAAAATTTATTTCGTGAACTTTAAATATTTGGTCAATTGATTTAATAATCTATAGATAGTTATATTGCAACAGAGTTTTATATTACATTTGTATTTGATAATACTTAAATGATTGTTAATTTTCATCTGTTCTTGGAATTTAATTTTTTAAAAAAGTCTAGTCTTGGTTATGCCACCCATGCATTGTTCCATATTACCAGAAAAAAAATCCAGACACTTTTTTCAATGGGAAGGTGAAAGTTTCAAGGCCAGATGTCCCATAAGAAACACATTTTAGAAAAGGCAAATTACAACTAATTATAGAGTCTGCAGAAAAAGATTTGTAACACATGACTTAGTGCCACCTAGAACTAATATTTGATATTGGACTGTGCAGATGGCTACTGTAGGAATGATCAGATTTCCTTCTTGCATGGTATTTGAGACTTTGGTGGTGTGTACAGCATAAGGTCAAAGTGTTATGATAGTAAACCACTGTCAAAACAAGTAATTTTTACAGATGTTTAAAATTTTGAGGTAGAAAGGGTTTTTGAGAATTGTAGGTGACATTTGGACAAATTATTTAGCAGTGTATACCCTTGGAGAGTAGTACTTGCATTTACGCTGGTCACTGGAATTTATTTTTCAGTAAGAAGATTATAGATGAAACATATTTTTTTAACAGTTTATTTTCTTGTTTTAAGCATGATTAATAAAGCAGAAAATAAACTTAAAAAATTACACATGTACTTATAAAACTGAATAAATTATTTCAAATTATTACATTATAGAATCACAATGAACACTTTTTAAAAAAATAAAATTAGTGTAGGATGGTATGTTGAATGAAGGGGCCCTTAAGAGTTATAGATATTAATCTGTTAAAAGTAATATTAATGGGAATATAATTTAGAAGTTAGTAATCTGAGCTTTAATTCAGAAAAGATCATTACAAAAATATAATATTGCTAAGTGCCTTGATAAGTTATGTTTAATTTGTAAGGTTTAATTCTACCAACATTAGTTGATTTTTTACTCTTCAGTGCATTGCTTCAAAAGCATTGCTAAGAATTTTATATGATTTTCTCCACAAAAGACAGATTTATAATGATTTAGGATTCTAGTGAAAATAGTTATAATATACTGCCTTTATATGTCTTTGTAAGTAGTTCTAATTATAGAAATTTTTTTTTTGATGAGGATGTGACTAAGTTGTGTTAGGTAAAATAAAGACCACCTTGTTCACTTTGAGTTATTTTTAATATATTGATATTTCACTCAGAAAATATTTATGAACATTTCGCTATTGACTCTGAGAGATGTCTGTTGTCAGTTTATACCCATTTTAGATCCTGCAGATTTGTTACTTGTGAACTGTTTTTTTTTCCTTCTTCGGACTTCAGATATAGAATTTGATTCAAGACATATCATCACCAATGGTCCAGGTCTTACTTGTTTGTTTATTTAGCTAGTTTAGTCTGCTCCAGCCTAATCTACTAAATCTTTGTGGACCCAGCAGACAGTTCAAGAAAAAAAAAAAAAAAAGGTAGTAATTTACATTTAACTGTGTGCTCCTCTCTTTTTGCATATTCTTGCTTGTTCAGCCTCTGTGAACTTCATCTAAAATGGGGCAAGACTTGCTACAATGTTCTTTCATTCCATGATTGTATATGCTTCTCTACTCACTGTGTTGGTAAGGCTTGCAAAAAGCTTCTTCAACCTAAAGAGAGTAGTAAATTTGTTTTTAAAGTATATTTTCTTCTAGTCATTGTACCACCTAGAAAGTAAACTTTTAAAATCTTTAGACCTAATAAATGTAACCATTTGCAAGGCTGTTGGTAGAAATAATATTTATTATTCATTAAAAAACTTAAAAAAATCTATTGACTCTAAACCAAAACTTTAAAATACCATTAAAAACTTGAGATAAAGAGCTATCAGTTTGACTTTTTTTCTTTAAGATTTCACATAAAAGTAATAACACATGAGTTTTATTTTGTCTTATTTCACTCAGAATAATGCCGTCCAGATTCATCTATGTTGTCACAAATGGCAAGATTTCTTTTTCATAGCCGAGTAACACTCCAGTTTGTGTGTGTATCACATTTTATCCATTCATTCATTGATGGACACTAATACATTGTTTCCATATATAGGCTCTTGTGAATAATGTTGCAATGAGCATGGAAGTGCAGATATCTCTTCCAGATAGTGATATTGTTTCCTTTGGAAATATACCCAGAAGTGGGATTGCTGGATAATATGGTAGTTCTATTTAAAAAATTTTGCAGAACTGCCATACTGTTTTCCATAATGACAGTACCAATGTACCAACGGTATACAAGGGTTCCCATTTTTTTAACATTTGTTATCTCTTGTCTATTTGATAATAGTTATCCTAACAAGTGTGAGCGATATCTCACTGTAGTTTTGCTTTGCATTGCCTTGATGGTTAGTGATGTTCAGCACCTTTTTAGCTACCTGTTGGCTATCTGTATATCTTCTTCAGAAAAACGTTTACTCAGTTCCTTTTCTCATTGTAAAATTGGATTTTTGTTGTTGAGTTGTATGAGTTTAATTTTTTATTTATATTTTAGATATTAACTCCTTATCAGATACATGGTTTACAAATATATTCCCCCATTCCATAGTTAACTTTCCATTTTGGTGGTAGTTTCCTTTGTTGTGCAGAAGCTTTTTAATATGATGTAGTCCCACCTGGTTTTTCTTTTACTTCTGTTGCCTGTGCTTTTGGTGTCATATCAAAAAAAAAAAAAATCCTGCCAAGACTAATGTCAGAGAGTTTTTCCCATAGGTTTTCTTCAAGCAGTTTTCAAGTTCTAGGTCTTATTTTTAAGTCTTTAGTTAATTTCATGTTAGTTTCTGTGAGTGGTGTAAGATAGGAGTCCATTTGCATTTTTTTTGCATGTGGATATTTAGTTTTCTCAGCACCATTTATTGAAAAGGCCATCCTTCATTGTGTGTGCTTGGTGCCCTTGTCAAAGATTAGTTGACCATATATGTATTGGTTTATTTCTGGGCTCAGTTCTGTTCCTTTGATACAAAACAATATGCTGGTACCATACTGTTTTGATTACTGTAGCTTTGTAATATAGTTTGAAGTCAGGAAATCTGATGCCTCCAGTTTTGTTCTTCTTTCTCAAGATTGCTTTGCTATTTGAGATCTTTTGTGGTTCCATACAAATTTTAGAATTGTTTTTCCTATTTATGTGAAAAATGCCATTGGAATTTTAGTAGGGATTGCAATGAATATGTAGATAACTTTGAGTAGTATGGACAATTTAACAGTATTCTTTCAACGCATGAATACGAGATATCTTTGTATTTCTTTGTGCCTTCTTTAATTTCTTTCATCACTGTCTTATAGTTTGTAGGGTAGTGATCTTTCACCACCTTGGTTAAATTTAGTCCTAAGTATCTTATTGTTTTTGATGCTATTGTAAATGAGAATGCTTTCTTAATTTCTCTTTCTGATAGTTTGCTACTGTATAGAAATGCAGCTGATTTTTGTATACCAATTTCGTATCCTATAACTTTATTGTATTTGTTATTCTAACAATTTTTTTTTGTAGAGGGTCTTTAGAGTTATCTATATGTAAGATAATGTTGTCTGCAAGCAAAGATAATTTTACTTCTTTCCAGTTTGGATGCCTTTTATATCTTTCTTGCCTAATTGCTCTGGCTAAGACTTTCACTACTATGCTGAATAAAAGTGGTGAGAATGGGCATCTTCGTCTTGTTCCTGATCTTAGAGGAAAAGCTTTTAGCTTTTCACTATTGTGGATGTTAACTGTGAGCTTGTCATATATGGCCTTTATTATGTTGAGGTACATTCCTCTCTATACCTATTTTGCTAAGAGTTTTTATCATAAATGGATGTTGAATTTTGTCAAATACTTTTTCTGTATTTATGGAGATGATCATATGATTTTTGTCCTTCATTTGTTAATGTGTATCACATTGATTGGTTTGCATATGTTGAATCATCCTTATATTTCTGGAATAAATCTCACATAGTTATGGTGTATGATCCTTTTAAAATATTATTGAATTTGGTTGGTTAATATTGAGGATTTTCGCATCTGTGATTATCATTATGGATATTGGCCTATAATTTTCTGTTCTTGTGTCTTTTTTGATATCAGGTAATGCTGGCCTTGTAGAATGAGTTTGAAGTATTTCCTCCTCTTCTGTTTTCTTTAGAAACATTTGAGAAGGCTTGGTATTAATTCTTTAAATGTTTGTTAAAAATATACCAGTGAAGTCATCTAGTCAGACTTTTGATTTTGGGGAGGTTTTTGATTACTGATTTAATATCCTTCTTAGTAATTAGTACATTAAATTTTCATTTGTCTAAAAAATCTTTATTTCATTCTCAATCTTTAACGATAGTTTATTTGGTTACATCAGGTTGACAGTTATTTTCTCTCAGTACTTTAAAAATACTATTCCACTATGGAAATGGTTTTGTTTTTACTGTTGAATTTCTGCCTTTTAGTGTTGTCATTTTATTGTATATTTTTCTAGTTGTATTTAAGACTTTTTTTTCAGTCTTTTGTGTTTTTCAGTTTTACAACAATGCCTCTGAAATGAATTTTTTTTTTTAATCCTTCTTGGGATTTATTGTCTTTCCTCTATCTGTGGATTTATGTTTTTGATTACTTCTGAGAAATCCTCAGTTTCTTTGAATATTAATTCAGTTTTATTCTCACTGTTGCCTCCTGAAACTTGATCTTTGCATATTAGACATTCTCAGTCATTCCTTTCCATCCTAACCTTTCGTTTATTTTTTATTTCTTAGTCTCTCTGTCCTGCAATATGGGTTATTTCCTAAAATCTGTTTTTTATCTAGGTCAGTGAATTTCTCAGATCATGAACTTTTGCACAGCTCATAAGACTTTGGATTTTACTGTCATCCAGTGGTTCTCAAAGTATGATCTGAGGACCCCCAGGGATTCCCAAGTTTTTTCAGGGTATACATAGGTTAAACTGTAATAATACTAAGACATGGTTTACTTTTTTTCATCATCCTTTTATGAGGATAGAATAACATTTTCCAGAGGCTACTTGATATATGATATTGCAACAGATTGAAGGCAGAAGCTGATATGAGAATCCAGCTATCTTCTATTAGGCCAGCTTTTTAAAAATGTAAAATAATTTTATTCTTTACTAATTTTCTTTTTGTTTGGAAAATATTGGTATTTTTCATAAAACAAAAAGTTAAAATTTTATAATTCATTTATAACGTGGTAAACTTATTAAAAGTAATTAATAAAAGAATATATACATAAAATCTATATTTCAACTTTTTCATTTCTCATATGGTCAATGTGGATATATATAATCTACATACAAAAAAGATGTTGTGGCTCTCAGTAATTTTTAAGAGGGTAAACGTTCCTGAGATCAAAACATTTGAGCACCACTGGTGTAGAGAGTAGGGAGCTATTGAATTATTTTAAGCTAGTAAGCAACTTGATTGAATTGTAGATTGAATTTTAGGAAATTGACTGTTTTTACAGAGTGGAAGAATAGATTGGAGGATTTCAGATATTTAGTTAGGTTCACTTTACCATAATCTAGAAAAATGATGGGTACTAGATAGAACTAAGTCGTTGGCTGTGGGCATGGAGAACTGGAGACAGATTCTGGAGGGAAATGTAGGGGGAAGTTGAGATTCTAGGATGATTTCTGGAATTTTTATTTAGGACTGTTGAGATGGATTATGGTACTGTTAATTTGGATTCTTTTTAGAGGTTAGAGATTTGTCTGTCAAGCTCATCATATAACAACATAATTAGTAATTAGATGTCACTGAAGATTAATATATGAAGCAGGCATTATTCATTGTGGGTAAGACATGTACAAAATTATTATTTTAGTACTTAATTTATTTGAAGGAAAAATTAGAAAGTTCATTCAACAAATCTTTATTGAGTACTGTACTAAATACTGATATGGCTAATGAGACAAAACCTTTCTCTCCTTGAATGTTTTAAGGAAAAAATATATCTTGAGTGGTTTATGATTTTAAGTTTAGCATAGAAAGTTCGTAGTCTTAGAACCATCAGAGGGTAAAATATTTTGTTTTAGGTTTGTTTTTGAGCTGAAATTTCTCAATTGATTTAAAAACAATATTGGAAAGGAAATAAAAAACCAAAGCCACAGATGAAAATGAAGATAAATTTGTTTTAAACTCTATTATGTGCTTTAAAAGTGTGAGAACAGAATAACTGTCTCTTGAATTTCTACCTATGTCTACAGCTTCCCAATTAGAAAGAGTAGAAAGAGGACTCTTTTTGGAAGGTAACATTGTTACAAAGATCTGTTTCTTTAAAAAATACATATATTGATTTAAGTCCTACGATCTTTCATTATGTCATGTGTAAGCTTGAAATTAATGCCACACAAAAAGCAAACTAGGCATAAAGTGGATTTTGGGTTACACAAGAATTTTTTTTTTCTTATTGAGGAAATTTTAATTCTTGTTTGCCATGTTGGATGTTTTTGAGAGGTACCATTATATTTGTTTAATCCTTGGAAAGGTTTTTCGTTTTGAACTGGGGTATTTTTATTCTCCCATAGCTTTCTTATTTTAGGAAGATGAAAAGTCACATTTAGATTAAGATAAGTAAGGAAGTCTCAGTTTCACGAAGGACTTTCTAAGAACGTTATGAATGAATTAAAATATAAGGTTGCAATAGAAGTGCCAGTACAACCTTAATTATAGTGTTCAGTGTTGTAGACACCATAATTTAGAGGTCTAAATGCTGCAAACTGAACAGAAAATGCTGGTTTGAGACTTTTGCAGGTTGCTGGTAGTTACAGTTTTTCTTTGCCCCTTTAGCCTTGAGCCATCCAGATACGTTTTCTGGCATTAAGATAATGAACGGCATAGACTGCAGCTGCTAGTCTTTTTATTTCTGTTTGGTTCACAAATTCTATGGGTTTCTTTTCAATCCACAAAATGTAGTGGTTCTCTGATTTTTGTTTTGATGATGAGATACTGCAATTTCGTTTTTTCTTGAACATGTTTTATTTTACCAAGATTTTCTTTTTGAAACTTGTACTTAGAAGCTGTATTGAGTCTACATCTGAACCAAGTTTTCTATAGACAGATTATAGTGGATTTTATTAGGCTTGACAATTTCTGTATATAATTGGAGTGTTTTAGATTATTTAAATCTATGTAATTTTTAACGTGGTTAGGTTTAAGTCTAACGTCTTATTGTTTGTTTTCTATTTGTTCCATCTGATTTTTTTCCCTTTTTTATTCTATTCCTGCCCTTTTTTGCATTAGTTGAGTATATTTTACCATTCCATTTTGTCTTCATTATTAGTTTTTTCCCTATACCTCTTTTTTAAAATTTATTTTTATTTTTTTATTGTTTTTCTACTTTTTAAATTAAGTTTGTTGAGGTAACATTGGTTAATACAATTTTATAATTCTCAGGCATACATTATCATTTGACATCTGAATATTCTATTGTGTGTTTACCACCCCAGATCCAGTTTCCTTCAGCTACCATATATTTGATCCCCTTTACCCACTTCACTCTCCCCCTTAATCCTATATTTGACCCTCTTTACCCCGTCTACCCCTGCTCCTTCCCCACCCCACTAGTAACCACTAGTCTATAGTCTTCTCTTAACCACTAGCCTGTATCTGTGTCCATGAGTCTCTGTTTGTTTGTCTTGCTCCTTTGTTGCTTTTAGGTTTATATCCTGCGTGTAAGTGATACGTGATTTTCAACTTTTTCTGTTTAGCTTATTTCGCTTAGTATGATTATCTTGCAGTCCATCCATATTGTCGCAAATGGCAGTATTTTATCTCTTTTTATGTCTGAGTGGTATTCCATTATATGTGCCACAGCTTCTTTAGCCATTCATGTATTGTAGGACACTTCGGTTGCTTCCATGTCATGGCCACTGTGAATAATGCTGCTATGAACATCGGTGCATAAATATCTTTTTGGATGTGGGTTTTCAAGTCTTTGGGGGTAAATACGCAGTAGAGGGATTGCTGAATCATATGGTAGATCAATTCTTAGGTTTCTGAGGAACCTCCATACTGTTTTCCATAGTGACCATACCAATTTGCAGTCCCACAAGCACTGTTTGAGGGCTCCTTTTTCGCTGCATCTTCTCCAACATTTGTTATTATTTGTCCTGTTGATTTTAGCTATTCTAACAGGTGTGAGATGGTATCTCATTGTGCTTTTGATTCTCATTTCCCTAATAGCCTACGATGTTGAGCATGTTTTCAAATTTTTTGGGGCCATTTGTATGTCCTCTAGGGAGAAGTGTCTATTTAGGTCCTCTGCCCATTTTTTGACTGGATCATTTTTTTTGTTGTTGGTATTGAGTCGTATGAGTTCTTTGTATATTTTGGATATTAGGCTCTTATTGGAGGTGTTGCTTGCAAATATATTTTCCCATTTGGATGATTGTCTCTTTACCTTGTTTACAGTTTCTTTTGCTGAGCAGGAGCTTTTTAGTTTGATGTAGTCCCATTCATTTATTTTAGCTTTTACTTCCCTTGTCTTTGAGGTCAGATTCATAAAATCCTCTTTAAGTCCAAGATCCTTGAGTTTAGTTCCTATGTTTTCTTCTATGCATTTTATTGTTTCAGGTCTTATTTCAGGTCCTGAATCCATTTTGAATTAATTTTGGTGCATGGTAATAGACATCTTTTGCAGATGGCTTTCCAGTTTTCCAAGCACCATTTATTGAAGAGGCTTTCCTTTCTCTACTGTATGTTTTATGCTTCTTTGTCAAAAATTGTTTGCCAATATAAATATGGGTATACTTCTGGACTCTCAATTCCGTTTCATTGGTCTGTGTGTCTGTTTTGCTGCCAATATCATGTCATTTTGATTACTGTCACTTTGTAGTATAATTTGAAGTCGGGCAGAGTGATGCCTCCAGTCTCGTTCTTTTTTCTCAGGATGGCTTTGGCAATTCGGGGTCTTTTGTGCTTCCATACACATCTGATGATTTTTTGTTCTATTTCTTTAAAAAATGCCTATGGGATTTTGATGGGGATTGCATTAACTCTGTATAATGCTTTAGGTAATATG